>ML120401.1:4628-168535 GCA_003788595.2 Choiromyces venosus 120613-1
CTCCTCGTACATCCAGTATAAACCTTTTTTTACGAACTGGTATTAAAACATTTCAGGTGATATTAGATAGTTACTATATACGATAGCATTTAATATTAAAGAATATATTATAGGAAAATTCAAATCTTATCACATACTCCTCTTAGACTATAATCCACTAGTTTTCATACCAAAGTCTTTTATTCTTTAGATTTAAGTCCATTTTATAGAACTTATCATATTTCACTATAATGACTTATTCATACCATCAAACCTATTTCTTTTATCTTATAACGTTCGTATCATTTTATAATTAATAAACAAATTTCTCTTTTTTCATTTACACTTGACTATAGGTTCCATTATGATTAATATGAGAAATAATATCGATCTCTTTCATCATAAAATGATTTTGATATTGATTTCTCTTCCCTCTTTCTTCATTAACGGATAGTTCGACTATAATCAAACCTTTATTTTTGAAATATTTCCCAACTCTTTATCCAACCTTGAATGTTATATGATCCTTCATTAGTACTAGTCTCAGTCTTTTTTTTATCACAGTTTTGATAGTCATAAGTTGAACTCTTATATTCATCGGTTCTACCTTTTCTATTTTGTAATGGACAAAATATTTTTATAATTTTCTTTATAATTCTCATCTCTCCAAGTTCAAATAACTGAGTTTCTCCAACCACACTATCACAATTTATTCTTCATCTCACAGTATTTTCCCAAGTTTCATGAGGAATATATGGGTATCATAAAGCTACGGTTCCGTTTATTTTTTACACTGTTGTAGATACTAAACAAGACATCATATGTTAATTCGGTGGACGACGTTATGATATTTTTCATACAGGTTTATAAATTCTTCTTATAACCAAGTAGAATATCTTTTAGAATGTTAATTGAAAATTAAAGAACGAGGGTCTTATAATATCAGTAAAAACCTACATATATATTAAACAAAAGATAACAGTATAAATAAAAAATAAAAGACTAACGTACTAAAAATTGGAATGACCATAGTCCAATCGAATAGTAAAATAATGACGTCAAAAAAACAGGAAAGACTACGGTCTAGAGACAGTTGAATGTCCACCGTATTCCACTGGAGTCCAGTTTTTATACTGTCGTGGGTATCAACCAGGTCACCACATCCTCCTGACATCCACGACACCCCCTCCTTTTACCACACGTTCCAAAATCGATCTTTAACACAAAACAAAACTAGTCTATCCGATCAACTATATTCCCAGTCCCCAACCTGTAATCACCTTCTCCCCTTTACAAACAAACGATCAATGGAGCCAAAAACAAACGATCAATCGAGCCAACTACCGAACCGTTCCCTTAACCATCAATCCGCCCCGTTCGTAGTCCTTCCTTGCTTTCTTTTTTGTTGCGCCTTTGTTTTTGTTCTCTTTGTTCCCTGTTGCGCCTTGTCCCTCTGTCTGCTCTCCTTGTCGCCAGTTGCCTGCCTGTAGCCCTAGCCCTTGTGCCCAAATAAAAAGAAAAATGCTTAGAAAAGAAAGAAAGAAAGCTATCGTTAAGGTCACTGCCTTAATATAAAAGTGAAGCCTGCTTATTTAAACTGGAGATCAGCACGCACGCCGCTAACGGGGAAGATCATCACAAACAAGACGGAATGGAAATGCTAAGGGGAAAAAAGCCGGACGAACAACCTCTTCACTGGAAGAAGGGGAGACGAGCTGACGGGACGTTCACAAAAAGGAAGCGTCAGGCAAGGTTAAGGATATCCACAGAGCCTTGCCTATAGTGGAAAAAAACAAAGAGTCACCACGAGACTTTGCCTAGCAGTTCCAATGGAAAGGCCCTGTGACAACTGGAGCAGTAATGGTAACCGTTCTGCCTAAAAGACCAAAGACATGGCCCTCCTGACAAACGAAAAGAGTGAACGCAAGAAAGTCTTCACCCCTATCAAAAAAAAAACAAGACGTGTAAGACGAAATAGCTAGACCTCCTGCCATGGGGAGATAGCATATCGTTCCGGTAGCTATGATCGTTTCTAGAGGAAGCTGCTATGGCGCTTGAAACGTCAAGGGGAAAAAATTGAAAAAGAAGCTAAAGTAGCTTAAGACGGGGGCAAGGATAAACACCAGGAAAAGGTAGGGGCAGGATAAACAGTTGACGATCTTACAGATCAAAATAGTTCTAGAGTGGCAAGTTACCCCCTTTATGCCTGTACTCACTCTCGCATCTCCTTATAGACCTACTATAATGTTCTCGGCGAGACAGAACCCTATTCTGCTATTGGGGACTTTATTTCCTTCGATGACTACTCAGCTTCTAGACCGAGAAGGCAGTCTTAGATCTCGCCTTACCTCTGCGAACCGTGACCACCATGATACAGAAAGGTCTCTCACTATTCTTCCTGATGTCATTCTAGCAGCTCCCAAAGTTCCTTACCTTTTTTTTTGCTGTAAGGTGTAAAAAAATATTCCATCAGGCATGGGAAGGTGACAATACAAGCTGATATTGGGGCTTATATTAGGTTTTTCAAGGATAATATCATACTCATTTGGTCCAGTAGTGTATGTTCTTATCATCAAGTGATGCATAACTTAGATTATCATCTCTACTAATTAGCCTCAATAGTCTTGCATCTGGTATCATAATCTCTAGTCCACCTCTTTACTCTCAGTGAAATCTGGTGATGGGTACACAATAGTCTATATTAGAGCATGCAAATACTCTGATTTTATGGTTCATCCTATTTGAGCAGTCACTACAAAATACTGTCCCTCTGGTGGCACAAGTGCACCAGGTTTAGGGTAACATAGTTGTTAGTATTGCAGATACTGAAAACATTGAACTCTCAGAGTATTACATAAGTTTGGTAAGTGGACACAGGTAGACTTAGTGCAATACAGAATGCAATACTAAACTAGAAAGATATGCCAAAAATACTATGAGGTATAATCTCAGTTTGTCTATAAGGTAAAGAAATAAATTGTGAAGTTATATGGGCTACTAAAAGATCATACAGTAATGGCACATTGAGTTAATTATTCATTGGAATAGGACAGATTTATGTGTAACCTAAGAGAGTACCAGGTTTGTCCACAGTGGATACCTACTATATAGTAACTGCCACCAATTGTAATTTGATATGACCCAGAGCCTCATATTGCAATTCCTTGCACCCCAGATTCCAGAAGCGATTTACTGGAAGTACTTTGCAGGATACAAGATGCAAGGCATAGTGGATCCTGTATTACTTGCATGTATTAACAGCACTATAATCTGCTTGACATATAGTATAATCCATCATTCACTACATGCATGGCAAATAGGAATATATCAGGAGCCCAGGGACTTCAAGCCTGAGGCAGCAGGCAGTGAGTCTCTGAATCTTCAAACTGTCCAAGATGACTAACCTATTACCAAATACACAAGACCTTTTTGACCAGCAAAAAGAAACATAGGGTAAGTGTTCATAGAGAATCCAGGAAATGGTCTTGTAAGACCCTTGTGAGATAATTGACAAGAGAGTTGAGCCAGTTCATAGTCTGTAGTAGGACCACTATGAAGGATATGATAATAGTTAGGAAGCTGTGAATACTGAGCTTGAGAGTTAGATATCTAACCTAACTTTAGCACAGCCAGTGCTACAATACTATAACACCTAGAATATGGCTCTAGTTACCTATCAGGAATGTTGGAATCAGTTGCTAGAAACTGACAACTGGTTTGACTTGAGTCAGATGTTGGTAGCCTGGGAGCTATAGTTACAAGATTCAGATCCTTGGAGTCTTGATAATTTACTTAATCTAACTATAGGGCTAATAGTGGACAGCATGATGAGACCTTCTCTATCCTGAGCAGTCTCATTGAGTCTTGAAGATTCTGAGAAAGGGTAAGCAGCACTAGTAGGAATGTCATCATAAGCTATATGATGATGAGCAGGGAGATAATGAGAATGTCACTAAAGGTAATTAAGAGGGATTAAGAACATGTAAATATTAGTTGTAATAGATTTAATTTCACTAACTTTGATGTGATTTATATTGCAAATAGCATGAAAATAAAGGATATAGTGTAAAAGAATAATCTAGGGGATATTCATTGTACAATCTATGAAAAGCAGCATCTGTAGGATGTCACAATGATTACAATATAGTTATCAGATATTAGGATGTAATGACCCACCAGAGGGTGTCTTACAGTAAACTATTCTTACAACCATACTGGAGACCCTGAGGTTGATGGGTAAGCATAGTTTGGTTCACTATAGTAGACAACTATGCATGCTATAAGATTATAGTATATAGAAGGTGGGCTCAGGAAAGGCTCGTGTAATGAGGCCTGAGTTATCCTGACATGAGGGCTGGGTTACCCTAACATGAGGTCCAAGTTACCCAACCATAAGGTCTAAGTTACCCAGATATGGCACCCAAGTTACCCTACCTAGCACATGGAGGTACTTACTTAGGGCAGGGGGGCAATCCTATAAGTATTGGACACTCCAGTAAAATCCAAAGGTTACAAACCTGGTAGCCTTTGGGGGGCTATAGGAGGAGCTACAGGGTTCCGAATACTCCAGGATTTTACAGAGGTATTCCTAACACTCCCCTACAGCCCCAGAATGAGGACTGCATGTCATGGGCTTATAGTGGTTGAGTTGCTCCCTCCCTAACAAAAGGAATGGAGTGGAGGCACTCTTGTAATACTGTATAGGTTGTCAACATCCGTCCAACCGGATGCTGTCCATAGGATATATGAGGGGACATATGGTATGCTCCAGAGGAAGGGCTATCTTCTGGTACCAAATATGTGTAAAATGGATAAGAACTGATGGAGTTACTCAGGTGATACCAGAAGGATAGTCCAGAGCCTCCCAGGTAGTCCCAGGGTGGCCCAGAAGATATTGAAGCATCTCTGGGCAGGTGAATTGCATATAGACACAACTTGTACAAAAATCACTATAAGACTATTGAGGTTATTTGAGAACTCTAAAAGCATGATTCTTATCATGGTAGGGGTACTTTCGGGGAGTTGATGATAGGTAACACCCACTAAGCCAATCACTAAGGTAACCTATTGGGGGAGCTGAGTAGACTTTCCTATCAGGCAAAGACCTGATTAGAACGAAGTAGAAGGTTCAGCTTGATCATGAGAGCTATGTCTACTAAAGGCTTTCATAGATGAAATGCATATGGGTATGAGAGTTCATCAGTGGTAAGTCTCCTCAGTTGCATGATAATTTACCACTAGCATGTCAATGATATGAAGAGTTTTTCTCCTGTAGTCGCATTAGAGATGCAGCACTTGAAACACTTTATGTCAGAAGGAGATTTAGCCAGAACATACCAACATCCATAAAGGAATAATGTACTTAGTAGTATGTATTGGTCAATCTAGGGGAGACAGGTGTGCTCATGATTAAGTTAGAGTAGTGATAGGTGGGAACTGTCATTATGTGATATTCTACTTAAACTATATGCAAGTCCCACTCTACTCTGGCAATCAACTACCTCTTGAGAAACTTACTGAGTAAAGCTGCAGCTTAACAATATTAAGTTTTACTGTTTTGATTCTTCCTTACTCTACTGTTGATTATTGCTTTTTGATCTAGGAGTCACTTTAGTGCAGTTGTGAACTTGGGATCCATCTTCTCTTAGGGCAACTCCATTACAATCCTTCATCATAGTTTCTTCAATCACACCTGATGAGCTCTTGTAGGCTCTCAGGAAGTCCTCTAATATCTTTACTCCTAGCTCTGACAAAATCTCTTATAGGGTCTGAAAGGCACTTAATGTCAAGAATCTTAACATCTTCCTCTCAGTGCTGAACCTCTTCCTTCTGTATTGTTTCTACTCTCACTTGCTAAAAAGAACTAATAGTATTATCTTGTCCAAACTGAGTAAGTCTGACTACTTCTCTCCCTCCTTCTTTCAAATCATTGTCCTCCTAAAAACCATTTCCAAACTACTAAAATACATTACTGCCTCCAGCCTTTCCTTTATTGCTATATCAGTGGGCCTAGTCTATACAAATCAATGTAGCTTGCTCCCTGACCTTAGTACCTATACTATTTGTGCTACCCCCACTCACAAGGTCCACTCCCTACAAAGACTAAGTCTTAAGGTCTCTTCATTATTTCTTGATATTAAGGGTAGGTTTAATAACATCACCTCCTCCAAGCACTATTCCATCATCTGCATTAGGTACATTCCAGCATACTTAGTTTCCTAAATACACTCTTTCCTTACAAACAGATAGTATTATATTATTTTTTAAGGCACTGCTAATATCTTTACTGTTGTTCAAGTTGAGACCCTGTAAGGGTCCCTAATCTCTCTATTTCTATTTCTATTTCTATTTTTATTTTTATTTTTATTTTTATCTCGTATATTTATTATTAGGTACAAGAATGTATGTGCAGCACTAACTATAGCAAAAACAAAATCTTAATATCAAACAAACAAACAATACAAACTCTTAGACATAATCTCCCAACTTGTCAATAATAATACTGCATGCACAATAGTGGCTAATCTAGCTGGTAAGGAAACTCATAAAATCTATAGACAAATAATGAAAATTATGAATCAAGGAAAGATAATAGTAGGAGAGGCAGGTCAGCCAAAAAGACTGTCCTAAGTTAGGTCAGAGAAGGAGGCTGGTCCTCAGACAGCCAGCATAGAAGGTGAGAAGCCAGTTCCTATGACTTGGATGTAGGCTCCCAGATCCAGGGTATATTCCAGGGAGGCCCACAGGCTAAAGTTAGGGTGAACACAATCAACTGCAGGGAGATGAAGGAGGTGAGAGTCAGTCTTGAGTGGACAATATAGGGTAGTATGGTCAAGGGTTTTGTCTTCCTCCTTGCAGAAGGGGTAAGCTGTTGGGGCATCAGGATTGTCCCAGGTAGTGTGAGCAGCCTAGTGGCTCTTCTCTACTCTCATTTAGAGTATCTGACCAGCTACAAACCTATCAAGTCTCAAGAACATATAGGGAGTGAGTGAGAGCTAGTATCTGCAAGTGTAGTATATAGGTGAGAGAGATTCTAATGCCTAGTCCTGGAGGAACTGGATACTCAGTTCAGTTTTGATAGCAGCATATAGCTTGCAGTTAGAAGGTTCAGTAGGTGGTAGGCTGGAGAGGAGATGGAGGGCTATGAGGGGGAATGAGTCATGTAATTGTAGCAGGGAGAGGCAGGTGTAGTAGAAAGCATCAATGAAGAGGTGTTTTCTCATCAGCATAGATATCTTGAAGGTATCTCACTTAAGCAGGATGTAGTTCAGCTTTCTCCCAGCCAAGACAGTTCTGTTCTCATGCTGAGTACCTGAGAAGTCTGAGATATCTGAGATAGAGAAGGTAGGTGGCAGCCTGGTGGCTACAAGATTTATATTAGGTGAGGAGCAGGCCAGTCTAAGTGTAGCCATCCTTCACATATGCTGGAACACAGTAGAGAGAGGTGAGAGGCAGATCTCACATGTCAGGATGGTAGTGGCCTGGGGGGTAGAAGAGAAGTAATTGGTGATCTAGTAGAGGATTCTATTCTAGAATACAGACATCTTGTCAGCAGTCACCACAGTAGGCTACAAGAGGTCAGACCTGTATTTGAAGATTTGGAAAATGAAGCTAGATGCTAGTCTACGGTACATATAGGAAGAGATGCCAATACTCCGTAGTGCAAGTTATCTGATGGTAGTAAAGGGGACCTGGACCAAGGCTAACCTTTTGATGAAGTAAGACATTGTTTCCAGGGTAGGGGTGAACCAGCAGTCTAGCTACCTGAGAGACTTGGTAGGAGGGAAGATCATACTATTGAGAGTGATTGGTGAGTATGATACCTTAGAGCAGTCCTTGGAGGTATACCAGTAGATGAGTTCTGTCTTTAAGATTGAGAAGCCTGAGGACATGCTGATCTTGGCAGCTCTGTTAGTAAGTAAGGAAAAAATATGTTGAAGAACTTGAATATTACCCTATATGACTTAGTAGGAATAGTTACAGAAAAATTATTAACATAAGAAAAGGTTACTACATGAGGTATTGAAATATGCAAGCAGGAAACATAAATCAAAAATAATAAAGGAGAGACAGGAGAGCTTTGAGGGGCTCCAACTTGAATGTGACAATAGATCCCAGGGGCTCCTTGGAAGAGGAGTTTTCCCTAATATCTCCTTTACTATTTGTAATATATATTTCAAGTTCTTGCCTTTATCTCACTGTTCCTTATAGTTTCATGTTTTCCTATGTTGATGATTTTACTATTACTGTTAGTTCTTCTTCTTACAGATATAATACTCAAATTCTTCAATAATACTACTCATCCCTCAAGTATAAGGCTTCAAGCCTGAGTGTTTCCTATTTGATTCCTAAAACTGAACTCTGTTACTGACAAACTACTAGGAATATAGCTCTGCTATCTCCAGCTCTAGTCTTACTATACTGGGCTTTATTATTCTCATCTACCTCTATTCACTATCCTGACTATTAGTTCATACCCTCACTATAGGCCTTAATACACTTTACCAATTGCTTAGTATTTGCTCAGAGAGTTTTTGTGATCATTAAATAACTCTCCTATCTGCAGTCCAGTCTCCCTCTATACCTCAATAGATGCCTAGATATGGGCCTCATCCTACTAATCCTGATATATGGTACTAATCTCCTGATTCTCCACTCTCATATGATGGACCAAATAATAGTCATGTAGAATAAGGTGAGATGGGTCAACAACTACTTCTACTTAACCTCCATTACAATCCTCACTTGTGAGTCATACCTCTCCCCAATTTCTACTCTCTTTTCTCACAAATGAACTATTGGAGTCCTCAGACAAGTCTACTGTTCTTCAGAAATCAACTCCACCTCTGCTAAAGTCCTCTTCTCCTTCCACATGGCCTCCAATATAAGAGTCAAGAACTCTAACTCTTACCTAACCTTATACCTTAAGGGAAACTATGTTCCTCTCAGATGGAGTTTGTCATACCCTTCACTAGCTGTCTACTCCTACCTCCCTATCAATAGTATATATTATCTGCTTCTCCCAATCACTTAGACCATAACTACCTTTCTAACAAAAGATGCTCACCTACTGATAGCTCATCATGTCATCTTTCTTCATCTACCTCCTCACTCATACTCCTCTCTGTCCAACATTTGAAGCCAACTAGTTGATAACTAGATACATCTCTTATCTCCACCTAACTGTGATATCTGTAGACTATTCCTGATCCTCTACACATTCATGGGTCTTGATTGCTTTATAGCAGGAAGGATATATCAAATATGGACCAGCAAGAGCTATCTGGTTAGCCACTACTCTTAGAGTGAACCTCATTACTTCCCTCTATATACCAGCTGTAACAAGGAGGATGAGTCCTTTGAATATACTATACTTAACTACCCCTCCAGATGTGAAGAATGTCTTCTGTATCTCTCAGGAGTTGATGACCTCAGCCCAGTCTCTCCTCTCTAGTCAAGTAAGGAACAACTATTTACCCTTACCTCATACCTCTATACTATATGTACAAACTTCAAGTTCTCACCAAGTATGTTGACTATATGAGCTGCTGCTCTTTCCTTACTGGAGGATGAGGCCAAGCAGGGGCATCCTTTATTTCTCTCCTTTATCTTTCCTTTATCTAAAGGATAGGATAATAGAGGAATTTTCCTTACTCATGATTTGATTTTCTTTTACCAAGCTGAAGAATTTCTTTTATTTCTTTACTGTTTGGATCAGTCACCATAGTGGGTATAGTAACATTATAGTTACTAGTACAAACAAGGGAGAATATGTTTGGTTATCTCTTTTATTAGTTTGATTGAGATTAATGTTTCATTTTTGCTAAAACCAGTACTACATGTACTTTCCTGTATGTTAACAGTGAATATATGAGATAAACAAAAAAAACCTAATCTATTAGAATTATCAAGTGATAGAGAACAGACTGTATCAATATATTAAGTTATTATATTTAAATATTTTTGCACATACAATTTCTTGAAACCTTAGTATTCTTATCAAGCTTACCTGACAATCCTTATCATAAATTATCCTGTGAATAGCCAAGTTCAATCACCTGATTCTTCAGTTGAGCTTCCTATCACAGTCCTGATATAGACTGTATGCATCCAAGGTAAGTTTTTCTTTTGTTGATGATGATGTCCATGCTTTACAAATGCTTGATTGTTAGAGACTATTGAGTAGATATATATGATAGCCAAGCCTTCTCAGAGGTTCATGAAAAAAATGGGAAAGAATTTGAGAATCTAGTTAATCTCCTACTCTTTATAATCCTTTATCCTTTCTAATAACTAGAATTACATCATGAAATCTGAAGCCAAGCACTATATCATTTAATTCTTCCATCTCAACTGATAGTTAATATTAATAATCAATACTTACAGACTTCTTTTTCAAGTAAACCCTTTATGATTTTAATATTACATATTGGCAATATTTACCATGAGTCAAGCTATCTCATAAGTATTTAAAAACCTATAGCCTGGCCCTGTGTGGGCCTTGATATCAAAAAGCCAATAAGTTTTTCCTTGTCTTACAGGGTACATAGGCTTGGTCATATTTATTACAATTTCTTTATTTTATTTAGCTTTGTCAAAATAAAATACTAAAAAATTAGAACACAATGTAATCAACAGTATTGTGGTAATAAAAAACAGATTTAATAAAGATCTACAGAATCAAGAATATCAATCCAGTTAGTAAAATATAAATTTTCCCCCACCACTGTAAGCTGGGATGCATTCCACGCCTTGCAGTATAGCTATCAACTTGAGCAATCAGGCAGATGCTGCAAGTATTAAGTATTACTCCCTGAGATATTGGAGATCATGTATATAAATTTGATGATGAACAAATTCAGAACTGTAGGAGTAGAAATAGTAAAACTGTAATGTTTAGACTAAACCTTCTATTTGTACTTTATATGTAGATAGGGTTGAAGTAATAACATGTTAGTAATGATTTTTGAGATTTTTCTCTGGCCCATGGGCCTTCGTGGGCCAGGCCATGCTTTGGTTGGCCCACCGCAAGCACTGCATACGGGTCCCCAATCATGTAATTCCTGTCACCTTTAGATTCTCTACATTCCCGTGACAATGGCCATTCCCGAAACAACACTCATACCCATACCAACCATTTCCATTACAACGCCAACGAGCTCCAGAAAACGTCAGCAGCAGAGATTCCGAGTGATATTGCATGAGCCCCGCTGATCATCAGGAATTAAGATGCATTTGAGCGAGCTCTTGCCATGTCAAGGAATCACAACCTACAGATCCCTCTCTCCATCATCAGACAAGTCCCCACACTCACTACAGTAATTGAAGATGAATCAAGGTAATGTGGCGCTCTCAGTAACAGATGTGGCTGAGGCAGCCACATTTAGGCCACCAGTTCTTCGGCTTGGTTGAATCCAGTTATACGGTATTCTATTGCATGAGGGGTATATTGCATGAGGGGTATATTTATTTAACAAGCACCATACTTCCTCCCTCCAACTGAATAAGGTCCGCATCATCAAACAAGGCATTCCCTTTCTATCAAATTTCGTCAATCTTTGAGATTTCCTGGAAGAAGGCTATGACATCCAGTTCTTCTTCCGAGGCTGCTTGCGCTTCCTGGACTCCTCCGGCCTCAGAGGATCAATACTCTCAGCCGCCAATCCTACAAACCGGGCACTTCAATAGTCGCGAGGTTCGCACCGTCTGGCACAAAAATGCGAAAGTCACCCGCAGAATACACTTCTCTAGCCCTTACTCGGGGGATCCTGGTTTGGTCGTTGCCATAACAAACCTCGATCTGGATAGTGCATCGCCACACATTGCAGTCTCCGTTAGCGATAAATGCGCATCGAGCTTCACCGGCACAATCCTCTCTAGGAAGCCCTTTTACGCCGGGGCCTGCTCCTGGCTGTCAATCCCACCCGAAGACGAAGACTTCCTGTGCGGGACAGTCCGCGAAAACTGGGTTCGGGACAATCGGCCTCAAATTAACGCAATTCACCCGGTGCAATTCACGCGCAATTTCGCCTCGCCGCCGAAGGTTGTAGTCTGGTTGAGCGAAGTGGAGCTAGGGAGGTGGGTCAGAGTCTCCGCCGCGTTTATTCACACATACGGGTTCTCAGTGAGGTTCGAGACCAATGATCTCGCAGAGCCAGCGAAAGATGCCGTAGTGTCATGGGTCGCGTATCCCGCGGATATGCCAGGTATTTTTAGCGGGACTGCGAGCACCAAGGCCCAAAGGCCTACAACCTCACCACAGTTATATAATACCGGGTATATCGGGTTTCCGGAGGGTGTTTTTAAGAAAACCCCGAGAGTCATGGCTGGACTAAATTACTTGGATCTTGGGAGTAAGAGGATTTCCAGGATTAATGTTGAGTGTTCAAACGTCAATATCTTCGGAATGACGTGGGACGCAAATTCATGGTGTGATAGTGTTCTTAATGGGGCTGGGATTTCATATCTTGCGTTCGAGTAGATTTCTGAGTGAGTGGGTCGATATGTAAAGCATGGCGCTGCATTCTTGGTGTGAGAGGGTATCTAATCCCTGGTTTCAGGTTATGACTTACGAGATTTATGTTTGCATGTTTTTTTTTCTGGTTCTTTATCTTCCTCTTTCTCCCATGTACCTTTGCAATATTGTCCTTTCAGTATTTTTGTGATCTGAATGGATGATTTACGATGCCAACTACTGGTGTTCGCAACGTACTGCCAACATATAGTCTACCACAGCCACTACTTACCTTGCCAACGTACTGCCAACATATACCACAGCCACTACTTGCCTTGCCCATGCAATCCAGACTCAAGAAAAGAGTTCCTCTTTGAAATTTCACTACCAATCTACAAGTATGATACCAGGCAAGATGTTTTCGTACAAGACAGGGATAGCTAACGGGCAAAAACTATCCCTGTCTTGTACGACATCATCTTACCTGGTACTTATACTCGTTAGTTTTTAACTTTCTCGATTTTTTTTTTTTATTGGGCGAAGCCCAATCATCTCAAGGCCATTGCTTCAAACATAACCTACACACACAATAGTATGTTAGGTTAGGGTTACAAATAAAGATAATGTGGACAAAAAAAAAAAGATGAAAACCAAAAACACCCACCAGGTAGCTTGATTACATAACAAGACTTTTAGAATAGGAAGAATTCTGAGGAGACATTTTATATCATAAAACCACTAATTTGAAATCGTTCTTGAACTTGACGGTTGGTACTATTGTGACCAACAACTGCAAGAAAAACTGCAACTTGTTGTTCAATAGTAACCTTGTCTCCTGCCTCGAGTCCTCCTTTCCTTATCATCCACTCTCAGAGTTCAATAAATGTTGCTTTTGGTACACATAAAACTTCAAAGATACGGCATTTGTTCAATTCCAGAAGCTCTGTAATGTAGGTATTCCCACTCACCGTAAAAACTCGAATAGAAGAAAATTGTGCAAGGACGTTGTAGTTGCCTCTCCTAGTAAAGCGCTGTGTAGACTATATTCCTTTTGTTTTGTCTCAACTGAGGGCTGATTTTGCGGTGTTTTCCCCTCGCGTAGCCGAGAAGGGGAATTCCAACGTCCTGGCACAATTTTCTTCTATTCGAGTTTTTACGGTAATGCACTAGTACGGCATGGGTTTTTATCAAAATGGAGGTTACTGTTAGCTCCAACAAGAAGAGAGATCTGGTATAAGTGGACAGGTGAAAGGATTTCAGCTTGTGGGTTTATTGGAGGCATTTTGGTGTATTCATTCATATGTAGTTGATTTCAGATTCTACTTTCTTCATTGTTCATTCACTGGTACTAATATGTGGGTTGGGGTTGTTGTTCATGGAGGGTGGGAAAATATTGGTCTGACCAATACCGGTATTTCAGCAACTGTCATTTTGACTTCATTATGACAACTCGATTATCGTATTATGGTGTCAACCAGACATGTCACTTGAAAGCAAAATGATGGTTTGCTGCAAACCTATAATCAGGGTCAAAACGACAGTTTGGAGTGGCAACCAGAGGCACCCTGAATTATGATATCGAAGCGTGACAAAAATGGGAACGGTGCAAATGGTAAAGAACATGTACCTTTTGTATGGTATTGCACTGGTTGCCGGTCGCGTTTTCATGTCACCGTCAATAAGTTGTCTTTCGGGAATTGAACAGACATTTTAACTTATTATTCCATTCATAGTCCCTTGCTTGTGTTCATTTTTTCTGAGCTTCAGCATACAGATATCTCTGTCTCCCATCTTTATTGTCCCTCTCTCTTTTTTTATTTTATTTTTCTCCTCACTTTTTCTTCTCCTCATTTCGGTATGATACAGTGAGCTTAGAAGTTCGAAGCTTAGGACTGTCTTGTTTCAACTTACAGCTCCATCTACTTTTCATTTTTATTCTCAATACTCGCGCGGCCGAGTTGAAGCCGGACACCTAAGGTGCTAGTTCCCATACAAAGTGTCCGGCTTCAAATCGGCTGCGCGAGTACAACATTATTTTATTGTTTTGCGGTTTGTCCCTATACCTGCATTTAGTTTTGTTTTTTTGACTTTATTATTTTTTATTTATTTTGGAGTAGCTCGTTGGTGTTCTGCTAATGCAAATTGGTTTTTGTTTTCCGTTGCAATGTTTTTTTGCTTTGTCAGTTTGGTGGCGATTCGGTCAATATGCCTCCGTATTCCGCACGCACATGCAAATGCAAAAAAAAAAATACAACAAAGTTCATGTACTGTGGGGAAGGAAAATGGTCTGCAAGGTTTTAGCTAGAAATTGTGTTTTATTTTGATCAGATAGGCTAGTTGATATGAGGGTCAGGGTTTGGACATGTAGTGGAAGAGGGGAAATGTTTGTTTGCTAGTTAGCTCTGTTGATGGCTTGGCAAGGGAATTGGTAGCTAGGCGGGGCAAGCATCAGGAGGAGGAACGAAGAAAAAACAACGAGAAAAAGGAGAACAAGGAGAGAGAGGAGCAACGGACAACGGACGAACATCGGGACATCGGGATCGGGAACACGGGTTTATTTTCTCTTTTACGAATTTCTTTTTGTGTTTTTTTCTTCGGTAGCAATTCCAGTGACGGAATTATATTTTTCACTTCGGACGAATAAATTTGACCTCTAGTCGTGCGTGCGGCGATTGCCCCTTCTAGTAGTGTTTGTTCTCCCTTGCCTTTACGATTCCTCTTTTTTCGGCCTGTTTGTTGGAGAAGTGACCTTCTTCCCCTCTGCTCGTCTGCCCTGCGAGTATTTTTCCTTCGCTGTCCGTTCCAATTCCTATAGGTGTCTTGAAGCCGATCGACCCCGGTTTTCGTTTCTCAGTGGTGCCTTAAAACGGGTATCACCTTTTTTTTGTTTCTCAGTACTGTACCAACCCATCAACTCTCCCCCACCACCCGCCTACTCCGCAATGACCAACCCCGCCATTCCCTGCCCCGCTCCAATACACATACTCAAAACCCCAACCTCCTCCCCGCGCCTACGCATGCCATGTACCAACGTGGCCATCATCCTTGCCCCAGTCGCACCCAGTGGATGTCCCAGCGCAATCGCACCCCCACTAGGATTCACCCTGCGAACATCCAAGCCAAGAGTATTTATGCAGTAGAGGGCTTGACTTGCGAACGCTACAAAAATCAACCCCCCGCCAAGAACAAAAAAGTTGGGTAGGATGGGGAGGGGGGGGGATACCTTCGTTAATCTCCCAAACGTCAACATCATTCTTGCTTAACCCGGTGAAGTGCAGGAGTTTTGGTATAGCAACGGCAGGTCCAACGCCCATTTCGTCGGGTAGCACACCTACGCTGACACTCCCGATGTATTTTGCCAGGGGGAGGAGGGAGTAGTACTCTGCTGTTTCCCTCCGCATCATTACCACGCCTGCGGCGCCATCAGATACCTGGCTGGAATTTCCAGCCGTAGAACTACCCATAGGCGTAAACGCCGGGGGCAATTTTTCCAGGGAGGAAATGCTTACGCCGGGTCTTATTCCGTCGTCTTTGCTCACTACAATCTCCTCCCCCTCACCACCCTCATCAGGGTTCTCGATAGTAACGGGTGCGATTTCCCGTTCAAAACGCCCCATCTCCCGCGCGTGCAGTGCCTTCTCATGAGACCTTTTCGCAAACGCGTCCATATCCGCACGTACAACCCCATACCGTTGTGTCAAAACTTCACTTGTAATCCCCATCGGCAGCATACAATCCCCCGCCAACCCTTGTCTAAGCTCATCCCAGACCGTGGCAGGGATAGCCTTCGATGCGTAATTCAAACTCATACTTTCCATTCCGCCGGCAATGCCAACATATATCTCCCCCGCGCGGAGTGCATTGGCAATTGTAGCAATTGCCTGCAGGGAAGAAGCGCACTGCCGGTTCACGGTGCTGAAGCCGGCGCGCGGGGGGATACCGCTATACAAGGCGGCCATCCGGCCGACCTTTGCCCCGCCGAGTTCTTGGAGGACTGTGCCGATACAGACGTCGTCTATTGCTGAGACCGGCAGACCCGGGCTGGACTGCCTGAGGGAGGACAGGAGAGAGGAGAGCAGCCGCTCAGGGTGGGTTTTGCGGAACGCGCCTTTGTACGCCTTGGTTATGGGGGTGCGGAGGGCCGCTGTCAAGACTATGTCTGTGGGGAGCTTGGTTAGGTATTTTGCTGCCATTTTTTTGTGTTTTTTAGGAATTGTGGAGAGAATGGTGGGAATAAAGGGTCTTATGTAGACATTTGTTGTAGTATGATAAGGTCTCGGGTGGTGGGGTACTTGCTTGGTGGGGTAACGGGTTCGGTACAAGGGTATGCACATACCTGAAAGTTCCACGCGGGCGGGTGCGGCGTGCGGCTCTGGGTCACGATATTGTAAGCTTTAGTCAGGTCACGCATTCCCCATTCGGCAATCATCTCGGCAATCGCTTTCATTCTCGTCACCATCCTTCTGTGCTATCGTCGGTAATATATTTTAAGCTACCTACACCACGCTATCAACTTCTACTTATCCCAATTCATCCCATCTCATCCATCAAGCTCCATCCATCTATCGCAGATGCGGGGATGAGAGAAAAAAAAAGAAATTTTTTTTGTGTAAGAGGCATGTACCTATCTAGAAAGAAAACAAAGTACTGTACAATACAAGTTCCCTAAAAACAATATTTCGTGACAAAAGCCCGTTTTAAAAATAACAATGCAATGAATTAAACAAGTATAGAGAACTCCAAAGCAATACCTTGACATGAAAGTGTTGAAATTCCACCGTAGCGGGGGGATACCAATCACCATGCAATCATGGATATTTCACACAAATCCATACAACCCAGCAGAATAGAAGCGGAATTTCCACGATCGCGTGCAAATAAACCAAAACACGCCAATCGCAAGGATTTAAAAAAATAATAATAAACAGGATAAAAGAATAAAGCACCATAGAACTCCAGACAGCAAGATGTCGAAGGAGGAAGAAGAGGAAAGTGAGAAGAAGAAGCAAAATAAACATGCCCGCTAAAAATGACCATAATGTCCCGGAACCCTCATCTGACATTTTTCACAACTCAAGACAAACCCCATTCTATACAACGGCTTCCGCTTCTCCTTCTCCTCCTTCGGTCTAGCATCCCAAGAGCCCCAAGGGCGGGTCACTGCCTTCACCTCCTTCACTTCATTCATCTCTACATTCATCTCCATATCGCCCTCCGCCCCTTCACCCCCGTCACTAACGGGCGTAGGAGGCCCAATGATGACCGAATACGGAGGGTGCAATCCATCCCCCATATCCATATCCTGTCCGTAATTATTATTATAAACACCCTGAGCTCCGACCTGTGGTTGTGGTGGTTGTGCTGGGTAAGGGACGTAGGAAGCTTCAGTCGCGGTGGTAGTTATCGGTGGAGTAACGGTTAATTGTGCCGATGGGATGGATTCGTGAGTTCTCAATTGTAGCTTTGATCTTAGTTTCTGTAATTACATTGCACCGTTAGATCAATAAAGCGAAGCAGAAGAAGGAGAGAAAAGAATGGGCGAATAGGGGAAGAAACTTTATTAGGAGGAGAGCAAACCCCCAACCCACCCATCACAGCTACCGACCCGTCCAGCATCCCTCCGCCGCGAGCAGATGCAGGGATGCGCTCGTCTTCGCCATCATAATCGTCATCTGGGCGCGCTCGCTTAAGTATATTTCCCGCGCAAATCTGCGGTTGTGAATAATACACCGCTGGCGTAGGATTGTTCATGGTAAAAGAAGGAATACCACCGTAGTTGTGTGTTGTGTTGTTCAGCATTGACAGACAGGCAAGACAAGAGAGCTCGAGAAAAAGGGAAACAAGTGTTGTGGTGTGGAGGGGGAATTGTCTAATTGATCGATTGGTGTGTGCCGGTATTAAAAAAAAAAAAGAAAGAAAAGGGAGAAAAAAGAAAAGTACTACAGCAATTGAAAAACACGTGATTCCGTGTTTCTTGGTGGGAGGATTGTATCTCGGTTTACCGTACGAGTACCGTACCGTAGAAAGGGTTTATACCTGTACCTTATCGAGGTAGTTTGTCAGAGAGGAAGAGAGGGAGAGAAAAGGGTAGAAAGAAGAAAACAAAGAGAGAGGGGTATGGAGAAGTAGATGTTTACACTAGTTCCCTACACTTGAATCACGCGATTATGATACTGTGTTCGCTGTTTACATATGTGTTCTTGCTATCCAGCAAGGAGATAAGACTCGGCACTCAAAGAGTCCCAACAACCCGTCAAACATGACAATACCAAGCAAACCCGATATGTGGGTACTCGCACTCGTACCTACTATGCAGAAACCCAAGCTTTCCTCCCGACGGGAAGCCGGGACGGATGACGCATGGAGCAACTGGGCAACCGATAGCCAAGGCTGTGAGGATATGTGGGTGTCCGAGATCCCGGTGCACTTTTCCTGGACGACAGTGTAAGCAATCCTTCAGCGCACTTCTATGAGTGGGTGGAGTTGAATCCGAAGGCTGGGAGGGGAGGGTATTTGAGCCTTTGTCTCCAGCCTCCAAGTACTAGCCGGTTTTTAAAGTATCCGGACACCTTGGCGCTGGCTTAGAGCCTTGGCGCCAAGGTTTGTTGGGTAAATAGGCCGAATTGAACACGTCTCTGTCAAACATGAATACTGTACCACAACAAACAATAGTAGGAAACTATGAGCCCCACTCGTCCTCCAGTAAAGAGAGGTAAGGAATAAATAATTCAATACTTGAATAATTGATGTTGTTTATGCTAATATATTTGAATAGGAAAAGAGATCACACCATGAAGGCGTGCAGTGATAATCGCCTACCGGTGCCTTAACCAACCAATGAGTTTCCGTCAAATTCAGGAGGCGACCGGAGTACCAAAATCAACAGCGAGTAATATCTGGAGACACGCAGTCTCCAATGCATGAAGAGCCAAACTGTTAACTACTACCACTACTGCTACTACTTCTACTACCACAACATCCATGGTCAACACCGTCACTACTACTCCTGTCTCTACGTCCCTCAATACTATGAGTACCACTAATACCATCAATACTACCAATACTATTACCACTGCCACCTCTGCTTGTACCACCCAAGATCCTATAATAGCCATTGAGAATTATGATATAGAATTTTCCCTTCTTGACTTAATAAATTCTGCTGCCCTTGACCCAGATGCTCGTTCTGGTCGCCCCAAAGTATTAGGTGAGGTGGAAATAGATAGATTGGTTGAATTTGTGAAACGAGATTTTGTTACACGGCGTATGGGATTAAGAGATATACGGCGGGAGTCAGGCTTCTCCCACGTTTCAGACACAACAATTTTTAAAGCACTATCTCAGCGAGGGATCCATGCTTATCGAGAAATATTTAAATTTATTTTGAATGCAGATAATAAACTAAAGCGTTTGGTAAATAACTTACTTTCTTAACTCACTTGAATAGTTTACTAATATTAAACAAAAGAACTACTGTCTTCCCCGAGCTGCCTAGACTCCGGAAAATGAATGGGCCAATTACGCATTTACCGATGAGATGTCAATAGAAATCGGCGGTCTTTTCGGCCCATCTACGGTATGGAGAGAGAAGGGGGAGAAATGGCTTGATGATTGTGTTGGAGCAAAGAAGAAGAGGGGGCTTAGTGTTATGTGTTGGGGTATGATTAGTTGGGACTGGAAGGGACCTTTCTGGGTTTGGGAACCAGAAACAGAAGAAGAAAAAGCTAAAGCAATGGAGGAAATAAAGGAATATAATAGAAACTGCAAAGAGGAGGAAAAGAGACTGAATGATATTTGGAGATCATCGGAGGAGTGGCGGGAATTGAAGGCAAAAGAATTAAAGATTCAAAGAGAGGCACAGGCAATAGGGCGAAGAACTGGAGTTAAAACAAAAACAACACAGTCGTGGAGAGGAAAGAAGTTTAAGGTAAAGTCACTAAAGAGGGGAGATACTCGAGGGGTGGATTCCTGGTGATACGTTACTGCCCTTGCTCGTCCACTTCTCTGGCCCTTATGCAAGGAACGTTTACAGCAAAACCCAGACTTTCTTCTTATGGAAGATAACGCCCTGGCACATCACTCTGACTTTACTACCTTCGAGAGGACAAAGGAAGGAATACCAAAGGTGGATTGGCCACCTAATTCCCCAGACTTTAATCCAATTGAGCACCTATGGGAGTTAATGAAGTCCCGAATTCAGACTCGAAGGGGAAAAGAGAGAGTGACCTGCACGGGTGAAATGAAAATAATATTGCAAGAGGAATGGGATAGAATTACTATAGAGGAGGTTAATCAACAAATATGTAGGCTACCTAAAATCATGGCTAAATGTATTGAAAAGAACGGTGGAAATAAATTTCATGGGTAATCATTGGCCATGTAGCTTTGAGCAGAGATACTGGATTCCGGACAGCATGCATTGACCCCCAGTCTTGGCGGTAGGGTGTCCGGATACTTTAAAAACAGGCTAGTACCGAATGTCAGGATTCATGGTTTACAGTACCGGCCGGCACAGCATCATAACGTTAAATCAACTACCCCCCATTCAGTTCCGTTACCATACTACCAAATGAACAACCCACACCTCACCACTTCAAGAAAACCAACAAAAAAAAAAAAGGAAAAAAAAAAAAGAAATCCAAGACGAGAGATCTCCCAACCACCACAATTTTCCTAAAGGTTGCGAAAGGGACTCGAAAGCTCCCAATTTTTTTTTTTCAGAGCTTGATTGTGCAATATCCTTCACTGGAGGCCGTACCGAAAGTTTCGCTCTGAAGAACCAGGTACTGTGAATTCCCAAGCTCATGGCTCGCCAAGTGCTAATTAAACAGAGAGCTCTGAAAAAAAGAAAAAAGAAACAGATTCGCAACCTTTCGGAAAAATGTGATACTTGTCCCCTACAAGAGGTACCCGAAAACAAGGGGTGGTATAAGACATATCAAGAGGCCCGTGTACACAAAGCAAGAGGGGCTTAACCCCCCTCTCTTATACTTTTTCGTTAACTATCTCCATACCCCTGTTTTCGGGTACCTCGTGTAGGGGACAAGTACAGTGCCGGACAATGAAAATCAACCCCCAACCAACCCCAAATATGACCAACTTCAAAACTCCTCTAAGTCAACAACTACAACCCATAAACTCAAAAGCTTCTGTAAAAGTGTTTATTTTATGATTGTCTAGAAAATTACAGAAGGATTTAAAGAAATATCAACTTGCCGCAGTGCTAGAGCGGTTCAAAGTTTTCTGGTTTTTGCCTGAGAGCTGGCAAATTAACAGAGCCCATGCTAACCGTATCAAGTAATATCTTGGCGCCGCTACACCTAATGTAGTAATCATTTTGCCGATCATTGCTTTATGCAAGCCAATTTAACCCAAATAGGAAAGTGATTGCTGCTTAATAAGCGACTGCCAATTAACACTTAACCCAAATAGGAAAGTGATTGCTGCTTAATAAGCGGCTGCCAATTAACACAAGTGTCGATTCCTAGTGTCCGACACTATACCTACAGAATGCAAAAAAACGCCCGTTTTGACCCATTTGTGCGCAACTTCCCCAACTCCAGCACAAACCACGGTTAAAAGTCACGTGCACACCATACCATGGTTCATACCCACGTCACCAAACCGCAGTAAAATACCGTATTCCACCTTCATAAGGCCAGGAAACTCACCCGCTTCGTGAATTGTACAACAAGTCAATTTTTCCATCACCCACAGAACGCATAATATAAAACAACAACCGGCTGGCGCGAGGTCCGGTAAATCAGTTGTGCAGGGTCATCACAACCACAAACCATCGTTGAAATTGTCATAATTTATCCACGTCCAACAAACAAACCCCTCTTCCAAAAAATATAAAGTAGGGTGACAAAAAACTCGGGCCATTGGCTGTTTTACACCAAAAACAGCCATCTTTATGGATCAACAGCTGAACAGCACCCCAGCGGATAATCCCAAAAAGCTCTGAACATCATGAGAATAACTATTTCCTTCTATGCTAGAAGCATCAATTACCTAAACCGATATTTGGTTATATTTGATGCAACGGCGCAGTAAGCTCAGAAAGCGACTTCTGATTTTGTATGGGTGTGCCATATAAAAAGTACTTGACAACCATCCCCTGCTCACATTATTAGTAGTTTCTCAGCTCTCTTTTTCTTTTTACTTAATTTCTCTTATTGCAAACTGTTCTCAACATGCCCTCTGGCTTAATTATCAAAAGGGAATAGCTCTAAATTTGTTGTCGTTGAGAAAACGGCGGGTGAAGATGGCCCATTTTTGGTGTAAAAAGGGCATTGGCTCGAGTTTTTTGTCCTAGTACTGTATATACATTCCCATTCCGCCAACCACGCATGGGCCGAATATCTCTCCAGAAGAGTCATCGCAACGATACCCCCCCCCCCCAAAAAGAAAAGAAAAACGCCCCAGTAAGAAAGAAACGGCTCGCGGACCAACACCCCAACATGGCAAACTTATTATACTATTAGAATTAACTTGCATACTATACTGACATTACGCAAGGATCTATTACATGTATGATTGTAGGGACAAAAATGGGATGCTGATATGCTCGGTGGTCGGGGGGAAAGGTAGGATTCAGCCGAGGGGTGGCGTGATGTGAGGAGTGTATAATAGGTTGTACTTTTCGGGATGAGGGTAGCGTGTTCTCAGTCACGCCGCTGTGGGGCTAGTTGCTGGGTGGAGTACATAGATATGAAGGAAGGTGAAAGTTGGAGGGAGAAATTCATCAATTTAGACATTACGAGTGATGACTCATGAAGTTATGCTAAATCAAGGAAATTTTTGGCAGGCACACCGATTTTGTTTTTGTTACATAGATACAGGAAATTACAAGCAGCATTATTCACACATGCCCTGCCAGATACGACTTTTTTTATCACTTCCACAATCTCCATTCCACATTCACATCGAAAGTTTCTAGAATTTAACAGTTTAAAACAGCAGGTCCCTGAATGGTATATCCAGTCAGAGGCGGGTAGTAGATATTGATCTACGGTCCAAAAGTCAGCATTCAAAACCCATCAGGCAAACCCAAAAAAGGACAAAGAGAACTAACAGTAATCCCAGGATTCGACCCCGCATAAGCCCCCGGAAACGAAACCCCCGATGGATTCGTACTCCCACCGCCAGTAATATTAACCTAAACACATCCCATATAAAACTGTGCCCGGGGTAGGTGCTGGCAACATGGAGACCAATGGTCTCTCCGCGGATCAGGTGTTGTCCAGCAGCGATACATCTCGGAATCGTGAAGCTCAGTTTCCCGCCGGCGGCATTGACTTTATCGCTGGCCCAGGTGCCATCGCTGTTTAGGCCGGCTTGGTAGACTTTAAACCAGCTGAGGCCTGTGACGGTGCTTGTTGTTGCGCTGCTGGCCTTGGCCATGTACACGATTCCAGGACCGGGGTGGGCGCCTGTGTCCCAGGTTAGGTTTGCGATTGAGCCCGCGGCGGCAGAGCAGACGGTGGAAGCGGGGGTTGCCCATTGACGTTGCAGATCTGGGAGTGTTAGGATATAGGAAAGGAGGAGGGAGGAGGGAGGAGGAGGACATACGATGTTGTTGGAGTTAACTTCTATGCTACGCCGTTGAATTGGGTAAGGTGGATGTGTGCTGCTGCGGGGGTGAGCACAGCGGCGAGGGCCGTGAGGAGAAGAGCTGTAGTCTTCATGCTTGCAGTGACGGTTGGAGTATCGGAGGGTGATTATGAGCGAGCTGGTTGGCGAGAACTTGAAGAATTAGAGAACCACTTGGTTCATATACCTATTTCTTCTCCACCTTTTAGCAGCGCTTCTTGAGTCTCCATGATGGTACTCACGAAACACTGACCGTCACCAACTCCCGATACTCATTCCCCACATGCTCTCCACCACCCTTCCTCCCTCCATCATCTCCACCTCCGTCCCGACGGCTCCGAAACCACAACTTCCGACACCTCCAATCCCACCCCTTCACACCCACCAGCTTACCAACTTACCGACCACAAAAAAAAGCTTGTGCAACCTCCACACCCCCATCGGAAAAAAAAACCGATACCCCCCAGGATTCAATCTAAACTGCATAAGCTTATTCCCTTCCCCAGAGCAGATCAATAAGCGATCCGATCCAGATAGTTCGTGCATGGAAGTTTACCCCCTCGTGGCATTGGATATTAAGGCTAAATGTGATTGGTGGGATCTGTCGAGCGGCTAATGGTAGTACCGGCGGGGAGGTGGACGGGTGTTCCTGGATTTGGAGGGTAGGTGATGGGTGATGGTTTCGCGATGAGTGTTTGGCTTGTTTTGGATGTTTGCTCCTCCGGGGAAGAACGGGGGCGTCATGTGTGGTCACTCGAGAGAGGCAGGCAAATCTCGGGTCTTCCTTGTTGGATTTGTGCTTCCGCGTTGTCACCCTATTTTCTTGTGGCGGGTTGGGTCATCCGGTTTTCCATAAGCTTATGCTGGAGCATCAAGAATAGTTATAGGCAGCAGGATCAGAATCCTGTACTATGGTATTCCGTTTAGAGCAAGATGAATCATGTCGAGAATTAGAGGGTGGGGCTGATTGTGATAAGACAGAAGGTGTAAAGTGAAGAAGAGGAGAGGAAAGAATAACGGGAGGAGAAGGAATATGAAGGAAACATAAGAGATAATCCGAGCTGTTGTGAGAAAATACGGTGACGACGCGGAAGCACAGTTTCCAACACTTGGGCACTGCCATCCCTGTTTACCCCCTTTCCCCCTTTCCCCCTTTCCCTCTCTCTTCTCTTTCATTTTCTCGTGTGTTCCTCTCCGCTACCATTGCTATACAATAATCAGCAAACGGTATCCTCTCCGGCGATCCTCGGCACCTGAGGCCCACCTCAAAACTTCTCCATCTTGGATTTTATGATACTTCCAGCTATAGAAGTAGATGAATTATGGAGCCGGGGGTCTCGTTGGCACGTATAAGTCGAGTATAGTGTCGATAAGCACATGTCACACTAGGTTTCTTTGATATGCAATGCCTAGGCTTAATAAATTACTGTACCTTGCTTAAAGAATGGAGCGAAGGGATGGTCATCCTATTTTCCGATCAATCCTTCAGATTCTGTTCCATCCTTTTTTATTCCAGCTCACTCTGGCACAGAAAAAATTGCACCCCGGATATCAGAGGTTGTCGCCCCCCACGATGAGACTTATGTATCCTCTAGAACATCAAGTGTACAGGGGGATATGTTAATCACTCAACTGAAGGTCTAGTCAGGAAGAAATGACCTACAAAAGGCTTCGGAATTGCCATCCCCGAAGTATACGAAGATTAATGTAGTGGTAGATTCCGATAGGACCAGTTGCAAAACCGGTGTCAGAAGCGGTGCTTCCTCCAAGACAGCGACGGTTGAGCCGGGAGTCATGGGCTGGTACCGAGCCTTCTCACCCCTAATATCCTATAGACCACACAATCTCACATAGAAAACAATTACACACCCTCTACTATTCCATAGCTACATTACAACACAAGTTGCAACCACCACCACTGCATCGGCATACGGGATTATACTCCGAAGTCCCACACTAATACTCCTCCCAGCATTGCTAGACTTCTTCTTGAAGGCATACTCCGGCGCGGCAAACAGCGAAACGGCATCGTTCCACTCCGTGGGGATTTTGAAATGACTGGTATTATCACTATATTCTACCCACCAGCAATCCGTTGTGTGGGTGACAGACAAACATTCTTTTCTAGTAAACAATCAATACGCCAAGTTCCTACTATCTCAAGGAAGGTGGAGGACATACAGTAACACTGATCTCCTCACCAGTCTGCAACGCTGCCAAAAGCTCCGGATCGATCCCCTCAGACCAAATCCACCCCTTCTACTCGAGCACCCACGAATTCCCACATCCGAGAGCGAGGATACCAATATCGGCGTAACTCTCCAATTGTCCGGAATTGTCAGGCTCGGTGATCTGGTCGATTAGGCCCTGTGGCAGGTTATTGAAGAATATGCTTTGGTAGGATTGTTCGTTTTCCACCCAGTCTTGGGTGCCCTAGAATGTCTTTGCTTGGCCGAATTGCAGTGATTTCCAAGCCAGAGTAGGGGTTGTAGTGCAGGTATGGCCAGAGGTTTTGGGGGGTTTCTGCGTTGTTAGACGGTAAAGGAGAGGGAGAGGAGAGGGAGGGGAGTGGGTACCTGTCACGACTTGGCCGTTTTCACCTTTATATTGAAACCAATAGTGTCCGTGGGGTCCCAGTGAGAAATTAGCTACCGCAGCGGACATTCCGGGTAAGCGGACTAGTGCTGTTAGAGACGGGGGTAGGTTGTTTCTGAGTATTTCGTTAGTGCTCCCTATCGTGCCATGTGCGTCCTCCGTGTCTCGCCCCCTCCCCTCTGCTCCACCCAACTCACCAACTCAAACCATGCCTCGAGCGCATAAGGTAACTGGGCTGTCCCCGAAACGATCCGAGTGAGAATTCAAATGGCATCTCGTCATTGTTGTTCCTCTTCCTGTTCTTTTACCTTTTCCTTTCTTTTCTTTTCTTCTCCCTTAGTGCTACGAGCACGATATCTGGGCGGTACAAGAATTGGAAGATTGCTGTTTTCATTTATTTTATGCTGGTGTGTGTGGCTGAATGGGTTCATTCGGGGATTCTTGTGCCCCTATGTTTTTATGTGTAACTGTAGGGGCTTGGCTTCATTGTCGGTAGTTGGGCTGGCCACGTGGTTGGAGGGGAGAGAGGGGATATCTACGGTAGGTTGTTTTGGTCATGGGAGTTGGAAGTATCGGGGTAGTTGATGGTTGATCCGTGTGAGGGATACAATAGTGGAATTGCAGTGCTGAATCTGGAGGTCAGTAGCGGTAGTAATGTGCTCGGTTCAAGCTTAAGGGACTGGAGATACTGGTGGCCCCTGATTAGCGAGTGATACAGTACAAGCACGGTATTACGGTTCCTGGTCGTTGGAACTCGGAGGTGTAAGATCGGGGGCATGCTATCTCCCAACACTTAAAGTACTGTAATGATCCCAGTTAAATAGCGTAAGAGGAGTGGATGTAACTGCAGCATTCAATGCTTTTTTATTTTCCTTTTTAACTCTGGATTGAAGGGTTACAGGATGGGAATCACACAATAGTTGCTTTATTGATCCGAAATAGTGGTAATCCAGTACGGTAAAAGAACCCGTAGTTGAGGATCACATCAAGCTTATTTGACGCACATCATCGCTGGCGTCCTTGCATTCTGGCACATGATGAATTGCTCAAAAGGAAATTCCGATATATACATTAGGGAAATACTGGGATGAGGGCAGGGTGTTAAATCGGAGGAATTCGAATGTGAGGGTTTAATCATTGGTCTGATGCATTACTGGATATTTTATGTGGTCACTCAATTTCTATCCTTTGGTTGTTGACTGATTTTAATCGAGGGTGGGGGGGCCCTGCCGCCCTGGTGATTCCTATCATAGCCAATCGAGCCTGCGCGCCACAGCAGTGGCTTTGCGCGTGTTTCCGTGCCCACACCACACTCGTCCCTCCCGTGACCTAATATTCTCAGCACACACGAACACCTCAGACTACAACAGCTCAAGCAACCGGGGATTCCTTCTTACGATTTCATTTCATCCTCATCACCACCTACGCCAAAATGTCACAACGATCAAACAGACCGCACGCGCAAGACTACATCGCGAGAATTCGCTACAATAACAGCCTTCCACCCCCACCATGTCCCCCGAAAATGCTCAATATCCCCAATTCCTCGCTGGAAATGTACTGCGACCCGAGCTTTACCTCCAAGCTTGCTAGAGCTGAAGGCGTGAACGTGGAGATTGACTCTGAGTTGGGAATGCCGTTGGATTTAGTCCACGTGCCGAAGATTTTTGACGGAGATCATAGCGGTTTGTGGATACTTCTCTCACGGTAAAGTCAATTGTTGACGGGTTTTTAGCTATTCTCGCGCTGGATCCCGTCCCTCCCATCGATCCGAAAGACCGCCTGCTCATGCGTCCTGCTGCCGCTCTGGGAAAAACGAATGCTCGCGCGACTGGCTCTGCTGGGAATGTCTCCTTCCTTCGCCGCACGGAGTATATTTCTGCCGAACAATCTAGGTCGACGTTTAAATCTGGAGGAAACACGGAACGTTTAATGGCTGCGTCTCGCGCTAAGCGCGCTTCTCGCCCCGAAGACAACGATCCCATTCGCATCCTCCAGGCCGTCCTCAAAGGTTTCGATGTGGCAAACCCAGAGACAGCAGGGCAGGATCACAATGGCTTGGGTGCTCTTGCCGTCGGGGATATTGCGGCTGCAAATGCGGAGAGAAATTGGAAGGAACTTAAGCATCCTACCAAGCCCAACGTTCGCGCTGTGGAGACATACCCACTTCTTCCGGACTTTCAGGCTACTAGTGATAATGGTGGTTACATGGTATTCAAGTTTATGGGCAGTCCGGTGGTGCCTGGTGAAAAACGCGATACTAGGTTGGACGTGGGCCTTTTGAAGCCGAAAGACAAGCCTCTCGATGATGACGGTAATCCCGTTGGCCAAGACATATTCGATTACTACATACCGGCTACGGAATCTATCGCCAACAAAGTCAAGGCTAAATTCGCTGCTTATGCCGAGGATGAAGACGAGGAAGATGGCAAGGAAGATAGCGAAGAGTTCAGATATGATTTTGTTCGAGAGTACGAAACCAAGGCTCATAAACGCTATCCTCCAGACGTCCTTGAGGAAGCGGCATTGCTGCTTAATAAGGGAGACGACAAAAAGCCGAAAGGTGCCTACTTCTACCCGGTTCTTACCCGCTATACAATTCGTCCCCGGAGAAAGAATAAGTACCCCCCTGGGATGCCGGGTCGACATGATGAGGAGAGCGAAGATGACGGAGAGAAGCCGCCGGAGGTTATGAATCTTAAGGTTAGGGCACTCAACGAAGTGGAGAGGCAGCGTCACGAGGATGTAAGGAATCGTTGGGACAACAGGCCGGGAACTGGAGGGGAGGAGTAATTTTATTTCCTCTGGTTGCCGGTTTTGGGATCGTAAGGGGCATGAATCTTGAATTCTAGTGGTTCAGGAATGAGGAGCCCTTGGTTTTTTCTTCTCTTTTTCGTTTTCTTTTAGCATGTTCTTTAGCTCTGTGGTTGCTAGATCTTAGTGTTTTCTTTGCTATTTGTGATGGCACTGTACGATAGCTACGACACTATTAAATGGAAATTACGACATTCCCTTCTTCTGCGGTTTTCTTGGTGTCATACATGATTGAACAAAAAACTTATAAAAGGTGCATTCCATCCAAATTATTTAGTATCCATCAGCTGTGCTTTATTGTCTCCACCCCTCTGTCCTACGATAGTTTCCCCTCAGTTGCGCATCACGTACTTCCTACATCATTCTCTCCAACCTCATCTCCCATCTCCCACTCTCACACTCACCCCACTCGCTGCCAAACCACTACTGACAACTTGATTTATTTATTCCCTTGTATCATCAATTTCCCCCCAGTTTTTGTTCGGGTTATATCTTCCGTGCAATATTTTATTTTCATAAATATATCCCCGTTGGATACCTCTAGTGGAAGCTCTCTGTCGTGCAACCTATCGTTGCGAGTCCTTCCGGATTCTCTTCAGCGTTGTCATGATTGTTAGAAAGATCATCAATTTCTACATCGTGACCGAGTGCGGAGTCCTCCCTGAATATGACCGAAGATACATAGGCTCTGATCCACTATGCTTCATCCCAGCGTTCCCGGGTCTGCCTTGGAATATTGCATACGAGGTTTCTCAGACACCACATCAGCGCGGGCAGATGATCTATGTCGAATTGTTTGTCCATGGTCATAAATTCGGGCATGGCAGGTTGATCAATCGGCGTCTCCCACAGTCCCGCGATGGGTTCATGCCGTGCGCAGGTAAAAAATTACGCTTCTACTTCCCCTCCTGGACACCTAGCCAGGAGAGAGACGACAAGTGGAATATTGAGGACTATAAAGTACCTGAGTGGATGATCGAGGTGAAGGTTTGGCAGTGCAAAGTTGTGCAAAAATTGAACGGCAGACCTCTTCGCAAGACGGCGGAGCGTAAGCACTATGAGAATACGGGTCTAACCCCCTCAGGAATCTTTGACAGAGATACCGAAGTCAAGATTGTCCAGAAGAGGGGGACTCTGCTCGGTCACTTGACCTGGTTTTATAGGCTTCCAGAGTTTTTCTACGGGGCAAGAATGTTTAATGAGTTGAGTGTTTCACAACCCCCAGACGATGACTCAGACAGTGATACTTGGGGGGGAATTGTTTTCGAATCTCCAAAGTACCATCGTGGACCTGATTTTAATAAGAAGCGTTTTTTCATCGACACTACGCAGAAACTCCCTCGAAGTTGGTGGCAAAAACGCCCTGGCCGGGTTCATCCTGAACTCGTCGATAAATCTGATGTCCCGCGAAGGGGGGGAGGAGACCCTATACCAGTGGGCTGGGAAATCCGCAAACAACCAGGGTCCCCTAGTTATTTCGTTGACCACAGAACCCAGCAGACAACCTGGACCGACCCTCGCGACAAAGTGGTCCATAACCTCTACATGAAAGCGTCGGCAGCTACCTTGGAGCGCATCCGTAGTGAATACGAAAAACAGCAACTCAATTACCCTCCAGCCTGCCTACTGCCGGAAACTCTACCGGAATACACGAAGGAAAACGAGGTTCGGATGGTGGAACTTCTTGCTAGGATCTCGTCCGAGTTCCAACGCTACCAGCTTGGATATAACATGATGGACGAGGTCATCCGCCGCCATGTTGACGCATGTACGGGGGGTACGGAACTGATTCCTGATAAGCTAAAGTTCATGCAGCTGAACCGTGAAGTGCTGTTGGACAATAAGCAGCAGGAATACCTCCAGTGCTTGGAGTGGCTTGCGGGGATTCCAGTTAGCACCTTGAAGCATATCGTCATGACGGGAAGTTACGCTATAAACGACCTGCTACCCCAGGGTGTGTTGGAGAGGGAGGAGAAGGGAAAATACAGATCGGGAAGCAAGGATTCCAGCCCAAAGTGCAGTCCTAACGGCGCCGAGGATGGCTGGTGTACGGATGGGCACCGCATCTCTCCAAACAACGAGACGGCTACCGGGGACCAGTGGGTTGACGTAATGGACACCGAAGTGGACAAGTCTCCAGAGAAAGGGGTTCCGGACGCCAACTATCTCAAAAGGGTGGCATTGAGAAGTTTGATCGATCAAACCGATGGACTTAGAAAATTCTCCTGTGGCCTTAGAAGGAGCGAGATGGGGATCCTTGATTGACGCAATTCATGCAAAGGTGAGAAGGCAAGTTCTGCTCTCCCCTTCATTTGAAATGCTAAACTGCTATTTATTATAGCCCCAAGTCTTTTTTTGCAAAGATTTACAACTGTATTGTACCCTTGTGGGTGGGTTAACTTGGTGGGTTTATTCTACTTTTATTGGTTTGTCTGTGCGCCGTGCTGTACCCACATGGGTTATGAAAAATTGGAAGAAATGTATAACCCTTGTCTCCTTAGAGGTTTGTATGGCATCAGCAGAAGTAGTTTTTTTTTTGATTTTTTTGATTTTTAGCGTACCGTGCCCGCCCAAGTATAGTATCATATGTAACTTATCTTTTGGTCTGCCAAGACACGTCTCACGATCATTACCCTTATTATTTGTTTTTTTCCTTCTCTTCTCCCAGTTACGTCGTTGTGCCGCACTGTTAAGCAAGCTTTGTTATCTGCTTGTCACTTGGTTAGTCTGTGTCAGACTATTCTCCAGGGTATGCCTGGAACATATCAAATGTCATTCTTGCAGAAGTAAGAGGTGGGTCAAGATATTTTTCTCGATCCACCCACCTTACCAAGAAAATTGACATTTTTTCTTTTCTTTTCTTTTGGTTTTTGCTTTGGTTTCTTACTTACGTGCCACGATCCTTTTTTGCAAAGATTTACTACCCTCACTGATAATTTGGTGTATTTATTCGGCTTATGCTTTTGTTGGGTTGTCTTGTGCCCGGGGGGTTATTAAAAATTGGAAAACAGACCGTTTGTCGCCATGGAGGTTTGTATGGGATCGGCAGCAATAGTTTTAACGTACCCCCCCCCCCGAGTATATAACTTTTGGTCTGTAAAGACATGTTTCACGATCGTTGCTTTTATTATTTGGGTTCTTTTTTATTTTATTTTTACTTTCTAGGTTACGCAGCTGTACTATACTGTTAGGCAATTTTTCATATTCGAGTTTTGTCAGGGCGCGTCTGGTCACCATCGGCTTTTTTTTTTCAAACTTTGACGTTGGGCAAAATGTAGGTTACAACGGGAAATCTCAATAATGACAAGTTGAAGGTTTGGCTCCAAAGGTCGAGTCACAGTGTCGTGTCTGGTGGCCAGGAATTGTAGTGTTATGCTGCGCTTTATGGTTCTGATGGGTGGGTTGGGGATTTTTGTTGACACGGTGGGGAAATATTAGTCTGATTAATATTTTAGAAGCCTTTGTTTTGACCTCATAACTACAACTTGATTATCGAGTTACGGTGTCAACCGGATGCGCCCTTAGTTTTTTGGTAGCTGGTTATGTCATGTCGCACTGTTGTATTGTACTCGGGCCAGGCCTATTTGGAACATACTGTATTAGAAGCCTTTCGTTCTTCAGTTAAGAGGTGGAGTGAGAAACCATTACGAATGCGATTATCTTTTTTTTTTTTCTTTCGCTTTGTTTCACTCTTTTCTTCTTTTTTATGTTAGAGTGCAGTACTTTGTTTCCTTGCTTAACTTACTCCCTTTCTCAGCAATGCCCAACCCTATTAATCCAAATTGTGCATCTAGTCAGATGCAGTATTCGCGCCCCCCCCGCCAAGATTTGGTTTCCCCATTTGCAGTAGCGAGTGCGAGTCAGTTCTTTTTCCACTGAAGAAGTATAGTGTATAAGTAGTGCACGACTAGCAGTGGGGTCTAAGGACATATCATTAATTTTCCGATTGCAAGATTTTGCTACTACTTTGTACAAACACGAATCCTCTTGAAGGTTTTGTCTGGTCGTTTCTATATTAACCTGCAGGCAGACCGACAGCTAGTCAAAGCTCATCCTGGAGCACACATGAAGGGCGAATAATAACCGCTTTAGTTGACTTAGATAGGCTTCCCCCATGAGGCATCGTGAATTAGACTCGAAATTGAATTTTCCTTTGCCCTTACATTTACGCAATATTGAAGGTATAGTTGTCCAGTACTAGTCACACACTATACTTCTTCAGCAGAAAAAGAACTGACTCGCTACTACTACAAATGGGGGAACTAAATCCTGGCGGAGGGAAGCACGGGTATTGCCTATTCAGTAGGTTATCCAGCCCAAGTCATTCTTTCAGCCTTTCCTAACTATTTCCTTTTTTTTTCTTTTTTTCTTTTTTCTTCTTTTTTTGCTAGAATAAAATAGACGTACATCAATAGACAAAATTCTGCCTTTTTAACATCTTTTCAGATGTTCCTATTCATAGCTTAATACACGTAGGGCGCGAGATGCCAACCCAGTCTTGCATGCAATGGGGACTTACCTATTAGGTAACGTATGCGGTGCTGTGCTCAGTCTTACTTAAAGAAGTGCTGATGCATGGAGAGGTGCTGGGTAGCAAGGCGGGTTGGACTGGGTTGGATTGGGTGCATAAGGGTATTACCTGCTGGGGTGGTGACTGGATGGGCGTTTTGTGCGGAGGTGGGGAGATTGGGTAGTTAGGAACTAACTGAAATTATGAGGTGTATGAATAAGCCTAGAATAACAATGGAGGGCTGAATTGGGGATTTTAAGTGGGATATCTGACGGTGTTAGTGGTACTGTAGGGGGGGGAAGGTGTTTCTGTGGTGGTTGTGGGGTTGTGTGAGGGAAGATAACGGGAGGGAATATGAGGCGGGGGAGGTGAGGGTATGGTTTTGTCTTGATGTAGTAAAAATATGGCAGCGGATGGGTGGGGTGGGGCGGGGCGAGGACGTAGTGTGCCTAGCAAAAGCCAGAGAAGGGATGCCGAGTGATGTTTTGTGAATTACCCCTCGGCGATGTAACCTAATCCTAGGAGTAAACCTTATAAACTACGGTTGTTCAGGAACATAACTCTTTCTGGAGCTGGGAGGGTTAGATAATAGCCTTGGGGTTTTTGGCAGATGGTGGGTAGTGGGTTGTATAATCTTAGGAACTTGGTACCGTGTGCTGTGACCCTCAGATGTATAGGTAGGGTATCACTAGCTATCAACTAAGACAATGCAAAAGCAATGGAATACCTGTTGTTTATGGGCGTGACTACCGTTCCGGCATGCAACTTCTGGTTTCTGGCTTGGAAAGATGTTTCGAGGGAAAAAGCTTAGTGTAGTGGTGGAGGGGGAGTAATTACTACGACTAGGGGGACGGCGGGGGTAGTATATCGCACAAATCCTGCTTTAGATAGCCCAAGAGAGAAGGGTACCTGTAAAACTTTGAGGTAGAGAATTGAGTATTTATTTCTTATGATAAGCTATTCTCGCAGTGTGAAGTATCTGGGGGAGGATATGGTGTTAGAAGATACTGCTTGACAGCGATGAGTTAACTGTTCTATCATATGATAGGCAAATCAAACAGCAGGAAAAAGAAGATTAAAATTATTAGCACAGCACAGATGGTGCTACCGAGGTAACCTAACTACCGTATTTTACAGAACTCGTGCTAATTGGGTCGGGTGTTTCCAACAAAAAGGTGATCGAAATGGAACAAAAAAAAAGGAATACAGATAAACTACAGATATTTTTGAACGCGATATACAATAGTTGAAGCACCCCGCCGCCTACCCCAATAACTCAACACAAAAACATCGAAAACGGTAAAAGAAGAAATAAGGATAAAACAGGGATAACAAGAACACCAGATGGTAACCAACTTAGCCATAGATTTAAAATTGATAACAACTTTAAGCAAAATATCTTGGGACCCCGAGAAAGGAAGAAATCTTGTCATTATTGCTTCTTTTCGCAGCGGTTCAGTAGGCGGACATTAAAGATAGGACAGACTGTCTTGGCAAACATTTTCAAAATCACTTGTGTGAAGAAAAATTCATTTCCATGATCAGAAGATACTTTAGTTGAATGAAAAAGAAAAAATCTATCTGTTCTGATAAGGGTCCAATACCGCCGATATCTTCTCTGTCTACTATGTACTGTACAGTTCATCCCAAAACGCAATCTCAAAAGTCCGATCTGATCTGATCATCTGATAAGATCTGTGATGGTGTGTGCAGTGCATGGTATTTTTGGCCCCTTCCATACAATGAGGCGCAACAATGCTAAGATGCCAAGCTCCACATGCAAATTTTTCCACCACTCTCCTATATAATGTCAATCTTCCCTACCTTTTCCCCAATCATCCTCTTCACATCACCTCCATCTGTTTTCATAATAATTAACAACCAACCAGTTTCAATCTGTTGAATTCCTCCACTTCCCTGCCACTGCTTGGATACCACATCTATATAACTTGATTATAAAATTTGAAAGGGGTTTTTTTATTACAATGCCTTACTGCAGTAGCTGCTGACAGGACAAACCTGAGACTGATTTTGATTGAGATCGGCAAGGGAGTCTGCACCATACATGTAGGGGGTGCTTGGTCAGTCACACCTACTGAGTTCCACTCTTTTACTCAAGGATCACAGGATATTAACATGGTTTATGGTGATAATAGGAGAAAAGGAGGACCAGGAGGCAACAACAGAGAGGAACAGTAGTGCAGGCAGTAGAGGAGGGGGAGAATGCAATTGCAGAACAGTTGGAAGGTTTGTAGTTACCACTCAGCTGTTGAGATTAGTAACTAACAATTTATTATAGTTCAAGGAGAGGAACAAGAAGGTATAGTTATCATCAAAGTATATCTTGAATGATGTCTAATATGGATATCAGTGGTAGATGATCCAGCAGGAAGGAGGAGATGCAGGCAATGTCAAAGGGAGAAGAACGTGACAGATTTTGATCAGAATATGAGAGGAGGAATACTATTGACTTACAGGATGTGTTTGGTCAGTTAAGACCACTGCTGATATTCCCCCAGGTATTTTGAGAAGACAAAACTAATTATGACTTTATAATATAGGCTACTGAACGAGTGGCAAGAGGAGGGGCAGCTGCAGTACCTATGGTCAATGATCAGGTAGTTCCTTTAGCTCAAGGACAGGGAGGTCAAGAGGTACATTTGCAAGTACCTTTGGCCATGCGGGACCAGCAAGCAAGGTGGACATGTCACAATCTAGGGAGGATGGATATCAGGTGTACTGGCTGTCAAGCTCTGCACTGGGCAAAGGAGCCATCAGCCAAACGACCCCAAGGTGGGGAGGCAAGCTACGAGTCCTGCTGCAAGCATGGTGATGCCCAGGTTGAGAGAATGCAACAACTACCAGAGCCTCTCAATACTTTGATGAATGGAGATGATGTGCAATCAAAGTCCTTCCACTCAGGGCTTCGCAGATGGAATAATCTCTTTGCCTTCATATCTATCCAGTACAATATGGATGAACATACAAGTGAGATTGGTAGTACTTTCCAGCTATTCCAGATACATGGTACAATCTATCATAGGCAGGGACCTCTGATCCCAGCAGGAGGACAGGATGCCTTTTATTCCCAGATCTACCTCTATGATCCACTTTATACAGCTGAAGCAAGATCTGCCCATGCACCAGAATTGGATGCCAATCTTGTTCGTTCACTCACCTTGATGTTGCAAGAGTCCTGCCCACTTATTCACCTATACCTTACAGCCAAGGAGAGGTTTGAGCAGATTGCAGAGAGGGAGGACAACTTTCGCATAATCTTGAATCCACAGTTGAGTCTTGGGGTAGAAAGAGGTACAGATCAGCAGCATGAAAACCTACCTACAGCCAATGAAGTCACCATGATTCTGCCAGAGGAATATGGGAGTGCAGGATTCAAAGATATTGTATTGGCACAGAGATTGAATGGAGAGGATATTGGAAACTCATTTTCCTGGATCAATCCTAACCATGCCTCCTATCTTCCACTCCACTATGTTCTTCTCTTCCCCCATGGAGAACCTGGCAGGCATTGGGGTAGGACACTTGGCAATCAATATGGCAATCGCCAAAATATGAATCTCACTCAGCGTATGTTCTACCAATTCCACCTACATCCTAGAGAAGGGGAGCCCTCAACTCTCTTCCATGCTCAGAGACTTTTCCAGCAGTTTGTTGTGGATGCATGGGCAGTTTGCGATCAGAATAAGCTTGCCTGGCTGCATTCACATCAGGCAAATATCCACTCAGATCTCTACAATGGTCTTGCTAATATAATGGAGGTTGGTGATGTCAACTTTGCAGAGGTTGGAAGGCGGGTGGTCTTGCCATCTAGCTATCTAGGAGGTGATATATTTATGCAACAGCTGTACCAGGACAGTATGGCAATTATGCAGCACTTTGGCAAGCCTTCCCTCTTCATAACCTTTACTGCTAATCCTAAATAGGTTGAGATTGAGCATGAGCTTCTGCCCCACCAGTCAGCTGGAGATCGGCCTGATCTGGTAGCATGTATCTTCAATCTCAATGTGCATAATTTACTAGATCAGTTACAGTACAAGGAAGTCTTAGGGCTATGACTTGGTTGGGTTTGGACAATTGAGTATCAGAAGCAGGGCCTCCCACACCTACATCTCCTTCTCTTCCTGAAAACTGATCATCAGTTCCTAACTGCAGCCAATATTGACCACTTCATAAGCGCAGAGCTGCCCTGCAAGAATGATATGACTGGTGAGGAGCTGCGTGGCATCATACAATCTACAATAGTTCATACTCACTGTGCTGGTGGCAATGGTCGAGCAGCCTGCATGCAGGGTTTGAACCCTCTGGTAGTATCAACATGTCATAAGGGCTATCCCCGTAATTTCCAAGATGAGACAATCATCACAGAGAATGGGTATCCAACCTACCGGAGACGGAATACTGGACAATCCTTCACATTGGTAGTACCAGGGAGTGGAGCCAGGATGACCACCATAATTGACAATCGAAGAGTGGTGCCATATAGTCCGTACCTTTCACTCCGCTACAAGACCCACATCAATGTTGAGGTTTGTGAGTCTGTTTGGGCCATAAAGTATATCCACAAGTACATCTATAAGGGTGGAGATTGTGCCAGTGCTGTCTTGGACTCAGAGTATGATGAGATCAAGCGCTATCTCCATGGTCGCTATATTGGTCCAACTGAGGCTGTGTGGCGCTTGTTTGAATATTCAACTCACGAAGAGGAACCACCAGTGACACATCTTGCCCTACATCTTCCAGGTGAACAACCTATTTAATTCTCAGAACAGGAGAATCTAGAGGCACTGCGTGAGCGGATGGAGACCTCAATTACAACCCTCTTGGCATATTTCAAGTACAATGCAGAGAATGAAGATGGAATGTGCTACTTATACCATGAGTTTCCAGAGCACTATGTGTATGTTTGTAAGGTAGGATGGAAGCGGAGAACACCGCACAGGTCAATTGGTCACATGTATTCAGCAAGCCCCTTTATGGGGGAATGTTACTATCTATGCTTACTCCTCACTGTTGTTCATGGTGCAACTAGCTTTGATGACCTGTGTACAGTGGATGGAGTATTACATACCACATTCAAGGGTGCATGCATTGCCTTGAGGCTGTTGGAGCATGATGGAGAGTGGGTGGTCATGTTCCGTGAAGGTCAGGGGTTTATGATTGGTCGGTCACTGCATCACCTCTTTGCTCTGGCTCTTATCCATACAACAATCACCAATCCACTGCAGATCTGGGAACAGTTTGGAGAGAGTTTCTGCGATGACCTGGCACATATGATCATAGCAGGTAGAGTGGTCATGCCAGCTGGTGGGGAGGACTTTGGAGTGGGCATTCATTTGGACTATGGGCTTTACCAAATCCAGCAGTTTTTGGATGAATTTGGTAAATCTGTTGAGGGGTTTGGTCTGCCATGACCAGTGTTGCCCTGGAAAGAGGCTGGACAACAGGTATTTAACAATGTGATATTGGGAGAAGAGTTAGCCTATGATGTAGGGAAGGAGCAAGAGCTGTACAATGGTATGCGAGAGTAGCTGAATGATGAACAGGCTTCCTGTTTTAATGCGATAGTTGCAGTAGTGGAGAGCTATATGCAAGACCCACAACAGCAAAGGATTTCTGGTGCCTTCTTCCTACATGGGCCTGCAGGTACAGGTAAGACATTCCTTTACAACTGTCTCTGCAGCTACTTCCGTGCCCAGGGAAAGATTGTGCTTTGTGTTGCATCCTCAGGGATTGCGGCACAATTGCTACCCAGGTGGTCGGACAGCACATTCAAGATTCAAGATCCCCTTATCAAATGACCTTAACTCTGTATGCAACATCACACAAAACTCGTTCCTTGGTCAGTTGATTCGCCAGACAGCTCTTATCATTTGGGATGAGGTTCCAATGCAGCATAAGGCATGCTTTGAGGCAGTTAACCGGACCCTGAATGATGTTTGCAATGTTGGGAACCAGCATATATTTGGTGGGATTCCCACAGTTCTTGGGGGTGACTTTGCTCAGATCTTACCAGTTATCCGTCGTGGTAGCAGGCAGGCAACAGTACTTGCCTGTATCCAGTATAGCTCAATCTGGTGCAGCTTAAAAGTCTTGAAACTTAAGACAAGTATACGCATTATTGCCAGTAATGCTAATCAGGTATTCCTTACATTTCTCAAGGATTTGGTTGCCAATCCACTTCTCTATGGACAAGTTATGCTTCCAGCATACATTCATTGTGTATCTACTATTGATCAGCTTTGTGATCAACTGTATCCTCAATCTTTATTGGATGAAGCTGTCACTGCCCACCATGTACTGATTGGTAGAGCTATCCTGGCTTTCCGAAATGAGACAGTTAATGATTTTAATGACCTACTACTGGAAAGGATGCCTGGTTTGGAGCACTGCTCTGAGGCTCTCAATGATGTCCAAGTCAGTGAGGATGCAGCAGCTGCAGAGCCCTATGCAAGGGAGTATTTGCAGAGTATTAACCTAGCATCTATTCCTCCCTCCTGCTTGCGACTCAAGATTGGAGCACCGGTTATTCTTATTCGCAATCTGAGTCTACGAGAGGGTTTGTGCAATGGGACCAGGATGAGAGTCTTGGGGATCAGTCGCAACTGCTTGCAGGTTGCCATTCTAGGTGGAAAGTTCAATAGCCAAATCCGACTCCTGCCATGCATCAAGCTTACTACCACTGATGAAGATCTACCATTTATTCTTGAGCGCAAGCAGTTTCCTGTATGTCTCTGCTTTGCCATGACTGTGAACAAGTCACAGGGCCAGTCACTTGAGCAGGTGGGTGTAGATCTACGCACCCCAGCCTTTACTCATGGACAGCTCTATGTTGCTTTATCATGGGTTACATCACTCAATGGACTCACCCTCTTGCCCTCGATGCATACACCTAATCATATGGATAATATTGTATATCCTCAGGTTCTTCTCTAAATCCTCCATGTAGGTCTTTTCCATCCTTTTTCTGTTCACAGTTTTTCTTCTTTCTGGGTAATAATACATACTATTAATGAGGCCAATGTTCTAATACCTCTACTACTAGACTCCTCCTCTCTTTCTGGATCTCAATTCTTTTTCTCCTTCCCCCTTCTAGGTAAGTGAATTTTGTTTTTACATACCTTCAACCTGTTTTGAAATAATGCTGATATAATACCAGTTCATGCCTTCAAACTCCTTACTTGCTATTGAATCCTGGTTTCATATACATCCTTCTGGTTTTATACAACTCTGACTATCCTTTTTTGTTTCAAACTAATTTATAACTCCTTGCATCTTGGTGTAACATTATGTTGATGATTTGAGTTCTGTTCTGCCCCCCCCCCTCCTGAGTTGTTTCGTAGGATATTGAGGAAGTTAGCAATTAAAAGTTCTTGTAAAAAATATGCTACATGCCATTCCACCACGCAATCAAGTGACCATAATTAAAGCTGTACCCTCTTACCAATCATATGAGACACGCTTCGACCAGTCAGTCGAGGGGCTGCTAGTTAAAGTGTGTTGACTTGCAGTTCTATTCCAAGAGTCTAATTTAGTCTGACGGGATGTCGGTGAGAATAAACTAGGTGTTTTCGCAGAACGGATAATTTGCCATTTTGAAAACGAATTCTTAATCTACTCTTTGGGGAGAAGGATTTATGAGGTGATGGCAAATGGTTTGGTGAAATGTGCATTGGTTTGTAAACAACTATTATCCGGAAACAAATTTTACTATGTCTTTAACTTGCTTTTTTCATTTTATTTCATTTTTTTGCTCAAGATATCCATACACTCTAATACTATGATTTTGCCATATAAAGAGTAGCTTATTACTTGAAAAGAGTGGAGTACTTTGGTGTTCTTCTGCATCTATTGGCAGTCTGGGGGTTGTGGGTGGGCCGTGCCAACCCTGGAACTGCGCAAGCATTAGGGATGCCATAGGTACGCAGGGTTTTTCGCAGCTGGTTTTTTGGGGTGTTAAACTTGCGATGAGATGAAAATAGAGGATAAGGATCAGTATGACTTGGCTGGGGTTGGTCAGTCCACACTTAGTACTCAAATCCTGGAACTATGAAAGGTTGGTAAGTGCGACAAACTATTAAAGGTAGTGAGTGGGCAGCGGGGGTTTGGTGCCGGCAGGTATGTTGCCGGGAGAGAGGGATACTTTTGTATGCGGTGTTTGGAATTTTCACCTGTTTCATTTTGGATGTGGTGGTGGAATAATAGCGTTACGCGCAGTTGGCATCCGGGATGATCTCTTCAGGCCGCAAATATAGTGATGAGGTAATATTGCAAAAGCACAGGAAAAATAGGAGAGAAGGAAAAGAAAGACAAACATAGATGTAATAAGATCGTAACGTGAAACCAGAATATGGGTATCCTCTCACATCAAGAATCTACACCATGCTTTACACATCGACTACCTTACTCAGAAATCTACTCGAACGCAAAATATGAAATCCCAGCCCCAGAGACAATTGTATCAGACCATCCATTCGCCTCCCAGGTCATTCCGAATATACTGACATTTGAACACTGAACACCAATCCTGGAATTCGGCTTACTCCCAAGATCCAAGTAATTTAGACCAACCATGACCCTCGGAGTTTTCTTAAAAACACCCTCCGGAAACCTGATATACCCGGTATTATATAACTGTGGCTTGGTCGTAGGCCTTTGGGCCTCGGTGCTCGCAGTCCCGCTAGAAATACCCGGCATATCCCCGGGATATGCGACCCATGACACCATGGCATCATTCACTGTCTTTCCGGGATCATTGGTCTCGGACCTCACTGAAAAACCGCAGGATCGAATATCGACGGCGGAGACTCTGACATACTTCCCCAGCTCCACCCCACTCAGCCAGACTACAACCTTCGGCGGCGAGGGGAAATTGCGTTGGAATTGTACTGGGCGAATCACCAATGTCCCAGGCAGATCCTCTGCATTCTCTTTTCCGCGGACCGTGCCGTATAGGAAGTCCTTGTCGCCGGGTGGGATTGCTAACCAGGAAAGGCGCCCTGAGTAATAGGGCTTCCTAGCGAGAACATTCGCGGTGAAGCTTGCGGAGCATATACCGCTGGCAGCCGCTGCAAGGCGTGGTGATGAAGATTTCAGATCAAGGCCTGTTAGGGCAAGCACTAGGCCGGGAGGCCCTGGATAAGGGCGTTCATACGGTATCTTGCCGGAGACTTGATTCAATGTGTGAGGCCAGACAGACTCGTTTGGATTGCTGAAGGCACCGATTTGTAGGCCTGGCGGAGGTGAGGATAGATCTTCGGAGGGTGGAGGAGTCCAGTCCAAACGGTTATCATCCTCTGGGATAATGGATGCCATAGCTTGTTTTTTTGGAAATGTTAAAGATGGATGAAAAGTGATAAAAGAGAATGCCTTGTTCGATGGCGCTGATGGGATTTAGCTGGAGGAAGGGAGGAAGGGAGGGGATACGGTGTTTAGGTAGCGTGGTAAATAATACACTACACTTTATGCAATAGCATATTAAATTACCGTTTGATACCGTACTGTACATATTCAAACATGCAAGTGAATCAGCTTTCCCCCGCATACTTTATCCTCAAAAACCTGGTGGCCTAACTACGGCTGATTCAGCCACATTTACTACAGCCACCCTTCTCGCTTTCCGTAACACCACGCTACCACACCGGTTGGAGTGTCTAGAGTATAATACCCTTAGAATTGTCTAGTTCAAATGGGTTCAAACCGTGTCCTCCAAACAAGCAAAATCCGACGTCTAATTAACGGATGGTAGTGACGAACTTGAAAAGAAAAAAAAAGCGTGGAGAGGTAGCTAATCCTGAGCGGAAAAAGCAAGTAGTTTTCCTTTTCTAATTTGACGTCCACCACTGGAGAAAATTGCCTGCGAAAAATGGGAAATTTTTGGTGAGAGTGAAATAAGTACTCAGATATTCGCAGTGTAGAATAGGCGAACACAAGCTGAGCGGTTCTTGCATTTTTGAAAATAGTACAATTCCAGCATACCGACACCAAAACCGAAAAACCCACCAAAAACATCTGGAACCGCCGAAACAGCCCGTTTCCGGCAAGGTACTCAAAAATCAAAATTTCAGTTTTGGTTGTCAAAACCAATTTTCAAAAACGGTTTGCAAAAACGGCTCAGCGTGAGTACCCTAATGTGTGTAATTTCGAGCTTTGAGAACTGGCTGGTTGCCACGAAACCTTTCACCACCGATTCGGATTCTATGGGAGGACCCAACTTTAGGCGGTTTGAACCGTAGCTTACTCGGTCAAATATATATAGACCTTTCCGTGGAAGCCGAATTGAATGCTAAGCAGCAGCACTCGGGAACATGAATCTGGATGAGGTCGTGGTTCTTTCGGGGTCATTACCGGTGGAGGATGGGTTAGAGCTTAATGCAGAGTTGCCAGGCCTGGAAAGCAGATTTATGTAGTGTTGTCTATATAAGAGATACTTAGGTTATTGTAAAAATTGTGCACTTATCGTATAATTGGGAAATTTCTGGAATCTCATTGTAAAAGGGGTTTTCTATGGAGTATGGTTATAAGAAGGAAATGGAAGAAATGGTCAAGGGGGGTAAAAAGAGCTAAGAGGTCTATTGACCATGTATGGGCTATGGGTAGCTCTGAATATTTGAGGTAGGGTCCGCTGACAATCATATTTGACTTCTTATATAGTTATTTGCCCTGGCCCTACTAGTCTCCACTTTCCCGCTTTAGTCTTATCCTCTTTGCCATCCCCCAATAATGCTCATAACACTATATCCTTCCTCCATTAAGCTATATTATCAGGTTACAGGGAGCAACCTGAGTTTCCGGGTTGAGTGGTTTTCCTTGATGCGGAAGCATCGGGTGGGGATGTGTCGGTTGCGTGGAAGTGATTTCTTGAATACAGAAACAGTGATGAGGTAATGTTGAAAAAGCACGAAGGAGAATAAAACAAGAAGGAATCGAGAAACACCCAGATCTGATATGTCAGGGCCTTAAACTGAATCCAAAACCTGGATACGCTTCTGCATCCAGGGGCCCTCTCACATCAACTGACAAACTCATAAATTTACTCCAACACCAGATACAAAATACCAACCCCATTGATAACACTATCACAAGCCATGAATTTGCATCCCCCGTCATTCCGAATATACTGACGTTTGAACGCTGAACATCAATCCTGGGATTCTACCCACTCCCAAGATCTAAGTAATTTAGTCCAACTATAACCTGTGGAGTTTTCTTAAAAATACCCCCTGGAAACCAAATATAACAAGTATTATACAACTGTGGCTTGGTCGTAGGCCTTTGAGCCTCGGTGCTCGCAGTCCCGCTAAAAATACCTGACTCATCCCCAGAATGCACAACCCATGATACCACGCCACCATTCACTGCCTCTGCGGGGTCATCGATCTCGAACCTCGCCGAAAAACCGCAGGATAGAATATCGACGGCGGAGACTCTAACGCACTTCCCCAGTTCCACCTCACTCAGCTAGACTACAACCTTCGGTGACGAGGAGAAATTGCGTTGGAATTGTACTGGGCGAATTACCAGATTCTTAGTATTCCCTTTTTCGTGGACCGTGCCGTACAGGAAGTCCTTGTCGTTGGGTAGTATTGCTAACCAGGAGCAGCCCGCGCGGTAAATTCGCCCTCTGGAGCGAAGGTTGCTGGTGCACTGCGAGTTGTGTTGATGTATGTTCGAGGTCAAGACATGTGAGGGCAAGGACTAGGCCGGGAAGCTCTGAGTAAGACCTTGGGAAGTATGTACGGCTAGAGAGTCCTCCGGTGCCTTTATTATGTATCTGCACGAAGTGCCCGATTTGTAGGCTAGGTGACGGAGAGTGTCGATCCTCTGAGGTTAGAGGAGTCCAGGGCGAAAAGCCAGCCTCCGAATAACTTGATTCCATAGCCTGTCTTTTTTTGGAAATCTTAAAGACTGATGTAGGGTGATAGAGGGAGGATTTTTTTTGTTTAATGGTGATGATGGGGTTTTGGCTAGAGGGATTGTTACGATGTTGGGAGGAGCGTAGTAAATAAATGCTTCTTGATTCAATACGCTATGATATTGAAATACTAGCACACAGTATCATACCAGCGCGGCCTCATATAGAGTACTTCAGTACTGTTTCAAACAAGTGGGATTGTCTGTCAGCTGCGCGACTTACCCCAGAAAACTGGTGGCCTAACTGTGGCTGATTCAGCCACATCTGTTACTCCCACCACTTCACATCCCGAATGACAAGACCGACAATAACTGAGCACCCTCCTTCCCTCAGGTAATATTAGTATGGCTCTGGACTATGAAAATCAACCCTCAAATTTAACATAAAATATTTCGCACAAAAAGCTTTCTGTCCAACCACAACAATGACCAATGGATTACTGGGCGAAGCCAAATCATCTCACTACTGGTAACGGTGTTTTCATTTACGGGTTAGGGTTTGCAATATTATGAGGTGACCAAAGAAGGAGGGATAAACACGCTGGGAAGTGATAGATAAATAATAAAAAATCGAGAAATTTAAAAATTAATGAGTGCATTAGTAACTTAGTCAAATTCCAAAGTGGAACTCCTTTCTTGAGTCTTGATTGCATGGGCAAGATACTTAATCGACTGCGACGCATTCCGCTCCCCAATTCACTACTTTCAGAAGGGTTCCTTGTGTTTTGAGAGGAAGATTTAGATGGTTGTCATGCATCAAGAAAGTGGAGTTATTGGTATTTTGTATGTTCAGATTGACAAAGAAGACCTGCACTAGCAGTGGCTGTGGTATATGATGGCGGCACGTTGCGAACACCAGCAGTTGGCATCCTAAATCACTCATCTAGGCCACAAAAATATTGAAAGGGAAATATTGCAAAGGTACATAGGAGAAATAGAAAGATAAAGAACTAGAAAGAAACATGCAAACATAAATCTCGTAAGTCATAACCTAAAACCAGGAATTAGATATCCTCTCACACCAAGAATGCAGCGCCATGCTTTACATATCGACCACTTACCCAGAAATCTACTCGAACGCAAGATATGAAATCCCAGCCCCAGAGACAACTGTATCACACCATCCATTCGCCTCCCAGGTCATTCCGAATACACTGACGTTTGAACACTGAACACTAATCCTGGGATTCTGCTTACTCCCAAGATCCAAGTAATTTAGACCAGCCATGACCCTCGGGGTTTTCTTAAAAACACCCTCCGGAAACCTGATATACCCGGTATTATATAACTGTGGCTTGGTCGTAGGCCTTTGGGCCTCGGTGCTCGCAGTCCCGCTAGAAATACCCGGCATATCCCCGGGATATGCGACCCATGACACCATGGCATCATTCACTGTCTTTGCGGGATCATTGGTCTCGAACCTCACTGAAAAACCGCAGGATCGAATATCGACGGCGGAGACTCTGACACACTTTCCCAGTTCCACCTCACTCAGCCAGACTACAACCTTCGGCGGCGAGGAGAAATTGCGTTGGAATTGCACTGGGCGAATCACCAATGTTCCAGGCAGATTCTTTGCATTCCCTTTTTCGTGGACCGTGCCGTATAGGAAGTCCTTGCTGTCGGGTGGGATTGCTAACCAGGAAAGGCTCCCTGTGTAATAGGGCTCCCTAGCGAGGAGGTTTGCGGTGAAGCTTGCGGAGCATATATCGCTGGCAGACGCTGCAAGGTGTGGTGATGCAAAATCTAGATCAAGGCATGCTAGGGCAAGGACTAGGCCAGGAGGCCCTGGATAAGGACATTCATACGGTATCTTGTGGAAGACTCCCTTGGATGAGTAATAAAAATGCAACTCTGTACTGCAGAAGGTACCAATCTGTAGGCCTGGCAGAGGTGAGGATAGGTCTTCTGAGGGTGGAGGAGTCCAGTCCAAAGGGCCACCCACTGGAATAACGAATGCCATAGCTTGTTTTTTTGGAAATGTTAAAGGTGGGTGAAAAGTGATAAAAGGGAATGCCTTGTTCGATGGGGTTGATGGGATTTAGCTGGAGGGAGGGAGTGCGGTGCTTAGGTAGCGTGGTAAATAAATACACCACTCTTTATGCAATAGCATATTAAACTACCCTTTGATACCGCCATACACTCGCGTACGGAAAGTTCTGGCACCCTGGCTGGTACTGTGGCGCATGTACGGTTAGAGTGGATGTATTATTATGTACGGGTACTTCAGTGAATAAATAAGTGAGCATCTGAGTTCCACCACACCCTTATCGATACCCTCTCATCTTTCACAACGCAGACCTGAATTCCTAGCTTGAGAAAGAAAATGAAACCCCCACATATCTCGGGGCTCGACACTGGTGAAATCACTTGCTATGAGCAGTGAATTGGATTACGGAAGTGCTGGTACATAATAATACGGTACATGCACTCTAACCGCATATGCGTCACAGTACCAGCCAGGGTGCCAGAACTTCAAACATACAAGTGAATCAGCTTTCCCCCGCATACTTTATCCTTAAAAACCTGGTGGCCTAACTATGGCTGATTCAGCCACTACACTACCCCTACCATACCTGTTGAAGTGCCTAGAAGTACCCTTAGAATTATCCAGTTCAAATGTGTTCAAACCGTGCCCTCCAAACAAGCAAAACCCGACGTCTAATTAGTAGATGCTAGTAATGAACTTGAGAGAAAAAAAGCGTGGAGAGGTAGCTAATCCTGAGCGGAAAAAAAACAAATAGTTTTTTTCTTCTTCTAATTTGATGTCCACCACTGGAGAAAATACCTGCGAAAAATGCGAAATTTTTGGTGAGAGTGAAATAAGTACCGGTACTCAGATATTCGCAGCGTAGAATAGGGGCACTCACGCTGAGCCGTTCTTACAGTTTTGAAAACAGTACAGTACAGTTCCAGCATACCGACACCAAAACCGAAAAAACCCACCAAAATCATCTGGAACCGCCGAAAAAGCCGGTTTCCGCCACGGTACTCAAAAATCAAAATTTCGGTTTTAGTTGTCAAAACCGATTTTCAAAAATGGTTTGCAAAAAATGGCTCAGTGTGAGTGCCCGCCCATAAGGGGCGTGATTTCAAGCTTTGAGAACTGGCTGGTTGTCACGAAACCTTTCACCAACGATTCGGATTCCATGGGAGGACCCAACTTTAGGCGGTTTGAGCCATAACTTACTCGTTCAAATATATATAGACCTTTCCGTGGAAGCTGAATCGAATGCTAAGCAGTCAGCACTCGAGAACATGAACTCGGATGAGGTTGTGGTTCTTTTGGAGTCATTACCGGTGGAGGATATGTTAGAGCTTGATGCAGTGTTGCCAGGCCTGGGAAACAGTTTTATGTAGCGTTGTCTATATAAGGGATAATTACCGTAGGTTATTGTAAAAATTGTGCACTTATCATATAATTGGGAAATTTCCGGAATCTCATTGTAAAAGGGGTTTTCTATGGAGTATGGTTATAGGAAGGGAATGGAAGAAAGGTCAAGGGGGGTAAAAAGAGCTAAGATGTCTATTGACTATGTATTGGCTATGAGTAGCCCTGAGTATTTGAGATAGAGCGCTGACAATCATATTTGGCTTCTTATATAGTTATGTGCCCTGGCTCTACTAGTCTCCACTTTCCGCTTTAGTCGTATCCTCTTTGCCATCCCCCAATAATGCTCACAACACTGTATCCTTCCTTCGTTAGGCTATATTATCAGGTTACAGGGAGCAACCTCAGTTTCTGGGTTGAGTGGTTTTCCTTGATGCGGAAGCATCGGGTGGGGATGTGTCGGTTGTGTGGAAGTGATCTATTCGATACAAAAACACTGATGAGGTAATGTTGAAAAAATACAAAGGAGAATAAAACAAGAAGGAATCGAGAAGCACCCAGATCTAATATGACAGGATCGTAAACTGAATCCAAAACCTGGATACCCTTCCGCATCCAGGGGCCCTCTCACATCAACTAACCAACTCATAAATTTACTCCAACACGAGATACGAAATACCAACCCCATTGATAACACTATTACACACCATGAATTTGCATCCCATGTCGTTCCGAATATACTGACGCTCGAACACTGAACATCAATCCTGGGATTCTGCTTACTCCCAAGATCTAAGTAATTTAGTCCAACTATAACCTGCGCAGTTTTCTTAAAAAGACCCCCTGGAAACCGAATATAACCTGTATTATATAACTGCGGTAAGTATGTGGGCCTTTGGGCCTCGGTGCTCGTAGTCCCGCTAAAAATACCTGGCTTATCCCCGGGATATGCGACCCATGATGCCACGGCATCATTCACTACCTCTGCGGGGTCATCGGTCTCGAACCTCACCGAAAAACCGCAGGATCGAATATCGACAGCAGAGACTCTAACGCACTTCCCCAGTTCCACCTTACTCAGCCAGAGTACAACCTTCGGCGGCGAGGAGAAATTGCGTTGGAATTGTACTGGGCGAATCACCAAATTCTTGGCATTCCGTTTTTCATGGACCGTGCCGTACAGGAAGTCCTTGTCGTTGGGTAGTATTGCTAACCAGGAGCAGCCCGCGCGGTAAATTCGCCCTCTGGAGAGAAGCTTCACTTTGAAGCTTGCCGAGCATGTGTCGCTGGTGGAGACTGCGAGGCGTGGTGATGTATGTTCGAGGTCCAGGCATGTGAGGGTAAGGACTAGGTCAGGAGGCCCTGAGTAAGACCTTGGGAAGTATGTATCATACTGCTGGAGGGAGAGTCCTCCGATGTCATTCGGTTTCTGCATAGCCATACCGAAGAAGCGCCCGGTTTGTGGGCTAGATGATGGAGAGTATGGATCTACTGAGGTTGGCGGAGTTCAGGGCGAAAAGCCAGCCTCTGAATAACTTAATTCCATAGCCTGTCTTTTTTGGAAATCTTAAAGACAGATGTAGGGTAATAAGTTAGAGGGAGGATTTTTTTGTTTAATGGTGATGATGGGGTTTTGGCTAGAGGGATTGTTACGGTGTTGGGAGGAGCGTGGTAAATAAATGCTTCTTGATTCGATACGGTATGATATTGAAATACTACGGTAGTACACAGCGTCATACCAGCGCGGCCTCGTTAGAGCACTTCAGTACTGTTTCAAACAAGTGGGATTCTTTGTCAGCCACATGGCTTACCCCAAAAATACTAGTGGCCTAGCTGTGGCTGATTCAGCTACATCTGTTACTCCACCACTTCACACCCCGAGTGACAAGACCGGCAGTAACTGAGCACCCTTCTTCCCTCAGGTAATATTATTATGGCTCTGGACAATAAAAATGAACCCTCAAATTTAACATAAAATATCTCGCACAAAAAGCTTTCTGTCCAACCACAACAATGACCAATGAATTACTGGGCGAAACCCAATCATCTCACTACCGGTGCTGGTATTTTGATTTACAGGTTAAAAACTACCGAGTGCACTAGTAGTCAAATTCCAAAGAGGAACTCTTTTCTTGAGTCTTGATTGCATGGGTAAGATACTAAATTGACTGCGACGCATTCCGCTTCCCCATTCACTACTTTCAGAAGGGTTCGTTGTGTTTTGAGAGGAAGATTTAGATGGTTGTGATGTATCAAGAAAGAGGAGTCATTGGTATCTTGTATATTCAGATTGACAAACAAGACCGGTAGTGGCTGTGGTATAGGTTGGCGGCACGTTGCGAACACCAGCAGTTGGCATCCGAAATCATCCCTTCAGACCACAAAAACACTGAAAGGGAAATGTTTCAAAGGTACATAGGAGAAGCAGCAAGATAAAGAACCAGAAAAAAACATACAAACATAAATCTCGTTAGTCATAACCGGAAACCAGGAATTAGATACCTTCTCACACCAAGAATCCAGCGCCATGCTTTACACATCGACTCCCTTACTCAGAAATCTACCCGACTCCCCGAACGCAAGATATGAAATCCCAGCCCCAGAGACAATTGTATCACACCATGCATTCGCCTCCCAGGTCATTCCGAATATACTGACATTTGAACACTGAACACGAATCCTGGGATTCGGTTTACTCCCACAATCCAAGTAATTTAGTGCAACCATGACCCTCGGGGTTTTCTTAAAAACACCCTCCGGAAACCTGATATACCCGGTATTATATAGCTGTGGCGAGGTCGTAGGCCTTTGGGCCTCGGTGCTCGCAGTCCCGCTAAAAATACCTGGCATATCCGCGGGATATGCGACCCATGACACCATGGCATCATTCACTGTCTTTGCGGGATCCTTGGTCTCGAGCCTGACGGAGAACCCGTATGTGTGAATCCTCTGGGTGGAGATTCTGATACACTGCCCCAGCTCCACTTCACTTAGCCAAAGTATGACCTTCGGCGGCGAGGAGAAATTGCGCTGGAATTGTACTGGGCGAATCACGGTTCTCGAAGGCCGATCCTCCCCGACACTTTTTGTTTCTGCGCGGACTGTGCCGTATTGGAAGTCTTTGTCTTCTGGTGGGATTGCTAACCAGGAAAGGCTCCCTGAGTGATAGGGCTGCCTAGAGCGGACGTTTGCGGTGAAGCTTGAGGAGCATATATCGCTGGCAGACACTGCAAGGTGTGGTGATGAAAATTCCAGATCAAGGCCTGTTAGGGCAAGGACTAGGCCGGGAGGTCCTGGATAAGGACGTTCATACGATATCTTGAGGGAGACTTCCTTGGATTGGTGACACCAGACACGCACCTCTAGACTGCTGAAGGCACCGATTTGTAGGCCTGGCGGAGGTGGGGGTAGATCGTCTGAGGGTGGAGGAGTCCAGTCTAAAGGGTTATCATCCTCTGGAATAATGTCTGCCATAGCTTGTTTTTTTTGGAAATGTTAAAGATGGATGAAAAGTGATAAAAGGGAATGCCTTGTTCGATGGTGCTGATGGGATTTAGGTGGAGGGAGGGGGTACGGTGCTTAGGTAGCGTGGTAAATAAATACACCACTCTTTATGCAATAGGATATTAAAATCCTGTTTGATGCCATACATATTCAAACATGCAAGTGCCCGCATACTTTATCCGGGTGGCCTAACTATGGCTGATTCAGCCACATTTGTTACAGCCTCACTTCTCGCTTTCCGGCACCACCATGCTACCAGACCTGTTGGAGTGCCTAGAGTACCGTACTGTGGGACTCGTCAACGGCCACGGCATAGTTACGACTAGAGTGCGCGGACTACTTATGGGACGCGCAAAGTGGAAATATTGGAATTGATCTATTAAGGAATGGTATCCTACATCTCTAGCTCAGTATAATACCTTTATTACCTCTTTTGTGGTATATGCACAGGCCTCTTCGACCCCTGCATGTCCCAATACTTCACCCCTACCCCGAGTACAGTACTCGAGTACAGTTCTAGTATACCGACATCAAAACCGAAAATCCCAAAAACCTCTGGAGCCGCCAAAAAAAGCTGGTTTCCGGTACGGTACTCAAAAATCAAAACTTGGGTCCCGGTTGTCAAAACCGATTTTCAAAAACGGTTTGCAAAAACGGCTCAGCATGAGTGCCCTAATGTGTGTAATTTCAAGCTTTGAGAACTGGCTGGTTGCCACGAAACCTTTCACCGATTCGGGTTCCATGGGAGGACCCAACTTTAGGCCGTTTGAACCATGGCTTACTCGTTCAAATATATATATAGACCTTTCCGTGGACGCCAAATCGAATGCTAAGCAGTCAGCAATCGGGAACATTAACCCGGACGAGGCCGTGGTTCTTTTGGTCATTACCAGCGGAGGATAGGTTAGAGCTTGATGCAGAGTTGCCAGGCCTGGGAAAGAATTTTATGTAGCGTTGTATATATAAGGGATACTTAGGTTATTGTAAGAATTGTGCACTTATTGTATAATTGGGAAATTTCTGGAATCTCATTGCAAGAGGGGTTTCCTATGGAGTATGGTTATAAGGGAATGGAAGAAATGGTCAATGGGGGTAAAAAGAGCGATGTCTATTGACTATGTATGGGCTGTGAGTAGCCCGGAATATTTGAGGTAGAGTGCTGACAATCATATTTGGCTTCTGATATAGTTATCTGCCCTGGCCCTACTAGTCTCCACTTTCCCGCTTTAGTCTTATCCTCTTTGCCATCCCCCCATCCACCCATAATGCTCATAGCACTATATCCTTCCTCCGTTAGGCCATATTATCAGTTTACGGGAGTAACCTCAGTTTCTGGGTTGAGTGGTTTTCCTGGATGTGGAAGCATCGGGTGGGGATGTGTCGGTTGTGTGGAAGTGATTTCTTGAATACAAAAACACTGATGAGGTAACGTTGAAAAAACACAAGGGAGAATAAAGCAAGAAGGAATTGAGAAACACCCAGATCTAATATGACAAGGTCGTAAACTGAGTCCAAAACCTGGATACCCTTCCGCATCCAGGGGCCCTCTCACATCAACTGACAAACTCATAAATTTACTCCAACACCAGATACAAAATACCAACCCCATTGATAACACTATCACAAGCCATGAATTTGCATCCCCCGTCATTCCGAATATACTGACGTTTGAACGCTGAACATCAATCCTGGGATTCTACCCACTCCCAAGATCTAAGTAATTTAGTCCAACTATAAACCGCGGAGTTTTCTTAAAAATAGCCCCTGGAAACCAAATATAACAAGTATTATACAACTGTGGCTTGGTCGTAGGCCTTTGAGCCTCGGTGCTCGCAGTCCCGCTAAAAATACCTGACTCATCCCCGGAATGCGCGACCCATGATACCACGCCACCATTCGCTGCATTCACTGCTTCTGCGGGGTCATCGGTCTCGAACCTCGCCGAAAAACCGCAGGATCGAATATCGACGGCGGAGACTCTAACGCACTTCCCCAGTTCCACCTCACTCAGCCAGACTACAACCTTCGGTGGTGAGGAGAAATTGCGTTGGAATTGTACTGGGCGAATCACCAGATTCTTGGTATTCCCTTTTTCGTGGACCGTGCCGTACAGGAAGTCTTTGTCGTCGGGTGGGATTGCCAACCAGGAGCAGCCCGCGCGGTAAATTCGCCCCTTGGAGCGAAGCTTCACTTTGAAGCTTGCCGAGCATGTGTCGCTGGTGGAGACTGCGAGGTGTATTAATGTATGTTCAAGGTCAAGGCATGTAAGGGCAAGGACTAGGCCGGGAGGCCCTGAGTAAGACCTTGGGAAGTATGTACTGCTGGAGGGAGAGTCTCCCGGTGTCATTCGGTTTCTGCACAGCCATACCGGGGGGGCGCCCAGTTTGTGGGCTAGGTGACGGAGAGTGTGGATCTTCTGAGGTTGGAGGAGTCCAGGGCGAAAAGCTAGCCTCCGAATAACTCGATCCCATAGCCTGCCTTTTTTGGAAATCTTAAAAACTCGTTCGATTCGCTATCTCCGTTAGGTCGCTAATCTCGGGATTCAGAGACAAAAGTTCTTAAGAAGGATCAGTGCTTCCCTGACACAGTATAGCCTGAGTCAATTGGCTGTGTTGGACCTCATTCACTGGGAGAAAACCTTTCATATAACGATTTGGACCGGGAAGCGGACCAGACCGTGTAATGAATCAGTTAAAACACACCAAAAAAATCCAAAATCTGGGAATCTCAATTGGCATCCAACACTAGAATGAGAAAATTCGGAAGTGTAGTTGATCCTCTTGATAGTGCAGTATGTTAAATTCGCTTTTGTTTGATCAAAATTCCGACATTCAATTCTTTCGAAAAGTTCGCAGTGAGAATGCGGACAAATTTTACATACAAAGTGATTCACTTCTGCGTCTGATCCACTTCCCGGTCCAATACGCTACCATGGAAAACAGGGGTGGACCTTGAGAATACCATTCTTGGCAAAAACATACCATCCACAAGGTGGCAGATTGCAATGACGATAAAAGGTTTACACCCGTTCAATGACTTCTTCTATCTCTCAAACAACACAAAAAAATTGAAAAAATTGCAGAAAAAAAGCAATATTCTCTCACAACCAGAGAATATTTTTTGAAAAATTCTCCAAAATTATTCAACACAAATCCGGTGGTCTGGTGATGTTTTTAAGCGATTTTCTTGGGATTCTTGGCATGACAATCCACCCAAAACATACTGCCTTTAAGCCGCAACAGACCACTAAAACAAAAAGTTTTTCTGGCCATTAAAAAAAAAAAATCAAACATCTACCAGCCTGTTGTGTTTTTATTTCCTGTTTTTATTTTATTTTTTGCATTTTTCTTCACGGTTTTATGAAGATCCAAAGTTGAAGCAATTGTCGTCAAACATTTCACTTTTTCGATGGTATATTTCTCTGTCAAAGGTATCCGAGATGTTTTTTCGCCAAGAGCATGGTATTGAAAAGGTTCACAGGTTGGCGTCACGTTGCGAAGACCAGCAGTTGGTATCCGAAATCATCCCTTCAGATCACGAAAATACCAAAAGGGAAATATTGCAAAGGTATTGTTAGTTAACAAAATTAACTGCGCACCGAAGATGCGCGGCAACGCAACGCTCCCGATCACCTCGCCTTTTCAACCCCACTTAAAGAAATTGCTCTAATTTCTGATGGTGGGGTTGGTGGGGGGGTGTCGTTGCTATGGCCAAATTTTTTCCCGTTCGTTTGTGCGCGGTTGATTTCGTTAACTAACAATACATAGGAGAAACAGCAAGATAAAGAACCAGAAAAAACATAGAGACATAAATATCGTAAGCCACAACCTGAAACCAGGAATTAGATATCCTCTCACACCAAGAATCCAGCGCCATGCTTTACACATCAGCTCCCTCACTCAGAAATCTACTCGAACGCAAGATATGAAATCCCAGCCCCAGAGACAATTGTATCAACCCATGAATTCGCCTCCCAGGTCATTCCGAATATATTGACATTTGAACACTGAACACGAATCCTGGGATACTGTTTACTCCCAAGATCCAAGTAATTTAGACCAACCATGACCCTCGGGGCTTTCTTAAAAACACCCTCCGGAAACCCGATATACCCGGTATTATATAACTGTGGCTGGGTCGTGGGCCTTTGGGCCTCGGTGCTCGCGGTCCCGCTATATATCCCCGCCCTGTCCGCTGGATACGCGACCCATGACACTACGGCATCATTCACTGTCTCTGCGGGATCATTGGTCTCGAGCCTCACTGAGAACCCGCATGTGTGAATATCCGCGGCGGAGACTCTGACGCACTGCCCCAGCTCCACTTCACTCAGCCAAAGTATGATCTTCGGCGGCAAGACAAATTTGCGCTGGAATTGTACCGGGCGAATCACGATTCTCGAAGACCGATCTTCACTAACAATTTTTGCGTGGACTGTGCCGTATAGGAAGTCTTTGTCCTCTGGGATTGCTAACCAGGAAAGGCGCCCTTCATGATAGGGCTGCCTAGAGGAGATGTTTGCGGTGAAGCTTGCGGAGCATATATCGCTGGCAGACGCTGCAAGGTGTGGTGATGTAGGAAACAGATCAAAGGCTGTTAGGGCAAGGACTAGGCCGGGAGGCCCTGGATAAGGACGTTCATACTGTATCTTGCGGAAGACTTGCTTGGTTGTGTCATACCAGAAACGCACCTCTGTACTGCTGAAGGCACCGATTTGTAGGCCTGGCGGAGGTGAGGATAGATCTTCTGAGGGTGGAGGAGTCCAGCCCAAAGGGTTATCATCCTCTGAAATAATGGATGCCATAGCTTGTTTTCTTTTTTTGGAAATGTTAAAGATGGATGAAAAGTGATAAAAGGGAATTCCTTACTCGATGGTGCTGATGGGATTTAGCTGGAGGGAGGGGGTGCGGTGCTTGTTGGAATATGCTGCTCGGCATGCTCGAGCATGATGGTTTGCTCTTGGGGTTCGTGATCGTTCGTTTGTTCGCCGGGAGCACACTTTGGCTTCGGGCGCAAGTGGCAGTTTAGCTTTCCGGGAAAGCATTAAGGCACCGGGAATGCACCGGGAATGCACCGGGAATGCACCAGGAATGTGTGCGAGTTTGTGCGAGTTTGTGCGAGTTTGTGCGAGTTTGTGCGAGTGGAATGGCCGTAAGGGCGAGCGGGAAAGGTGGACGTACGGAGGCAATAGAGAGCCGGAGTTTGTCTTTCCTTTGTGTTTCCTTTTGTGTTAGCTTTTGTGTTTGCAAAAGGAAGGGGGACACACCTGAGAGAGAAAGCGTTCAGGAAGAACTGGAGGACATTGTTGTTTTCCTATATCTATCCTGTCATTACCGTTAGTTAGAGGAGTTAAGTTGTCGTTGAGTTGTCGTTGAGTTGTCGTTGAGTCGAAGAAGAGTTTTCCCCCCTTTTCTTGTGATCCCTTACAGTGTGAATCTTGGCATTCTTTCGTTTTGGATCGTTGTCGCTATTTCGACCGTTGCGTGTAAAAGTGCTTAGGTAGCGTGGTAAATAAATAACGTAAATCACGTGGAAGTGACACAAAACCGGGAAGTGACACAAGCCGGAATTGCTATTGTGAGACATCGGAGAGTTGATTACCCCACTCTGTAGTGAGTATAGACAATCATCACAACAACAACAACAAAAATGCCACTACAAGGAAGCCAGGATTCCAAATATGAGGAGCACATGCAAATGGTGGTTAGAGCTGTCCAGCAGGAACAGGAAAAGAATGTTGTATCTGTGAGTGAGGTATTTGATTTTCAAGTTGATAAGCAAATACTATATCGTCAGGTATCTGGGAGTGCTATTAGTAGGAGTATGGTACATGAAGGGCAGCAAAGGCTGACAGGACCAGAAGAGAAGGTGATAGTGAAGTGGTGTTTTGATCAGGATGATTGCAGATCCATTCCTAAATTGAGCATGGTCCAGGATATGGCTGTTTATTTGGAGAGAAAATAGGTAAAACTGTAGTCAGAAGTATTAGGGAAAAACTGGATGTCCAGATTTCTCAAATAACATCCTGATTTAGCTGTGAAGCTTAGTACCCAGCTAGAGAAACAGAGAGTATATGCTAAAGATCCACTCTTGATTAAGGATTATTTTGCAAAGCTTTCAGTTATGATCCATTGGTATAGATTAAAGGCATGTCAAATTTTCAACATAGATGAGAAAGGTTTTCTCATGGGCTTAGTAGTAAGGGCAAAGGTTTTGTACTATGGTAGATGCAGGAATCTACAGGTAACACATGACAGGAAGTGGAAACTCATCACACTTATTGAAAAAATCTATGGGAATAGTAGTGTCTTGTCTTCTTTTATTATGAATAAAGGAGCCAGTCATTACCTAGGATAGTATAGTAACCTGTTAGAGGAAAATAAGTATTATCAGTTTTACTATTCAATTAAATGCTGGACTGATAATAAGCTTGCTTTGGGGTGGTTGGAGAAGGTGTTTCAACCTGAAAGTCAAGCCATTTGTGGTGGCAATCTTTATCTCCTCATCTTTGATAATAATAGCTTCCACATCATCTATCAATTTGTTTCCTACTCTCTTTCTCATAATATTCTACTCTTATACCTTTCTCTCATTCAACCCACATTCTGCAGCCACTAGATGTTGGGCTTTTCAGCCCTTATCAACACTTTTACAGTATTGAGGTTGACAATTATGTCCAATCTGGAAAAAAACATTGCAAGGATCAAAAAGTCAGTCTTTTTCCCCTTCCTTGCTGCCACTCATAACCAAACCTTCACTACTCATAACATTCTGCAATCCTTCATTAGTACTGGCATTTAGCCTTTACATACTCACCATCTTCTTGGAAAAATTACACCTTCCACTACAAAGTATTGCAATACTCTTGCCACCATTCTGACATTCTGACCCCCAAATCTAGCCATGAAATCCACCAAAGGGTACTTTTTGCTACTAAACTAGTAGATACACTTTCCTCAGAAACTGACTCCCAACCCATAATTGACAGGGTAAAATCTATTGAGATAAACTTGGGGCACTGGCTGGAGGAGGAAATTGCTGAAAAGGAATCATGGTAAGAGCTTATGCACAAGCTATAAAATGTAGATCTTATCCATAATGCAACAGATAAGAGAAAACCTAATGAAGTATATGTACTTGATGGGGTAGCTCTTATCAAATTATGGGATGCATAGTTGGAAGAGGATGCGATAAGAGCTGTAGCAGCCTTAGCTAGGAAGACTACTTCCGGATTCCTGAGAGGGCTTAGGAAAGCAATGATTCTATCTCTACTGGCTGCCAAACCAGCAACCCTATACTGAGTTGTATGACAAACAACTCAGGAGAATATTCCCATTACTCAAGATATAGACAGTACTCTAAAGGACTTGGTGGGAGATTCTGGCTCAGGTAGCATGGTTGAGGAAATTAGTGATGTCGGATGGGGTATTGTAATATGTGTACATGTTCCGGCAACTGTATACTGGTTATGCTTATGTTTTCCTTTTTCATGTTATATTGTTTGTTTTTGCTTTGATTGATTGATTGTTTTACTACTGCTATCACTAGGATTCCAGTAATATGTCATGTTTGTTTAGTTATGCTTATGTACCAGCAAGGTTTTGCCCTAAGGATTCCAAGGGAAGGAATGGTCATATATACCAGCGGTAGAGATGAGGCTTAGGTGAAGGATTGCCTTGGGCTTTCAGGATTCCGGTAGGATCACAAGATTCCGGTAGTATGCACTTACTGGTAATGACAGTGGTTGCGGGTTTTCAGGAACCTCTACCTTGGGTGGAGGAAATCATGTATTTAAGACAGGCTTCCTGACTAGCAGGAAATGCCAGACTTCAGACAGAACCTAGATAAGAAATATACTTGGTTGAACAGCGATTCTCTTGCTCCCTTTCCCCTTCGCTTCTTCTAAGACCTTCTTGTCTTTGCCTCTCTAGTCTCCCTTAGGAATCGAACGATAGCTGGCCTACCACCGATCCCTATTGTATTAGTTCATACAGGTTACCACCTGTTACATTTTTTTCGCCTCCGCAGGTAAGTTAACCCTCTGCAGGTACTCATAGCTTCTCAGGATGAGAACACCAGGTAGGATTGATCACCCTTCCTGTATCTTGATAACTAGTTAGAAGCAGGAGCGGCAGGGACAGACACTCCCAGCTCAGGTGCTACATTCACAATTTCAGAACAAAGCGGTCATCAAAGGACCAGGTCCGGAAGGATATCCAGACCACCACATAGGCTAGGGTCCCCCCAGAACCCCTTAGCAACTGACAGCAACTCAGACTCAGAAACTGAAGCTTCAGCACAAGCTGGAAGCACCCTACAACCAGAGGACCTTGACTCCGACCCAGAGGAGGACCTAACTGTAGAACAGATCCTCCAGCGAGCAGCAAGAGGTCCCAGCCCAGAAACAAGACACAGATCCAGAAGCCTCTTTGGAGCAGTCTTTGGAAGCAGAGTCCAATCTTGGATGGCAAGCCAAGCAGTAAGCCAGTCAGTATCCAGAGAGTAAACCCCACCCCCAGGTGCGTTCCCAGAATCTCCAGCCAAACCACCTAAACCCGAGATACCTGAAGGCAAGAGCAAGCAGCCAGAAGATTCAAGACCCCCAGAAGACCCAGCATCACCACCAGGAGGAGTAGGAATGGGCGACGCGGCACAAAGACCTGCTGACGAAGCAGCACAAAGGCCAAAAATCAAATGGCCCCAACCATCAAAGTTCAGTGGGGAAGGAGATGACCTCAAACCAAATGGACTCAAGAAATGGCTCAGAGAAGTAAAGAAGTACCTCTCAAAGCATAACATCAATGACGATATACAAGATGTGGTTGATTACAATAGAGCCTATACTGAGAAGTGAGCACACAATGCATACATGATACTACTTGATGAGCATGATGATACACCAAACCTTGAGACCTTTCGAAACCGATTCAAGCAACTCTTCGAAGCATCTACAAATACAGATGACCTATACCAGCAATGGCAGAAGGTATCACAAACTACAGGAGGAAAACCAGCTAGGATATCGAAGATTGCTGGAGAACTAGAAGACTTAAGAGCTACCCTCCCAAGAGAATCCGTATCCGACTACACACAAAGGCAATGGTTCTTAGATGCAATGGATTCTCACCTCAGAAGAAATGTTGAACCCCAGATCCAGGAAACAGATACCTGGACCCAGATAGTACAGATTGCAGAGAGATATGATGCAACTATATACAAAACTAGAGGTTATGGCAACAGCGGTGGCTCATCCACCAACAAGTCAAACAAACCAAAGAAAGACTACCAACCTGCACAAGCACCAAGCAGTAAAGCAGCAGGAAAAGGCAAGGCAGCAGCGAAGAAGACGAATTATACAGAGAACAAGAAACCTAGCAAAAAGGAAATGGATCGACGGAAAAAGGAAGGAGCCTGCTTCTACTGTGGGGAAGGTGGACATATGGCAAATGAATGCCCCAAGAAAGAAGTCAAAACCAACCATGTCAGGATCACAGAGGATGATACTGACAGCAGCGATGAGGAGTATGAGTTAGAAAGTGACTCTACTCAAGAAGTGGATGGACAAGATACTATAAGGACCTACAAGACTACTGTTGGGACACCTGAAGACCCTGGCACACCCTTCCAAGCCCACGAATTCAACATGCTGGTAAATGGCAAACAAGCAAGAGTGCTAGCAAATACAGGAACCATCGGTGGAAGCTTGATAAGCAACCAATTTGTCACCACACACAACATCCCTTACCAGCCTCGAAAGTGCCCTGTCACCCTAAAAATGGCAGTCAAGGGGTCGAGATCAAGCAGCAATTACAACAGTACTGTCGATATTCAGATAGGGAAGATGAAGATACCGAAAATCGAGATGATGGTCATACCAGTATCAGACTACGATGTCTTACTGAGTATGGATGACCTTGTCAAACTCGGAGCAATGATAGACAGCAGGAAAAACAGCCTATACTTCCCTGACCACAAGGTGAGAGTAAACTGTAACGGACAGTCTACTCAGCCCAGATCTGCAATGGCAAAAGCAGAAAAGGCACCAGATTTCCTAACGATGTTCCCTAAGGTATTTGTCAAAGAAGTACCTACCACCATGCCACCAAGAAGGAACATAGACCACCGGATCTGCCTAAAGGATCCCAACCTTTACCCAAAAATGCCAAACTACAAGACACCGGAAAAGCTCCTACCACCATTCAAAGCATGGATTGAAAAGCAACAAAAAGCAGGAGTTATTTACAGAGCAGAAGCACCCGGTGGATCGAGCATGTTTGTACAAGGCAAACCAAACGGCGGCATAAGACCACTAGCAGATCTGCGGCAAAGGAATCTGAATACAATAAAGGACCACTCAACAATACCCAACCAGTAGGTAATAATCAATGCAGTTGGAAGAGCAAAATATAGAAGCAAAATAGACGTCAGCGATGCCTATTTTCAGACCAGAGTTCACCCAGATGACGAGAAATACAACACTATCAAGACACCCTTTGGAGCATTTGTATGCAGAGTAATGCTGCAAGGAGATACAAATGCCCCAGCCATATTTATGAGGGTTATGGAAGACACCCTCTCAGATGAACTAAGCATTTTCATTTGGGTTTATATTGATGATATCCTTATATTTAGCAACACATACCAGGACCATATGGAACATATCAAAACGGTCTGCAGAAAGCTAGAAGTGGCGAAGCTATATGCAAACCCAAAAAAGAGCATCTTCTTTGCAAAAGAACTGGATATATTGGGCCACATAATCGATGACAATGGCATACATCCAGCACCGGAAAAAATAAGGCCTGTTAAGGACTGGACCAGACCAAAGAATAAGAAAGAGCTTCAGTGATTTAATGGAATGGTTAATTATATCTCACAGTTCCTACCCCACATCGCTACCATTACTGCACCACTTACAGCTCTTACCGGCGATGTGGAATGGCTTTGGACCGACCTGCAGGCAGCTGCATTCCAGGCGGTTAAAAAGCCAGCAGAAGAACACCAGGTCTTGCGACCGATTGATTATTCCAAACCAGATATGATATAGCTGTTTACAGATGCATCTCCCACCGGAACTGGTGCATGGGTAGGACAAGGAACAACCAGGGAAGAGGCTAGACTGGCAGCATTCCATAGCCGGAAATTAACACCCTCCCAAAGCAACTATCCCACACATCAACAGGAGGCTCTTGCAATCGTTGAGGCTGTGGAAGCCTTTGCACAACTGTTATCACACACCAAATTCACTATAATTACCAACCACAAAAGTCTAACTAAACTTATGACCCAAAAGAACCTAAGCGACCGGCAGCAAAGATGGCTAATGTACCTTAGCTGCTTTGATTTTTCTATTCAATATATGTCAGGAGCAAAGAATTTCTTAGCAGACTACCTATCGAGAATTCATGAAGATGGATCTTCATCTTATGATATAATCCTCCAAGATCCCACTTCCGAAAACCATGATACCCAGATCACTCCAAACACCAAAGCATCAGAGATCCACACCAACTACACCTCTTCAGCATCCTACAGCTTAGAATCTGATAGCGACATGAACTCCTCAGCAGCAAACTGACACTCTCCAACCCTCACCTCACAAGATTCAATACTCAGGGCCAGCCCTGATTATATGTTGAACACTATTCAAGCCAATGCAGTCACCCGATCCCAGAAACGAAAGGAAAGCAACAGAAACCCCCCCAAGAGCGAGACCAGCACTGATAATTCCATCACCAAAGGCAACTCCTGGGGAGACGGAGTCACACTTCCCAAGCTGTCCAAAAAGAAAGCAGCACATGTGGCATCTACCTGGACAGCATGCTATGATGATGAATGCGAAGTACACAAATCTGATAAGGAAGGAGCAAATTACTTTCCCAGGGATCCCAAGAAATGAAAGCAAAGTAAGAAGGGCAAGGGAAAGAAACATGCAAACGAAATCATTTCCTCCTCGCCAGCGAGCTCCCCTCCACTTACCACATAGCCTTCTCCCTCTCTCCCCCATCCCCCTCCCAGATTCTTAACAGACCAGGAAATGTTGGCGGATAAATTGATACTAGATCAGTTGCCAGACGCCTCCCCAGCTTCCTCTTCTTCACCCCTCTACAGCGAGCCTTTCTGGAGTTACCAGGAAACTGAAAAAGTGAACATCTTCTTAGGTACAATCCACACAACACTCATGGGCGAATTCCGCTCGAAGGTCATTGCAGCGCTTAAGCTTGACCCCCTCTTTGCTAGAGTCCAGGAAACCGGCAACAAACTACACTATTCCATTCAAGATGGCCTCCTAATTGCACAAAATACCAACGGGTATTATGACCTTTATATCCCTGTGGGACCTTTGGAAAGGGGAGTATCCCTTCGGGATTTTATTCTCAAAACAGTTCATGAAGGACTTGGACATTTCTCAGCCCATAAAAGCTACCAATATGTGGCCTGTTTCTTTTGGTGGCCACAGATACGGCAGGATTTCATGGCCTATTATTGCTCCTGTGACCAATGTTAGATCAACAACGAACCAACTACCCTCCCAGCAGGACGATCCCTCATGCTCCTAGAGCCAGATGAGGCATACCAGTCCTTGGCTATCGATTTTGCTGGACCCTTCACCAAATCAAACAAATACAATACTATCATGGTTATCATGGACCGATTCACATCATACACCCACTTGGTCCCTCTTGGAGACCAGGCCACCTCCAAGAAGATATTCAAAAAACTTCAAAGTACCATCTTTGATGTTCATGGCCTTCCACTCAGCATAATACTCGACTAGGACTCCCAGTTTACCTCTAAGTTTTGGTCTCAAATGATAAAATCATTGGGAATTCAGGTCTGGATGGCCACCCAGTACCATCACCAAACCAATGGCCAAGTGGAGCGCAGGATTTGCATACTCAAGCAAATGATGAGGAACTTTGTCAACAAAAGGCCGAACAACTGGTCCCAGGCTCTCCCCTCTATAGCGGCAGCGATGAACGGCGCACCCCATGAATCCTTGGGCATCTCACCCTCCCAGGCCCTATATGGACAACCATGGAAAATCTTTAACCCTGTCCAACGATCAGCCAGCAAGGTACTGGCTGTTGATGAAATATTGAATACCCATGAAGCAACGAGAATGGAAGTGGATATGGTGCGGAAACATGCCACATTCAGGCAAACAGTACAAGCAGACAAGCAGCGCAAACCCCAGAAACACCCCTTCGAGATAGGAACCAGAGTATTGGTTAGAGGGCAGCCCTACACCTCTACACCTGGATGATCGAGGAAGCTAGAACCCCAGTGGTTTGGACCGTTCAAGGTACTAGAACATGACGTCTATACTGACAATTACAAGCTTGAATTGCCCCGGCGAATGGAGCGACAGAAACCCTTCTTCCACATATCTTCCCTCAAGGAATACCTCGAAAATGACCCAAATAGATTCGCATCTTGAAGGATGGACAGGCCGGCACCTATCATCATTGACAATGATGAAGAATGGGAAGCAGAACAGATCCTTGACTACAGATGCCAGAACAATAGGGACGAATTCCTAGTACACTGGAAAGGATATGAAAGGACTGACGACTCTTAGGAACCCATCGAGAACTTGGAAAACTCCTTGGAAATCATCCAAGAATACTGGACTACAAACCACCCGGCAGCCCCCCTACCTAAGATCAATTCACACTATGTTAGAACAGTTTGGGAACCAATGGAAGTATTGGAGACTCCCTGTACAGCTGGACCTGTACCTGATGAATTTTGGGAACCTTATGACGATGAAGAATATGACTCTAGCTATTCAGAGTTTGACTACTTCAGTACCGATGATGACACCCTCCTTTGGCACATGGATGGGAACGAGCAGGAGGACTTGGAATAGGGTATGTGGTGTTTTAGATTGGGGGAATATAACATGTGTACATGTTTCAGCAACTGTATACTGGTTACACTTATGTTTTCCTTTTTCATGTTATGTTGTTTGTTTTTGCTTTGATTGATTGATTGTTTTACTACTGGTATCACTAGGATTCCGGTAACATGTTATGTTTGTTTAGTTATGCTTATGTACTGGCAAGGTTTTGCCCTAGGGATTCCAAGGGAAGGAATGGTCATGTATACCGGCGGTAGAGATGAGGCTTAGGTGAAGGATTGCCTTGAGCTTTCAGGATTCCGGTAGGATCACAAGATTCCGGTAGTGTGCACTTACCGGTAATGACAGTGGTTGCGGGTTTTCAGGAACCTCTACCTTGGGTGGAGGAAATCATGTATTTAAGACAGGCTTCCTGACTAGCAGGAAATGCCAGACTTCAGACAGAACCTAGATAAGAAATATACTTGGTTGAACGGCGATTCTCTTGCTCCCTTTCCCCTTCGCTTCTTCTAAGACCTTCTTGTCTTTACCTCTCTAGTCTCCCTTAGGAATCGAACGATAGCTGGCCTACCGCCGATCCCTATTGTATTAGTTCATACAGGTTACCACCTGTTACAGGTATACCACCTTCCTTAAAACTACTGGAAAAGCAAAGAAAACCTGGACATTCTAAAACCCAACCCAAACACACCTCCCAGCTTATTCCGGATTGTCCACTTCACATGGCTCTTCACTCCCACTCTCCCCTACTACAATAACCCCCAGCATGCCTTGAATTGTCGTATGCCTCCTGCCCATACACATATCAGACCCCTTAACTAACAAAACATCAGGTTCCTTGGTTTCAGCATTGATTGTATTCCTTCTACTCTCTCCTGGCATTTTACTTGACTCTTCTAGTTCACGATTTTATTCTTTTCTTCAAGGAATTCAAAATGGGCCCTTCCACAATTGCGCAATTTGAGACGATGTCATCTCCCGGTATGGTGTCATTACCACGTGATTGACGTTATACCACTCTTTATGCAATAGGATATTAAACTCCGTACATATTCAAACAAGTGAATCAGCTTCCCCCCGCATACTTTATCCTTAAAAACCTGGTTGCCTAACGATGGCTGATTCAACCAGATTTGTTACAACCTCACCCTTCTCGCTTTCCGGCACCACCATGCTACCAGACCTGTTGGAGTGCCTAGAGCACCGTACTATGGGACTCGTCAACGGCCACGGCATAGATTACGACCAAAGTCCGCGGACTACTTATGGGACACGCAGAGTGGGCTGTTGGGCATGTATTTAACTTAAGCCTGCTGTTTTATCCTGTATATTATCAACAACAACGCCCTTCTTAACACCTTACACGAGAGACCTCCCACATTACCCTTAGAATTGTTAAGTTCAAATGGGTTCAAACCGTGTCCTCCAAACAAGTAAAACCCGACCTCTAATTAGCAGATGGTAACGATGAACTTGAAAGAAAAAAAAGGGTGGAGAGGTAGCTAATCCTGAGCGGAAAAAGCAGTGGTTTTTTTATCTTCTAATTTGATGTCCACTAGAGAAAATTACCTGGGAAAAATGCGAAATCTTTAGTGAGAGTGAAATAAGTACTCAGATAATTGCAGTATAGAATAGGCGAACTCAAGCTCAGCCGTTCCCGCAGTTTTGAAAATAGTACAGTTCTAGCATAACGACACTAAAACCAAAAAACCCAAAAACCTCTGGAACCGCCAAAAAAAAAAAAAGCCGGTTTCTAGTACGGTTCTGAAAAATAAAAATCTCGGTTTTGGCTGTCAAAACCGATTTTCAAAAACGGCTTGCAAAAACGGCTCAGCGTGAGTGCCCCTAATGTGTAATTTCAAGCTTTTGGGAACTGGCTGGTTGTCATGAAACCTTTCACCACTGATTCGGGTTCCATGGGAGGATCCAACTTTAGGCGGTTTGAACCGTAGCTTACTTGTTCAAATATATATCGACCTTCCCGTGGAAGCCGGATCGGGCGTCAAGTAGTCAGCACTCGGGAACATGAACCCGGATGAGGTCGTAGTTCTTTTGGAGTCATTACCAGTGGAGGATGTATTAGAGCTTGATGCAGAGTTGCCAGGCCAGGAAAACAGTTTTATGTAACGTTGTCTATATAAGGGATACTTAGGTTATTGTAAAAATTGTGCACTTATCGTATAATTGGGAAATTTCTGGAATCTCATTGTAAAAGGGGTTTTCTATGGAGTATGGTTATAAGAAGGGAATGGAAGAAATGGCCAAGGGGGGTAGAAAGAGCTAAGATGTCTATTGACTATGTATAGGCTATGAGTAGCCCGGAATCTTTGAAGTAGAGTGCTAACAATCATATTTGGCTCCTGATTAGTTATTTGCCCTAGCCCTACCAGTTTACACTCTCCCACTTCAGTCTTATCCTCTTTGCCATCCCCCCATAATGCTCATAACACTATATCCTCCCTCCATTAGGCCATGTTATCAGGTTACAGGGAGCAACCTCAGTTTCTGGGTTGAGTGGTTTTCCTGGATGCGGAAGCGTCGGGTGGGGATGTATCGGTTGTGTGAAAGTGATTTCTTGAATGCGGGAACACTGATGAGGTAACGTTGAAAAACCACAAAGGAGAATAAAAGGAATTGAGAAACATCCAAATCTAATATAACAGGATCGTAAACTGAATCCAAAACCTGGATACCCTTCCGCATCCAGGGGCCCTCTCACATCAACTGACCAACTCATAAATTTACTCCAACACCAGATACGAAATACCAACCCCATTGATAACACTATTACACACCATGAATTTGATTCCCATGTCGTTCCGAATATACTGACGCTCGAACACTGAACATCAATTCTGGGATTCTGCTTACTCCCAAGATCTAAGTAATTTAGTCCAACTATAACCCGCGGAGTTTTCTTAAAAAGACCCCCTGGAAACCGAATATAACCCGTATTATATAACAGCGGTAGGTATGTGGGCCTTTGGGCCTCGGTGTTCGCAGTCCCGCTAAAAATACCTTGCTTATCCCCGGGATATGCGACCCATGACGCCATGGCATTATTCACTCTCACTGCGGGATCATTGGTCTCGAACCTCACTGGAAAACCACAGGATCGAATATCGACGGCGGAGGCTCTGACACACTTCCCCAGCTCCACCTCACGGCCAGACTACAACCTTCGGCGGCCAGGAGGAATTGCGTTGGAATTGCACTGGCGAATCACCGATATCCCAGACAGATTCTCTGCTCCCTTTTCTGTGGACCATGCCGCACAGGAAATCCTCGTTGTCGGGTGGGATTGCTAACCAGGAGCAGCCCGCGCTGTAAATTCGCCCCCTGGAGCGAAGCTTCACTTTGAAGCTTGCCGAGCATGTGTCGCTGGTTGAGACTGTGAGATGTGGTGGTGTATGCTCGAGGTCAAGGCATGTGAGGGCAAGGACTAGGCCGGGAGGCCCTGAGTAAGACCTTGGGAAGTATATACCGCTGGAGAGTCCTCCGGTGTTATTCGGTTTCCGCACAGCCATACCGAAGAAGCGTCCGGTTTGTGGGCTAGGTGGCGGAGAGTGTGGATCTTCTGAGGTTGGAGGAGTCGAGGGCAAAAAGCCAGCCTCTGAATAACTTGATTCCATAGCCTGTCTTTTTTTGGAAATCTTAAAGACTGATATAGGGTGATAGAGGGAGGATTTTTTTGTTTAATGATGATGATGGGTTTTTGGCTAGAGGGATTGTTACGGTGTTGGGAGGAGCGTGGTAAATAAATGCTTCTCTTGATTCAATACGGTATGGTATTGAAATACTAGTACACAGTGTCATACCAGCGCGGCATCACACAAAGTCCTGTTTCAAACAAGTGGGATTGTCTGTCAGCCGCGTAGCTTACCCCAAAGAACTGATGGCCCAACTGTGGCTGATTCAGCTACATCTGCTACTCCCACCACTCACTTCACACTCCGAGTGACAAGACCGGCAGTAACTGAGCACCCTTCTTCCCTCAGGTAATATCAGTATGGCTCTGGACAATAAAAATCAACCCTCAAATTTAACATAAAATATCTCGCACAAAAAGCTTTCTGTCTAACCACAACAATGACCAATGGATTACTGGGCGAAGCCCAATCATCTCACTACCGGTACCGGTATTTTCATTTACAAGTTAAAAATTACCGAGTGCATTAGTAGTCAAATTCCAAAGAGGGACTCTTTTCTTGAGTCTTGAGTCTTGGTCTTGATTGCATGGGTAAGATAGTAAATTGACTGCGACGCATTCCGCTCCCACATTCACTACTTTCAGAAGGGTTCCTTGTGTTTTGAGAGGAAGACTTAGATGGTTGTCATGCATCAAGAAAGAGGAGTCATTGGTATCTTGTTTATTCAGATTGACAAAGAAGACCTGTAGTGGCTGTGGTATAGATTGGCGGCACGTTGCGAACACCAGCAGTTGGCATCCGAGATCATCCCTTCAGACCACAAAAATTCTGAAAGGGAAAGATTAAAAAGGTACATAGGAGAAATAGAAAGATAAAGAACCAGAAAAAAAACATCCAAACATAAATCTCGTAAGTCATAACCTGAAACTAGGAATTAGATACCCTCTCACATCAAGAATCCACACCATGCTTTACACATCGACTCCATCGACTCCCTTACTCAGAAATCTACTCGAACGCAAGATATGAAATCCCAGCCCCAGAGACAACTGTATCACGCCATGCATCCGCCTCCCAGGTCATTCCGAATATACTGACGTTTGAACTCTGAACACTAATCCTGGAATGCTGTTTACTCCCAAGATCCAAGTAATTCAGGCCAACCATGACCCGCGGGGCTTCCTTAAAAACACCCTCCGGAAACCTGATATACCCGGTATTATATAACTGCGGCGAGGTCGTAGGCCTTCGGGTCTCGGTGCTCGCAGTCCCGCTAAAAATACCTGGCTTATCCGTGGGATATGCGACCCATGACACCATGGCATCATTCACCGTCTTTGCGGGGTCATTGGTCTCGAACCTCACTGAGAACCCGTATGTGTAAATCCTCTCGGCGGAGATTCTGATACACTGCCCCAGCTCCACTTCACTCAGCCAAAGTATGACCTTCGGCGGCGAGGCAAATTTGCGCTGGAATTGTACCAAGCGAATCACCATTATCGCAGGCCGATCCTCGCCAATACTTTTTGCGCGGACTGTGCCGTATTGGAAGTCTTTGTCTTCAGGTGGGATTGCTAACCAGGAAAGGCGCCCTGAGTAATAGGGCTGTCTAGAGAGGAGGTTTGCGGTGAAGCTTGCGGAGTATATATCGCTGGCAGACGCTGCAAGGTGTGGTAATGCCCAATCCAGAGAAAGGCCTGTTAGGGCAAGGACTAGGCCGGGAGGCCCTGGATAAGGACGTTCATATGGTATCTTGCGGGAGACTTCCTTGGATGTGTATAGCGTGGAACGCACCTCCAGACTACTGAAAGCACCGATTTGTAGGCCTGGCGGAGGTGGGGGTAGATCGTCTGAGGGTGGAGGAGTCCAGTCCAAAGGGTTATCATCCTCTGAAATAATGGATGCCATAGCTTGTTTTTTTTTTGGAAATGTTAAAGATGGATGAAAAGTGATAAAAGGGAATGCCTTGTTCGATGGTGCTGATGGGATTTAGGTGGAGGGAGGGGGCACGGTGCTTAGGTAGCGTGGTAAATAAATAGACCACTCTTTATGCAATAACGTAAGTACTGAGAAACAAAAAAAGGTGATATCCGTTTCAAGACACCACTGAGAAACGAAAACCGGTGTCGATCCGCTTCAAGACACTTATAGAAATTGGAACGGACAGCGAAGGAAAAACACTTGCAGGGCAGTCGAGCAGAGGGGAAGAAGGTCACTTCTCCAACAAACAGGCCGAAAAAAGGGGAATCGTAAAGGCAAGGGAGAACAAACACTACTAGAAGGGGCAATCGCCGCACACACGACTAGAGGTCAAATTTATTCGTCCGAAGTGAAAATATAATTCCGTCACTGGAATTGCTACCGAAAGAAGAAAGAAAAGATTCGTAAAAGAAAAATAAACCCGTGTTCCCGATCTCGATGTCCGTCCGTTGACCGCTGCTCCTCTCGTCTGTCTCCCTTTTTCTCCTTGTTCCACGTTGTCACTTGCTCTTGTTTTTCTTTCGTTCCCTCCTGATGCTTGCCCCGCCTAACTACCAATTCCCTTGCCAAGCCATCAACCGAGCTAACTAGCAAACAAAACCGAGGTAACTAGCAAACAACCATTTCCCCTCTTCCACTAATGTCCAACCCCTGACCCTTATATCAACTAGCCTATCTGATCAAAATAAAACACAATTTCTAGCTAAAACCTTGCAGACCATTTTCCTTCCCCACAGTACTCAAATACAAGAAAAATGTGCTGGGACGCTGGAATTCCCCTTCTCGGCCACACGAGGGGAAAACACCGCAAACTCAACCCTCAGTTGAGACAAAACAAAAGGAATATAGACAGCGTTTTACTAGGAGAGGCAACTACAACGTCCTAGCACATTTTTCTTGTATTTGAGTACGGTACTGTTGACCTCTCCCCCCCGGGAGGGTAGGCGGTTCGTTGGCTGGAGGGTAGGCACGAAGCTCGGTCACTTTTCCTCCTACACGGTATAGTCTTACGAAATTCCCACTTTTTTCTGAGATTTTCCAAATTCCTCGCTTCACCACACCAAAGGATAACGCGGCACCTTGCCAACTCACCCCACCCACACCATTCCCTCCAGTATAATCAGAGTTTTCAGTGATCCTACTACTCCACCTCCTCACCCACGATACCTCACCTTTAGGTGTGGAGCCAATAATAAGGCTCCATTCTAAAGCTTCGAAACAACTGAGAAACAAGCCGCCGGCCATAAGACCAGCTTGTATCTCCTCTAAATATCTCTACCATACAACTAAAGTACCAGGCAGGCCATAGCCACCCACATCCCGATCCCCCCCTCTCCCCTCAGAGGGCCCAGAAGCCCCACTAAAAGCCCAAGGCCCTACTCACCATCTCTCCTCCCACCAGGCTCCCCTCACGGGGTAACCCTCCAATCGCTCCTCCCGATTTTCTCAAGGATCGAGCACACAACCAACTGCCCCAACAAGGCCATCAACGTCGGCAACAGAATTGTCGCACCAGGAAGCACCTTCCCAGCCGTCCGCGGAGAACTGGGCTGCAATGAAACGTGCTATGTACAACTGGCAAACATGGCAACAACCACGGAACACCTCCCCATCAACGCACCGCTACCAGGGTTCCGCACCTCCCTGCAAAAGATCTTCGGGGACCAAGCGGTTGACATGGCAGACCCGGACGCCCTGGCCCAACTCGTGGCACAAGCCTCCTCCTACCACCCATCCCAAGAGAGCCTGATTACGGTCTCACAAATCCCGCCCTCCTCCCCTCCGGAAGTGCAGATGGACTACGAACCAACAGTGCAGATACCGGACTCACAAACCACCCAGGACACAGCAATGACCCTGGGAAACGGACAGAACTCGGACAGCACCGGCATAGGAGACAGCCAGCATGCCCCCAACTCCCAAGCACTCCCCAAGAGGGCACACTTTTCCTCACCCCTTGAGATAGGACCAACCAGGAGAGAAATCCCAGGGACGGACTCTGGCAATTTCACACCAGACCAGGGCACCACCGCACCAACACCAACCCCGCGCCAGAAGGGAAAACAAAGGGTGGCCCGGGAAAGCCCACAAATCATCCTGGCCCCCCTAAGGGCGTATACAGGGGAAAGCGAACCCATCGACCTCACCATGGAAGCACTGGTCCTGGAACACATAGGGACACCAACAGGCACAGTCACCAACAAATCCATGGGCATCCTACTCGCGGCCGTCAAGGCCAAGATAACCCAACAGATGGAAGAGATGGAAAGAAGAATCATGGCGGCAATAACCGCAAATACCCAAAACGATGGCGGCAGTGGCAATGCCAATGCTAACAGAGCACCCCAGGCAACGTGACCCCAAACCCTGAGAGAGACGAGGCCCCAACCACCACCACTGGCACAACCAAAGCCACAAGCAGTAAAGACTCAGAGGATGGCAGCCATGGCAGCACCAGCAATCCCACAAGACACCCACCCCAACAACGGCAACCAACCAGCCACCAAAAAGCAAACATACGCAGCGATGGCAAATGCAGGAATCGACACCGACACCTTCATGCTGGTCAAGAGAAAAGGGGACAAGAGGAGGGAAAAAGTCCCAGGCGTGGCAACACCAGCCCAAGTCCCATCCGCCCCGTCCACCCCACATGCGAGACAACAACGACTCCTGATCCGCTCAGTAGAAAGAGGCCAAAGGATAGGAGCAGCGGGGATCACACCCGTCCAAATCAGAAACGCAGTGAACGCCGCATCCAGAGTCAAATTCGCCTGCGCAGAGTTCAACAGGAACGAAGACCTAGTCCTCATGACCCTCCAGGACCTCCCAGCAGAACCAGCCCTACAAGACGAAGCCGCAATCACCAGGGCACTGAACGCGATCCAGATCTTCGGCTTCAGCATAACCACAGACACCCCATCAGTTAACATCGTCATAGACAGGGTACAGCTTGGAGAAGACAAATGGACCCCAGCGGAATGTGAAATAGATGCATCTAACTGGGTGGACCTCAAGAGGGAAATCTCGGACTTCAACCCAGCCATAAGACTTCTAGACCGTCCGAGGTGGATCAGGTCCCCCACAGCCCTTAAGGCCGACAACAAGACCAAGTCATCGATCATAGTCTCGGTCAAAGCAAACGAATGGGTCATGGACTCCCTCAAGAAAACCAGACCAGCACTAGCGCTCTACAGGTAAAGGTGCAACTTCAGGAGATACATTAAACAGGACTCCTCCACTTGCTGTGAACGGTGCCTCCAGCTGGGACACCACACTGTACACTGCCGCCTAAACCCCACGTGCAAGTTCTGCAATGGGGACCACCACACCAGAGACCACCACTGTACAATCCCATACTGCACCAAAGGCAAAGGCAAGCCGTACTCCCACACTATCCGGAGATGCCCAAACTGCAAAGAGTCGTCGCACTTTGCCGGAGACAGACAATGCCCCAGCAGAACAAGGGCTAGGTCACCAAGGGGATACAGAGAAGAGGGAAATGAGGAGAGAGAAGAAGGAGAGACAAGCAACACGGCAGGACCGCCCCAACCGACCCCCCATAACTGATTATGGCAACCACAGATGTTATTTACCACAACATCGGCAGGTCCATGAACATTGCAACAGAGTTACTTAAGACCTCACGAAAACTTAAAACCAAAATTATAGCACTCGGAGAATGCCCTTTGGAGAATACAGACTGGATGCACATTAAAGGATACACATGCTATGCGAGCACACTAGCAACAGAATACGGCTGCACCATCTACATCAAAAACGAATACGTGCACATGTTCGTAGTGGAATGAATATCCTCACAATACATCAGCCTATGGACAGAAGGCACGGAAATCACGTTCAGATACCAACGCTCCATAGATTACTGCCGAGCGAACCCGAACACAAGACATATCCACGACTTCGACCATGGCAATGCATGGCACAATAATAACAAAAACATACTAATAGGGGACTTTAATGCGATCCACCCGCTGTGGTCCAAAGGGGAAAAGAACCACGCCGGAATCAGGATGAAGGCATGGCTGGACCAAAGGAACCTAATAGTGACCAACCCCCACACCATCACGCACCCACCGACGAAGGCATGGCCAACTGGCACCACCATCAACTTAGTAATAGGAGACCGACACCATACCCTGAGGACAAAGAACATCCTAATCCCGTCGGCGGACCACACAGCACTCAGCATCAAAACAGACATCACCTGGAGACGCTCCCAATACAAACCCCTCAGGTACGATAAAGCCGACTGGAACAAGATAAGGACAGAGCTTCTGCTGCTAGACCCAATCAACGACGACCCCAAACATATACAAAGGGAACTCACAGGCATCATCCTCAGGCACACCCCAACAGCAAAACCAGATGCGAACGCCTTCTGGACACCGGAGCTAACAGGGAAAAGGAAAGAACTGATACGAGCGATAAGAAGTAACCCCCTTGACCCCACCCTCCCCCTGAAAAAGAAGAGCTACAGGAAAGCCATAGCAGAAGCGAAGCTGGAAGTGAACGGAAGAGCCCTACAAGAGGACACAGATCCAGAATGCTTCAGAACTGTCAGGCCACAACAAACCAAACAACCGATCCCAGCCCTCACAAGAAAGGACGGTAGCATAGTAGCAGAACACCCCCACATAGCCGAGGAACTCCACTCAGCCCTATATGGAGGAGAGCACAAGAGAACACTGATACGCCCGGAAAACGACCCGAAACAACTCCAGAGGGGCATCCTGGACACAGCCCTCAAAGCATCCCCCAACAAATCAGCAGCAGGCCCAGACTGCATCCCCACAAGGCTAATCAAGGAATTTAGGAAGTACAGGGAAACGCTCTTTCTGGCAACCATGAATAGGGCCTGGAAAGAAGGGATACCGGAAGGCTGGAAAAAGAGTAGCACCATACTCATACCAAAGGAAAAGAAAGCCTCCTACACGGTAGCCAAGAGTTGGAGACCGATCCAACTCCAACCCATCCTGGCCAAGGTACTAGAGAGAGCGGCGGTAATACGTATAGCAAACCTAGAACTCCTAACGGCAAACATGTTTGTAGGAAGGAAAAATAACGGAACGACTGACGCAATACAGGCCCTCGACCATACGATCAGGAACTCCAAGCAACCGCATGCCTGCCTGACAGCGCTTGACATAGAAGGAGGCTTTGACCACCTCAGAATGGAGGAAGTCTGTCGCACGATTGAGGATAAAGACCGACACCTAGGCCAATGGGTACGACACTGGGCTGCTGACAGGAAAACAGCATACAGGTTCAACGGAAAGACCTCCCGGACCTTCGCAACGGACAAGGGAACCCCTCAGGGCTCCCCCCTCTCACCAATCCTTTTCCTGATCAGCGTACGGGAAATTACCTCAATAGAAACACGTGCAGGCCCGGGGATAGCCACGGAGCTGCTGACCTATGTAGATGACATTCTAGTAGTAATGACCTACAGAACCCAAGAACGAGGCCAAGTGGCACACCAGGACGCATTGGACTGAATCCAGCAAGCCTGCAGAGACCATGGCTACAACCTCTCACCCCTGAAGACAGAACACATCCACATCAACACACCACCAGACAAACACCTCAGGCCTAAGGTGGCGGAAGTCGAGGCCTCAGAAAAGGAGGTCATGAGATGGTTGGGCTACTATATATCCCCAGACTTCAAATGGAAAGCCCACATCATGCACTGGACCGCACAAGCCAACAAGACCAGCTTCTTCCTTAACGCGCTGACGAACAGGTACAAGGTGGGGGGCCTCAATGCGTGGACTACCCTTAGACTAATAAAGGGACTAATATTACCACAATTGACATATGGCATAGAGGTGTGGAAAGGGGTTACCGAGATTGACAGAGCCCAAAGAACCCTCAACAAGATAGTGAGACTGGCCTACAACCTAGAAAAGAAGACACCCCTAGAGGCCATGTACGCGGAACTGGGTATCCCCCCCCCTCCGGCTATATACAACCCACTAGCACAACCTCCTCTGCCTCAGGGCCAAATACCTCGAAAAACCCACGCAGTGGATACAAGACTGGATGATGGGCTCCCCGGTAGAAAACATGATTAGAACCTCTCTCAGCCACAAACTGGGAAAAAGCAACCTAAAGGAACACCTCCTTGAAAACTGGGGGAACAGCATCAAGGGCAAGACTGGAAGGTACAAGGGAAAGCCAAGAAGGAAATACACCCACCTCCGAGGCATCACCAGACAAAACATGAGAGACCTAATTGGCATACGAGCATCCTCAGCCTGGCCCTACCAAGACGCGGAGGCCAAACGAAGGGAGTGCCCATGTGGCGAGGGCATCATCACCGGGGAACACCTCAGGACCAGTTGCAGACTGGTGCGGCCCACCAGGGCTGAAATCCAGGAAGACATAGACCAGGCCACGCTGCTGAAGTGGATGGCATCCTGGCCAGAGGAACTAAGAAAGAGACCCCCGTCCAAATACCCGCCGAAATACAACCGGGCACAAACACGAGGGGCAGGCATCAACCTTCCGACGTCACAACCACAACTACGAAGAGTGCACAACACGACGCCGTGCGAGATTTGCGGACTTCAGCTGCAGCACGACAATGTGAAAAAGGCAAAACACGCGTTGACTCATGACCCGGAGCACGTCGCAAGAATGAAGGCAGAGAGGGCCGACAGGCGACGCCAGAAAAAGGAACAGAACAAGAAGGGCCAAGGGGACGAACTGGCCGAAGGAGAGGAGGGCCCGGGGACCCAGGGGAGTAATGCTGGGGAGTAGTTTTCATTTGTCTACGACCACTGGGTGTGTAAGGCGACGGGGTGGGTTTCTTTAAATTGGTGTGGATTTCTTTGGGTACACGACCACTGGGCACAGAGGTGACAGGGTGGGTTTCTTTTCTCGCTAGGAACATGGAAAAAAGGATAGGTGAAGAGAGGATGGTAGGGGGAGGAGTTTCCTTTGTCAAGGCTACGCGTGGGGGTGGCGAGGGGGGGAGGCGAAAGGCCGGGAGGAGGGTTTCTTTATGTACACGACCACTGGGCACAGGGGTGATGGGGTGGGTTTCCTTAACTAGCTTGGATTTCCTTGCGTACACAACCACTGGGCGCGGAGGTGACGGGGTGGGTTTCCTTAGCTAGCTTGGATTTCCTTGCGTACACGACCACTGGGCACAGAGGTGACGGGGTGGGTTTCTTTTCTTGCTAAGAATATAAAAAGAGGTTAGGTGAAGAGAGGATAGGGGGGGGGAGTTTCTTTTGTCAGGACTACGCGAGGGGGTAGCTTAAAAGTTAGGCAAAAGGTAGGGCGGAGGATTTCATTAAGGGGGCCCTTGGCTGGGGGGAGTATCTCACGCCGGTAGTTAGATACCTTTAATTAGGTGAAACGGGGCTTACCCCCGGACTAGACAAGAATGAAATAAGGTTACAGCTCGGTCCCTTTCCTCTTCTCTCTTCTTCACAAACAAAGGTATTCCTCGATGCAATCCCAGAAAAGATACAGTAAAACTGAATCCCTTGCTCTCGGGATAATTCTCTGTCTCAAACTATTCTCGTAAAATTCTGATGAAAAAGAAAAGAAAAAGAAAGAAAACAAAAAAAAAAAACTACCAATCCCTCAATTCCTCTACCGCTGCGGATCTGCCACAGATCCCGATGCCTTTCTGTAACCTTATTTTCATTCTAACAAGCCTGGGGGTAAGCCCCGTTTCACCTAACTAAAGGTATCTAGCTGACCGGCATGAGATACTCCCCCCAGCCAAGGGCCCCCTTAAAGAAATCCACCTCCTGGCCACCTGCCACAATAACAATCATTAATGGCCCACCCACCATCTCGCAAACACCCCAACACAAAAGAAACCCTCCCCAGCAGCCAACCACCCCTCCGACCGTATCCCCAGGTTCGATCCCCCTCCTCAGGTGCTCCACCACACTCGGCGGGTACATGGGCGCATAGACCTGTTATCGTACCGTCGACCGGTTCTCAAGCGGCTGACTACCTCAGACGTAAACGAAACGTAAACAGTAACAACTACGAAAAAACAGGATTACACCTCCGGATCTCCCCTCCTTTACAGGCCAAAAAGACAGCCACCGCCAATCCCCAAAGCCATTGCCTGGGGGTGAGCCAGGGCTTCCGACATGGTGTTACCACACCAGGGCAACCGGGTAAACAGCTGTAGAAAGTCCAAGGTGTGGGTGGAAATTTTGGGGGTCTAAGGGTCCCCCCCGCCCGATGCTTGCCTGGGAGGCCAGGACTTCCGGCGCCTGGCAAGAGCCAGGACTTCTGATGATTGCCCAGGAGAAATAAAAAACTCAACTCCTGGGTCTTATGTGCCGAAGGGCGGTCAGTGGTATAGGTCCCAGAAAAACGCAAAAAAGAATGAAAGGCTATCGGAATCGTGTTCGTGTCTGTACTAGGCAGTGTCAACAAAGAAGGTATGGACTTGGGCCTCGAGAGGCTCCTCAAACCGCAAACTGTAGTCCCAGCCGTCTGCCAAAGCAAAAAAGAATGTGGTTCTGGGTACTGGTGCCCTGAAGAGGGCGAATGGTAGCCGTACGGGCCAACGAAAGAGGGCTCCCAAGGGGCATGGACAAACCGATGAATCTCCCAAGGGCTGAATAAAGACTTTGAAGCTATCGTGAGAAAGCAATAAAGGGCGTTGATTGGGTGATCCCCCCTGCAGGCCCCAACAAACCCTAACCCACCAAGATGCGGAAGGGATGCCTTTCTATGCCTAACTATTTCCTTCTCGCTCTCTGCTCTTTCTTTCTCTGGTCCTCGTCCCTGGGTGTGCTTCCTTGTCCTTTCGTTTTCCTTTCTTGTCCACCCAGTTGTGCTTTTCTTTCCTTCCGGTTGTGCCTTGGTTGTCCCTCTTGTCGACGACTGCAACAGAAAACTCCCAAGTGCCCCACAAGGCTGCACCAGTCCCATGCCCTAACCCTGAAAACAACCTAACTAAGAAACAAAAGTCACGGCAACTAAGCCCTAGTTACAACAGGGGGTCTACTACCCAACTCTAGCGTGACATGAAATATCCTCCACAGTACGGTACTTGCGGTAGGATGGCCTAACTATGGCTGATTCAGCCACATTTGTTACAGCCTCACCCTTCTCGCTTTCCGGCCCCACAATGCTACCAGACCTGTTGGAGTGCCTAGAGTACCGGTACTGTGGGACTCGTCAACGACCACGGCATTGCTACGACTACTGTAGAGTGCGCGGACTACTTATGGGACGCGCAAAGTGGGCATTGAGCATGTATTTAAGCCCGCTGTTTTCTCCTTAGAATTGTCCAGTTCAAATGGGTTCAAACCGTGTCCTCCAAACAAGCAAAACCTGACCTCTAATTAGCAGATGGAAATAATGAACTAGAAAGAAAGCGTGGAGAGGTAGCTAATCCTGAGCGGAAAAAAACAAGTAGTTTTTTTTTTCTAATTTGATGTCCACCACTGGAGGGAATTACCTGGGAAAAATGCGAAATTTTTGGTGAGAGTGAAATAAGTATGATATTCAGATATTCGTAGCGTAGAATAGGGCCACTCAGGCTGAGCCGTTTTTGCAATTTTGAAAATAATAATTTATTTTCTGTATCCTCGAGGTAAATCTCCTTAGCAACCAACGCACCACCCATTATAATACCTTGACAGAAACTTATTTTCTAGAAAAACAGGTTGGTTGCAATAGAGTTCGAGTCTTGGGTATCTCAAGTGCGTTGACTCTGTATTGGTAAGGGGCGGTGAACCCTGAGGATACAGAAAGGCAATTGACAAGTAATCGGGTGATGGGGAAAATATTGGGACAAGCAGGGGGGTCAAATGCCTGTGCAAAGAATATACAGAGTGTATTTACCGTATTAGCAGTCGAGGCAACGTGGAAATATTGGAATTGATCTATTAAGGAATGGTATTTTACATTTTTAGTTTAATAATACCTTTATTACCTCTTTTGTGGTATATGCACAGGCCTCTTCGACCTGCATGTCCCAATACTTCACCCCTACCCCGAGGACAGTACAGTTCTAGCATACCAACACCAAAACCGAAAAACCCAAAAACCTCTGGAGCCGCCAAAAAAAAGCTGGTTTCCGGTACGGTACTCAAAAATCAAAATTTCGGTTTTAGTTGTCAAAACGGTTTTTCAAAAACGGTTTGCAAAAACGGCTCAGCGTGAGTGCCCCTAATGTATGTAATTTCAAGCTTTGAGAACTGGCTGGTTGCCACGAAACCTTTCACCGATTCGGGTTCCATGGGAGGACCCAACTTTAGGTCGTTTGAAACGTAGCTTACTCGTCCAAATATATATAGACTTTCCTGTAGAAACTGAATCGGATGCTAAGCAGCCAGCACTCGGGAACATGAACCCGGATGAGGTCGTGGTTCTTTTGGAGTCATTACCGGTGGAGGATGAGTTAGGGCTTGGTGCAGAGTTGCCAGGCCTGGGAAACGGTTTTGTGTAGCGTTGCCTATAAGGGATACTTGGGTGGGAAATTTCTGGAATCTCATTGCAAAAGGGGTTTTCTATGGAGTATGGTTATAAGAAGGGAATGGAAGAAATGGCCAAAGGGGGTAAAAAGAGCTAAGATGTCTATTGACTATGTATGGGCTATGAGTAGTCCGGAATATTTGAGGTAGAGCGCTGACAATCATATTTGGCTTCTTATGTAGTTACCTGCCCTGGCCCTACTAGTCTCCACTTTCCCACTTTAGTCTTATCCTCTTTGCCATCCCCCAATAATGCTCATAACACTATATCCTTCCTCCATTACGCCATGTTATCAGGTTACAGGGAGTAACCTCAGTTTCTGGGTTGAGTGGTTTTTCTGGATGCGGAAGCGTGGGGGGGGATGGTCGGTTGTGTGAAAATGATTTCTTGAATACAAAAACACTGATGAGGTAATGTTGAAAAAACACAAAGGAGAATAAAAGGAATTGAGAAAAATCCAGATCTAATATGACAGGGTCGTAAACTGAATCCAAAACCTGGATACCCTCCCGCATCCAGGGGCCCTCTCACGTCAACTGACCAACTCATAAATTTACTCCAACACCAGATACGAAATACCAACCCCATTGATAACACTATTAAACCATGAATTTGCATCCCACGTCATTCCAAAGATATTGACGTTCGAACACGTGACCCCAAGCCTGGGGTTAGTCTTGCTAGTGTCAATATCCAAGTAATTTACTCCAGCCATCACTCTAGGGGTTTTCTTAAAAACACCCTCCGGAAACCCAACATACCCGGTATTATATAACTGTGGCCAGGTCGTAGGCCTCTGAGCCTCGGTACTCGTGGTCCCGCTATATATCCCCGGCCTGTCCGCTGGATACGCAACCCATGACACCACAGCATCATTCACTGGCGCTACGAGACCCTTGATCTCAAACCTCACTGAGAACCCGTATGTGTGAATACCCGCGGCGGAGACTCTGACACCCTTCTCTAGCTCCACTTCGCTCAACCAGACTACTACCTTTGGCGGCGAGGAAAAATTGCGCTCGAATTGTACCGGGCGAATCACCTCAGTCCAAGCCGTACCATCGCTAAGCCAGTTTTCCCAGTTTTCGCGGACCGTCCCACACAGGAAGTCTTCGTCTTCGGGTGGGATTGCCAACCAAGAGCAGGCCCCGGAGTAAAAGGGCTTCTTAGAGAGGATCGTGCCGGTGAAGCTCGATGCGCATTTATCGCTAACGGAGACTGCGAGGTGTGGCCATGCATAATCCAGATCAAAGTGTGTTATTGCAATGACTAAACCAGGATTCCTTGAGTAAGGGCTCGAGAAATGTATTCTGCGCGTGACTTCCGCGGTTTTGTACGTGGTGGAGCGAACCTCGCGACTACTGAAGTGCCCGATTTGTAGGATTGGCGGCTGAGAGTTTTGATCCTCTGAGGGTGGAGGAGTCCAGGAAGCGCGAGCAGTCTCGGAAGAAGAACTGGATGCCATAGCCTTCGTTCAGGAAATCTCAAAGATTGACGAAATGTGTTAAAAAGGGAATGCCTTGTTTGATAGCGCGGACGTTATTCAGCTAGAGAGAGGAAGTACGGTGCTTGGTAAATAAATACACCACTCCTTATGCAATAGGATACGGTATAACTGTGGCTTCAACCAAGCTGAAGAACTGGTGGCCTAAATGTGGCTGGATCAGCCACACCTGTCGCTGAGAGCGCCACATTACCTTGATTCGTCTTCAATTAGTGGGTGTGGGGATTTGCCTGACAGTGGAGAGAGGGATCTGTAGGTTGTGATTCCTTGACCTGACAAGAGCTTGCTCAAATGCATCTTAATTCCTCGTGAGTAGTGGGTTCATGCAATATCACTCGGAATCTCTGCTACTGATGTGTTGTCCGGAGCGCGTTGGCGTTGTAATGGAAACGGTTGGTATTGGTATGAGTGTTGTCACGGGAATGGCCATTGTCGCGGGAATGTAGAGAATCTATAGGTGACAGGAATTACATGATCGGGGATCGGCATGGAATGTTGAAATCATGGAGGCTGCGCTGGACAAAGAAACCTTTAAGTATTGATCGTTAATGTTGTCGTTCATTTGAGACAGAAGGGTTAAATGATATAATGTTTGACTTCGGGTTTCATGATGCAATTCGAATTATTGGGGAGGATAAAAGCTTGTGAAGAGAGTGCGAGATTAACGAGATCCTCCAATTCTTTCGCGTTTGTTCATGCCGCGAGGTACTAGTACAATGTGACAGTCATCGGGTCGTTCAAAATTTCAAATCCCCAGATCAATAGTCAAGCCCACCCAAATTTATGTTACAGATTCCTTACTTTGAAGTGGTATATAGATCTATAGGGTGATGTCTCAGACAGAGACCGAGAAATCTTCCACTTTAATCTCCCAGGTCCAGCATTGGTTAATAAACGAACCCCTGAGAGGATAAGAAATAGGATTGGCTATCATATACACCCACCGGATAGCTTCTAATAACAGAGTATTTGTGAAAAACAAGCATCACTGTGAATATCGAATGTTACCTACTCTCCCGAGATGGCTTACGATCATATGGCTCCCCTGCTATCTTTAACTCATAAAAAAAGAGTCTATGTGACCATCCCTACAATTATAATAACTGATACCTCACTTACTGCCTCAAACTGAGCATAACTCCACAAAGCTGGACATATTAAAAGTCCTGGGTGGTTGAGAAAGACAGGGACTCTCTCCATTTGATTTCCAAGCTGCAATGATGATGAGAAGACTGGTAAGATGAGTTAACATATGATAAGTTATTGAACATATAGCTCACGACATTGGAGTGCAGCAAGCAGATGCATGAAATGTCACTCGACTGGCAACTCCATCGTTAGCAGCCCCCCTTGGATACCCGCCAGTGAAATATTGAGTATACTGTCTGGAAGTCAAGGCAAGAATTTGGTGAAGCCTGAATTGTGAGTGGTCTTCAGGATTTACAAAATTATGGCCTTGAGCTTTCAGTAAGTTGGTTCATTACATCAAGGCTTTCTTTTATTCATATTTCTCCCATTAATTTTTGTTACTTTATCAGCATATGAGACAAAATGGATATGATCGAGAGACAAGCCTGGTGAGCCATCAGTTGTCTCGTGGAATAATTCTCGCGTTCGTGAGAATTATTCCCAAAGCCTCCAGAAAGCATCTTTAGTGAGGAATGCGGGCGATTATTTTAGTTTAGAAGGCTTCCGATATCCATAATATCGGGAACCTTTCAAGCACCATTATCTGCGGCCCATATCCTGTCTCATTTCCACAAAGACACGCCTATGTGGGGAATCAAAAATAACCTAGGCTATATACAGAGCATGTTTGAAAACCTTCCGAGGTTCTTTTTGTTTTTACATTAGTGGACTTGTGCTAACCTTCGGATATAGGGCCCTCAGCTTATATTGACATCTTAACGTGCACGGTGTTGGGGCTTTTCACTAAGATCAATCTGCAACTGCCCTCAATAATCAAGGTAAGTACGGAGATGCCAAGACTTTTCGATCGGAGAATTTATTCCCGTATCTCTCATTCTCCCCTACAATTGCCCAATTTTTCTCCCACGTTTAGTGACCGTGTGTTAGATCTGGCTCAGCTAAAGAATATTCTGGCACATAAACGGGTCAGTAATAATTAATTAACAGGCAACGAGGCGTACTACGGTGCTCGCAGAACCAGGTTGATTTGCTACAATAGTCTGACTTTAATTACGCTTCTCTTCTTCTCTTCTCCTAACTTCACACAAGTCTGACAAAGGAAAAGACCCAACCTCCCCCAGCTATAAAAACTACAGCGTGATGATTCCCGCCAGTCTTTTTGACAATATATACCGTCTTACTGTGTTTAAAAAATAATACATTCTTAATAACTATAAGGGAAACCAGTAACACTTGCCTCCGCTCTTTAGCTATTGGTTCTGATCTCAATGCTTCAGGGATTCATTATAAAGGATCACTCGTCATGGCTGGTTTCTAATGCGCTGACAGAGCACTCTCTGATATGTACTTTATGTGTACTAGCTCTGCCTACCAGTATGACAGAGTTCGTCCATATTATTTTCACTCGGTTTAAAGATGTCTATCGTTATTTCACTCTTACATTTTTCTTTCCTGTCATAGTTCAATCAATTCATCGAACATGCAATCCAGTTCTCACTAATTTTCTCTTGACTTTCGTAATTACGTGATATGTGGTTTGATTTCTTTTCCTACTCCTACGCCACGCCCCCGCCTCTCTACATAAACAGTGGGTGCGCTTGACTGTCTCCGATAATAAGATCTACTTCTTCGGCCTCTCTCTCTAAGTCTCTAGTGCACTGTACGATCCAGTCAGTATTTGCAAAATAATGTATACGTTCGCTCCACGTACACCACCTCGCCAGGACCACTAGGGTTTTGGGTGGTGCCATGATTTGTGTTTTCAACAACTCGTGATCACAAGCTCCATTCTCATTTTTTCCACCAATATCCAAAATATGCTTATATTCCCGCCGCCCACCCACCAAAGCCTCACATTCCGCCGCCCCCAAAAAGACAGATAAAAAGAGAAAACCCCTCCTCGTTGGGGCAGGCAAAACATGCTCTGACTCGGAGTTGAACCGAGGATCTCCATATCTCGTATTGCGAATACTAGTGTGGCGCCTTACCAACTTAGCCACCAGAGCTTACTGTTGAACTTCAGTATTGAGAACATGAGCCGTTGTGGTGCTAGCGTTAGCATAGCCCGGGATGGGATGGGATAGGATTGCTAACGCGGTCAAGTTGAGCCCGGAGTTTACTGGATTTGAGAGTAGTTTAGTCCGGTATACTATGCCGTACAGTGCAGTTGAAAATTAAAAATACGATGAACTACTGGCATGAGTTGGTTAGTTGGTTTGTGGAAATAAGTAATTACGGGAGGAAGGTTTTTTTTTTATGTAATGGCACAAGTGAACAGACAAACGGAGCTATCAGTAATGCATTCTTGGAGTTGCCGATCATCTTTGGTGCATGGCCGAGGATTAATTGTTGGAAACCAAAGGTGTGAAGGAGGAGGAAATTGCAGTCAGAAGAAGGCTTGAGACACCCGATGACATTGGGCGGCACTGATATAAGATGATGAGGCGGGACTAGCCCGAGGAAGACCGTGATTGGAACGTTTGACCACGCGTCATCACTGTATTTCCTCACAAGAGCACGCGTCATCCCCTTCACGTCTGTAAGCCTTATTTCTCTTGTGACCCCTGTAAGCATGGTGGTGGGCAAGAGAGAGGAAGAGAACGTCTTATTGTATTTCCTAGCTACCGTTGTGCTACCTAAGGTGAAATACATAACTGCCAAGCCTGGACTATTCTATCCATCGAAACCCTAAACACTCATGAGGATAACCCCAGTACCTAAACATGCTAACAACCCCTTCTCCTTTAAATTCTTCATTTCTCCTTATCTGCTCTTCCCAGACAGCAATCCTGCCAGGCCTTAATTTTGCTTTCTGTGACTATTCTTACAACTCTAACAGCAGGTGCCCAGTCGCGCTCCGAGACTAAACATACAAAGTCCGGAAGCAATGCCAGGCTTGCAAGGTTGAGAAAGAAAAGCTCTTACTCGGGGTGGCTTTTGAAATGGGGATGGTGATGAGAATGGTATGATCAGAGATTTGTTAGAATGGTGAACCATTAGCTAACAGGATCGCAGTAGTCAAAGAAGGTGCATGGATTATCACTCGTCTGGCGACTAGGGGTCCTGTCGGAGGTCACGAGTGAAGTGAGGGAACGAAGATAGAATAAAGTGAAAACAGTGTATGTATATTGGCTGTATTATATAGAAACATGTGTCTGAGACCTTCCTACTTATACCCATAAGGGGTATCCATATACGGTGATATGATACTTGACCTTTGCCTACGTACCGGGTAGCACGGCAGGTGTACATTTCATCACATTGAAGTAACACTTCCAACAGGTCCCATGGTGTAATATACGACACGGTACCACACACTAGTGTAACGTATGGTAAACCTACCAGATCCCGTGAGCCGGTCCAGTATAATATGTTTTAAGAGTTCAAAAGAGACCCTAGGAGTAGAAGGGAGCAGAGTTTAGGCAGAAGAGGAAAAGAAAACCCATACTCCGGCACTGCCGATACGGATACGAATGTTATGAACCCAACTTGACCTGAAATCGGTGGCAAAAGACGCAATTACAGGGCATTCAAAATCTTGGTTTGAATTGGCGTTTTCCGGTAATGTATGCTACAACTGTAATTTACGGTACGGTATCGAACTTTTACTATACCGTGACATACCGTATTATTCGAACACTATCCTGCGGTTCGTCGGTTCGTGACTCCATGTTGGACTCCGGGCAGCCGGTGTTGATATATATAGTTCAGATGCCTACACCAGGATTTCGTGAAGCTTTAATCCGGGGTAGTTTTCATCCTGACTATGGACTGTAATGACATTATTTATTTCTGAATCCTTACATTTTGACCAAATTTTGCATTTCTTCATATCGATTGTTGCAATAGTTTTGAGTGTCCCAAAGGCCAGAAGGAGAGAAATCTACTCGCGCGGCCGAGTTGAAGCCAGACACCTAAGGTGGTAGTTTCCATACAAAGTGTTCGGCTTCAATTCGGCAGGCAAGTAGTCACCAAACACACTAAATTAAGCCAAGCAATAAGCTGCGGGTTTCTTCAGGCCAGAATGATCTAAACTCCCTTTCTCCCATTTCCCCTTTGCTCGTATCATTTATTACCTTTCTATCATAACTTTTTTTATACTAGTATATACTCCGTTATTCACTTTTGCTTTATTATCTTTTATCACTGACCAGTGATAAACAAATTCGCATACATAGTCGTTATCACCTGGCAACAGGATCAAGCTGATAGTGCTCGTGCTATATTTAGGTTAACTCCCCATTCTCTTCTGAAGGGGGGATCTGCATGTTGATACTGGCCACCACATAGATTCCTGTACAGCGCTCACCTCGTAAAACCCGATTGCTCACCAAATAGGGTCATAACGCTTGATGCTACCATGTGTGTATAGCATACCTTCAATGAAATCTTATCGATCTTTTATTTTTATTTTCTATTGCATATGATATCTAAAAACTGTATACATAATGTGTTATGATTTTGTAGCACAGTGGTTATGATTTGTGCAGTTATTGTATGGATGGGGGTTCAACTCTCATCAGTGGAACCTCTTTTTTTTTTGGTCTCTATCGCTATCCTCTGTCCGTCAATAGTGCAGTATTCCTATGTGGGTTAAGCTTTTGGTTAGCAGTATGATATCATTGTGGTCCTGAATCGCGATGTAGCAAAATTGCATCGTCGTGTTCGGCATGACGGAATAGTGATTACGCATACCGTAAAAACTCGGGTATAACGAACTGGCCTGGGCTGATCGTGCAGCAATTTCCAGCGCTTTGAATGGCCAAAGAGAGAGTGTAAAGACGCTTGCTGATGTTATCTGACCCAGTTCGTGAGCTCTTCACCAATCAAGAGGCTTTAATCTTCCTGCACAACCAGTCCAGACAAGTTCGTTATACCCGAGTTTTTACGGTAGGTGGTAGAAAATATACCAAAATGATTTCACTGCTTTTGTTAATTTGTTTAACACCATTGAGTTGATAATCACTCTGATATAATCTATACTTCTGAGTCTCTCAGCATATATCAAGTCCCACTATCAGGTAAACTTCTAATCCTGATATTATGATGCTCCATTTTCCAGAATCGGGTGAACACTAAGACTAATTCCCAAAATTTAGTGGGATGTGTGGAAATTCTGCACTAAACAATCTAGGCAATTAGAATAAGGGTAAAAAAAAAAGAAAGGTTCCACTCCTCTGAGTTGAACCCTCCAGCCATGCAATGACTTTACAAATAATAACCATTGTGCTACAAAACCATAACATATTGTGTATACTCTGTTTGAAAATTATATACAGCAATAAAATAAAAATAAAAATAATAAAAGATGTATTTGAAGGTACAATCACGGTAGCATCAATTGCAAGCATTCCTCCGGAAAACCCTACTATGCAAGAAATAGCGTGGGTTTGGTTGGGTCATCTCTGTCTAACCAAGATACTCACCTAAACCAACCCCATTCCACGAACCATGTTGAACCAACCTCACACCATTGGTTGGGATCTTTATTTGAAAGGAGGTAGAAATGCATTGTTTTGGCTTTGGATATTGGGGTTACGGACATGTGTATTGATAAGCCGGTTAATATGAGCCATCATTCGATGGTCAAAAGCTGACAAGAATCTTCAGAACCTGGTGCATGAGTCATCACTCGAACTGCCTGTCAACTTTAGTTTGCACCAGCAGTTGCCGCCTCCTCGAGAACCATGCATCCCTTAGTCTGTTAGAGCACCCAAGAAATCGGTGGATTAAGGTCTCAGTTTGAAACTCTAGTAATTTATTTCCAGTTAGGGAAGGATACTTTCCAGATCTCATTACTTTCTTAACCAGATCTCTTGGGCGCAGCATACGACAGACTAAGGGACAGCATACATTTCCTCACTTATATCAAAGGATATTAGATGCCCAAAATCCAAATAACTGACTCCATCCGCCAAGACTTGACTTACGATTTTTTTACTGTTATATTTACATTTTTTACATTTTTTTACTAGTGGCCAAAGCACAGAATACTAGAACTAGAGAAATATAGTCAAATGTACTAAATTAAGAGAGGCAATAAGCAGCGGGTTTCTTCAGAACAGATCGATTTATAATCCCTGCCTTCCATCTCCTATTTTCTCGTATCCCCCGCAGTGTTGATAGTGCTGAATTTCTCTACATCATGCTAAGATTCTGTTAGCTGTATCTTTCCTAGCCAGAAACCAGAAGTGGGAGTAACGCATCATCATATCGGGTATGGTGGGGCACTAGTTACACCTAGGAGACAGAACAATACACCACAATACTCACAGTGCCGGTTTGCTCTGCCAGCTCCTATAATGATATCGCTCATCCGCGAGCCTTTTTGCCAGTAAAATGCATTGGGGAAGCATAGTTGCAACCTAGTTCAGAAAACTCTCAACCTCAAGGACCTAGACTACATCCACCTCAGTTCTCTTGGACGACAACGAAGGACCTTATTACCACAACCACTGAAAGCCCTTACAAAAGTCCTCACCAGCAAAACTTGCAGATGGCTTGCTATGCTGGGCGCTTACTATGGCGTAGAATATGTTGATTCAAGTTTTTTGTTTCACGCACATATAATACAGGTAGCCAGTGTTAGAGTTTAGTTTTAAGGTGTCCTTCACCATTTCACCATTGCGGTAACTGTGGCTATTCAAGGTATTTTATTGGCTAAAACATCCGAGGATGAGCGATACCATTATAAAAACTGGCAGAGCAAACCGGCGCCTTGAGTAATTCCCCCACTTTTGTCAGTTTATTTAGCCCAGTGAGTTGATAACTTCTTTGATATCCTGTGTACCCCTGAGTGTAGCAGCATATTTGAAGCCCCATCATCAGGTAAACTCCCAAACCTAACAATACGATACTCCCCTTTGTGGTATCAGGTCAGCACTAACACTAGAAGCCAAAATTTACTGGGATGTAGGGAAATTTGGTAGTATCAATACTTCAGGGGATAATTTATTACCTTTCATTTAAATCATTTTTATACTCCTTTATTCACTATTGCTTTATTATCCTTTATCACGGAACCAGTAATAAGCAACAAACTCGCATACACTGTCATTATTTCCTAGTAACAAAATCAATATATGACTGTTCGTACTCCTTGTGGATTAACTCCCGGTTCTCATCTGAAGGCGTGATTTGCATGTTGATAATGGCATAACATAGATTCCTTTACAGTCCCTGCCTCAATAGCCCGATTGCTCATCAAATTGGGTCATAATTCTCGATGCTATCATGTGAATAGAGTACCTTCAAGGAAAGCTTGCCTTTTTTTATTTTAATTCTTTTGTTGAATATAATTTTCAAGAAAGGTCTATATAATGTGTTATGATTTTGTAGCACAGTAGTTATTATTTGTAAAGTTATTCCATGGATGGGGGTTCAATTCTGACCAGTGGAATTCCTTTTTTTTGGCCCTTAGTGCTATCCCCTATCTGTTAATAGTGCAGAATCTCCATATTACGGCTAACCTTTTGGTTAGCAGTATGATATCATTGTGATCCTGAATCCAGAAATACCAAAATTTCATTGCCGTGTTCAGCATGGCGGAATAGTGAGTACGCATAGGAAATAGAAAAATATACCATAATGGTTTTACTGCATCTGTTAGTTCGTTTAACGGACAAAAAGGCCTGATGCTTAGTGTTCATTATTGCGGGATGCGACTGTAATAGATAGTGTATATTTCTCCAATGTCTTTCAATGGATATTAGGTGTTTCAAATCACTAATAATTGGCCCTGTCTGTCAAGTCTTGACCTACCATCCTTCTATTCTTGTTTTGAACTTATTGTTTATATTATTTTCCGCAAGTTTTCGTCTCTGCTCTTGCTGAGCAAGTTGTATTATTCTGAGTTATCAGGGAAAAACTGGGAGACACGATTAACTAACCGAATGATTAGACAACACACCTCGGTTGCCTTTGAACATATTCACCTACGCACCTTTCCACTCATCGCTCTCTCCCATCCTTGATCTTTTTTTTTCCACCTTTTTTATTACTTCCTTCAGTGTTATTGTATTACTATTTATCATCACGAAAGCGTCGGTGGGCAACGATTGACAGCGCCAGCTACGTACATATTCTCTCCTACCGTCGCTTCGTGGCGAGATTCAGAGTCTTAAACCGCTACTGCGCGAATCCCCTTTTGTTTACCTGCAGATCTTGAACTCCACGGGTCAGGTGACGGATTGGTAATGGAGATCAAACAGATTGTTCTCGCGCATCACTGAAAAATCCCCACAAACCCATTCCCCACACGGCCTAATAATGGCGAACCCAGTCCCTCCATCCGAGACTTGCACTGGTGGGATGCAGCCATTATATCTCGGTGATAAAGCCAACTTGTTTCAAATGGAACCCGAGTCCCAAACACGTAATATGAGATTATGTCTGTGCCCTCATCCGTTCTGATGGATAATAAGTGTGGTACATCTATTTCCGCACTCCCAGATCTCTGTGCAGGAATTCTAGATTCACGACAGGTTAGCCCGGGAATGTGTGACCCGACCGCGAGGCTTTACACTACTACCTTCACGATAACTACTTTTACAAAATCCCTGTCTGGGGGGCGGGCATGCCCGGCTGGTAAGTCCTCAACACAAGCAAGAAGGCAGAGATCCTCAACTATAGCTCAATTGTCCATGTCCCCCCTAAATATGAAAAGAAAAAAAAAAGAAAGCTGAAAACTTCATGCAAGCATTCTTTATCAGAATTGCGGATTTCCGATTCGGCAAAGATAATAGAACATGTTACCGTGAGTTAAGAAGGAAATATAAACTAGTGAAGCAATCGATGTGTAACAGTGAGGGGTTTTTTTTTTTCGCACTTGCGCTTCACAGCACATCCAACTTGAATCTGAAGCACTTCTTCCAAGATCTGATTTCTTCCTATCGCTTGATTCATTATGTCTCACTCGGTTCTCTGTGCCGTGATAGTTTCCTTGTAGTCTTGTTTTCTTTCCGAGTTCTATATCAATGTGTGATATTCAGGAGATCCGAGGCGACACTTTTGAAATCCTCAAGGGCGATGGGGCTAACCGTTAACTCCTGAGCGCATGTGAGATCCTCATGCTTGACAGCGCAGTTCATCACTCACCACAAATGATCGGGGCGCACGTTTTTAACCCGGCTGGATGAGTTTTCAGTATCCCACGACGAGACTAGATCCGAATACCCATATTTGATCCGGCTAGAACATAATTTTCGTATCACTCAAACTACTAATACCCCACCCCCTAACCAAAAACAAAAGACAGAAAATGAATTTCTACCACATATACGGGCTGGTCAAACGTACTCGAGGTGCAAATAAGCATTTCGTTGCAACGAAAACTCCCACCCCCAAAACCACAAAGGCTGGGTAACTTTGCACCCACCTAAGCAAACCTCAGCGCTCGCTAGCTCGGGTACGCACAAAATGCTGATTTGTAAAGTCAGAAAAAGGTGATATGAAAATAATAAATATACCAGTAGATTACTCTGATTCCGGAGAATGAAGCTATCCAAGTGGCTAAGAAAGCGAAATTCTTGGTGCCCTGTAAATCCTAGTTTTTATTTATTGGATCCTATTTTGGTGGGGGGTGTGTGGGTTGGGGAACAACCAAACTCTGACCGGACATCCAAAATAGTGATTTGTGCGGCAAGAAAAGGTGACATAAAAATAATAAATATATCAGAAAGATACCCCTGATTCCAGTAGTTAAAGTGAAATTTATGGCATCATGAAATTTGTTTTTTATTATTATTCTGGTCAATGTGTTTTTTTCGCAAGTCATAACTCCTAGAATAAAAAAAAAACAAAAAACTTAACTCTATAAACCTATTGTGAAAAAAAAAAAAAAGTTTAAAAGGAGTATTGGCATGATGATGATGTTTTGATTAAGTAAAAGAAAGCTAAAAAAAAATCATCATAAATGACTCGGATCAGATCAAATCGGATATAAAATCAAAGAATCAAAAATATCTGCCTATATACCAAAATAAAAGATGAATAAAATTAAAATCAAAATACAATAAAAAAAAAACAACCCCCAGAATAGAAAGAAATAAAGAAATCAACTAATAAACTGGAATCCAAGCTCAAAATCATTATTACATTATTAGTCAGGTTTCACTTACAACAAAGTCCTAGTCGGGCAGGAGTTTGTCCATCACCGTATTATCTTGAATAAAGAGAGAATTGTCTCAGGACGTCAAGGTCGCCTCTCTAAGTAACGCTTTTTTTTTTTTTTTTGCTGTTGTTTTCTCTCCGTCTCCACCTTGATAGGAAAGTCAGACGTCGTGAAGACAATTCTCTCTTATTCAAGATAAAATACCAAGATAATAACGGTAGACAGCCCTCACAGGCCACCTGAACACCCGACACAGCTAAAACCCAAATAAGAAACTTTCCAGTGGATTACTTACTGTACCGTATCATCTCATGAAAAGTAAAGAGAAAAACCAAGGCAACCGAAGGGAACGAAGAATTGCTGGCTTACCACAGTTTAAACATATAGACAGCGACGATTATCCAGCTTCAAGAAAATCCACACTAACGCCAATCCGACTTTTGCTGTAAAAAACTCGTTAAATCCACCATCTCATGGGGGGACCTCATATTTTTTTCACGATTAGAGACAGAACACCCCGAAAAGTGATTGTGTTTTTTTTTCCAGACGAAAGTACCGTATAGCTTGGGTTAGCCGAGCGAGCCCTCCTGGATCTTCGTTAACTGATATTTCGCACTCTCCGTTAACCTACTCTGATAAGCCTACTGTGGTTTTTTAGCACAGCAATTTCCTCCTCCTCGATCTTTGGATAGCGGATCTAACAAGTTTTTACGGTATACGGCAGATGAACTATGGCTGTACTAGTACTGATCACTCCTTATTTCTTTCATACAAAACCCACCGATCAGCATCTGTTCGGGGGGGGGTGTTCGGGTGGCCTGTGAGGCGGTCTCAAAAAAAAAAATCCCCCACCGAGGTGGGATCAGATGAATGGGATCAGGATTTACAGGGTGCCAAGAATTTCGCTCTCTTAACTACTTAGATATCTTTATTCCCCGGAATCAGGGATATCTACTGGTATATTTATTATTTTCATATCACATTTTGTGCGTGCCCGAGTGCTGAGGTTTGCTTAGCTGGGGCAAAGTTACCCGGCCTTTGTGGTTTTGGGCTGAGTTTCGTTGCAACGGGATCTTTATTTGCACCTCGAGCACGTTTGACCAGCCAGCCGTACTACACATAGGTCCGCGAACCGATAATCACGTGAAGAGGAACTGAAGCGCGAGAAATGAAAATACTTTGAATGAATAAATAAAATGAATTTGTGCCATATTAAATGATAAATACTGCTCGTACTCCACCATTAGAAGACTCGAGTCTGTAAATTCCCCGGTTTCCGACGCTCAGGAAGGGGGGCAGTGAGAGATGGTGAACGAGAGACAAAGAAAAAAAGAGAAAATTATGAATTTGTTGGAATATTATCGGTATTTCAAAAATGTGAGGTGTGTTTTGATTCACACTAGAGGGGGGAAGGAAGGAGTTTGAATTTAAGGGAAAGAATACGAGAGTAGGAAAATATGAGCACGGGGGGGAATAAAAAATAATGTTCAGAGCTAAATCGGCCTCGATACCTCGGCCAATGACTCATTATCTATAGTTCCCAGGTCAGTCAGCCGAAAAATAAACCCATTAATTTTTAAAAGGAGAGAAAATAGGGAATAAAAATAAACTAACCTTTAACCGTCGCAAACTCAATCGATAATGTCTGGCCCTCCTTCACCAACCCACTCCCTCCATCTCCCCCGGCACTACTTCCCCTCCTCCCGCACACTGCTTCCATAGTGACGATGTCAACTAACCCACCCCTCGTTACTTCCACGTTCTTCTGTACCACTATCTTTTCTGAATCATGCCTCTCTTTATGTAGCATGGCGGTCAAGTATAGCTCAGCAGAGGTGGACGAGAAGGATGATCGGCGGATGACTAAGCGTTGCTCCTCGCCTTTTTGCCAGAGCGAGAGATCTGCTGGGCCGCAGCTGGAGAGGCCAACGGCCCTGAAGAGGGACTTCTGGTTGGTTGGCTTGTGGGATACGCGGGTGATTTGACTAAAGCATTATTAGCAAGCTACGGGAGAGGGGCGGACTAAAACGTGGGGGAGGAAATGAACGTGAGGGGAAGCGATACCGGACGAATTTTAGTTCCCATTTACTGGTTATATGGCGGAGAAGGTTTCGCGCATCTGTCTTGTGTTAGCTTGTCCATTGTGGACCTGGGGAAGAAGTGAAGTGATGGGTGTTCTGATGTCGTACCCTCTTCTGAGCCAAAAGATAGGTTCACAGATTCGACCTTTTTTTCGCAATGTGAAAACTTGGGTTGCTTCCCCGGCTCCAGTTCGTACAATCGCTCGACGTGGTTCGAAATGTAGTTGGTGTAATACGCTTTCAAAAGCCGGAGCTTGAAACCGTTGTTTTTGAGCTCAAAGTCCAAGTCGCGGGGCACTTCCCGTGATTTTAGTAGGGGAAAAAAGGATGAATTGTTGTAATCAGGTGAGGGAACGTACAGTAAAATACCCCAGAATACTTCCACTCCGGGCTGCGATGCCTGATCAATAATCCTTTGAATCGCTCTACGTTATCAATTGTGCTTCGGATGGAGTAAATGTAACGGCTTTCTTGAGGGGAGTCCCATCGATACTTTTCTTCCAGGCTCAATTTCAAAACCACATCCTCAAACTTATTAGCATCTATCCAAATCATTAGTCTCTAGGCTATTGTGGACCTCATAAAAAAGAATTCTTACCCTCTACAGATCCAAGCACCAAAACCAAACATTTATTTGGCCTCTCCTCATCATAGACATAAGATATGAATTTATTATATTGCCCTCTGCTATCGGCAAACCTCTGTCCACAGTCAGACCACTTGACTGTCAACCTTTTAGTCCCGCAGCCCTTGATCTGCACTTTGCTCAACGGCAAGAAATAGCTTGTACACCAGGGCTGCGCTGCACTGGCGGAGCTGCTAAGGACTAGGCGACGAGTAGTCATCCAACCCTCTTCTCCGGTGGTCTCATAGACGCGCAAATCTACGGAATGGAAAGCTTCGCCGGGGTTTATAGGTTTATTTGTGTTTGGATGGAGCAGCTCGAGGCTTTGGAGGACGCTGATGCGAATTTTGAGCATTAGTGAGCCGGTAGGAAGAGGGGGGGGGTTTACCTCCGGTATATCATTGTTTCATTCCCCGAGGTAGGATTACGCTCTTGAACTGCCCCAAAGAAGCGTGTTGGTATTTCAACGAAGCTGCGGAAATCTAACATAGATATCTCTGTGAGTATCATGCATTCCCTTAATAGAGTGGCGGCGCCCCTGTCCCTCAATCAAAGTTTACTTAGGAGTCAGAAATCCCAAGAATTGGCACCCACGGCCAACGCAACGCCGCAGAGGTGTAAAGAATACAGAATGACACAAACTTCGTGCCTGCGAAGCGCGGCAGTTTCCTGCTCTCACAAATATGTATGTACCACAAGATTCCAGACTTCCAATTCTGACTTTCCCTTTCTTGGTGGGGCGCCGTTACTCTAATATCAGGCTCGGATTATGCAATGCTTACCATTGATATGTAAGAAGTAAATCGTAGTCTCTAAGTCAATTTCCTTGAACTCGATATCGACTGCAGGCGGAAGGTTCGATGTCTTGTCCACCCCCGGGAAAGATCTAATGTCATCAGGCATGACTTATCGCTCTGTCAGCATTTCCGTAAATTCCGGGGTGCTTCCGAGTGAAGAGTAATGACATACTATCTCTTGAGATCTTCAATCTCCCACTTTGATTACACAGCGTAATCATTAGCTCGCTCTGCCCTTTTGTTGTCCAGAGTATCAGCATGTACTGCGCGTCTTTGGTTTTCATTCTGATACGCTTGTTGCCTAGTTCGGCGTTGACGAAGCTAATCAGGCCTAGTCAGCCCCAGTACTTCAAACACATCAGATAAAATAGGACCTGGATGCACATACAACCGCAGATGACACACTTCACCATCACTGCCTGCGTGGTGATCCTCTATCGTGATCCACCTTCCTGGATCTAGTAAAGGGTTCTTTTCTTGTTCGTCGGAGGAGCGCTCAAATGGCTGCTGGAACTCCCAAATCTTATCATTCAACTTCATATCTTCAATATCGTTGACAGCAAGACCTTTTTGACGAAAATAGTCAAAGTCCTCGTCAATTGCCTTGAGGACTTTACGTTAGTCAAGGTTATATTTAAGGGCAGGGCTAAGTACATTTTGTAAGGTGGAGAAAGATTTGATGTCCTCGGGGGGCATGTTAAGAGTATTGTCCGGGTCCGAAAGAAGGTAGTTGTATAGAATCCAGGATGCTTTCATGAGGTCGAAATATGCCTGATAAAGGCCTGAATTGGGATCACTGGAAGATGTAGAGCTTGCATTGGGGATCGAGTTTGTTTCTAGGCGAACGGCGTTTCTTGACTGTGTTGATCGTAGTTTAGCCCTCTCGTACACGTACTATCTCAAGCCGCCCGCTACGCACCTTTAAAACCCACCAAGTGCCCGCCCTCAACAAGAATTCGGTCGTAATCTTTGGATCGCCCTTTCCCTTCTTGGCATTTGTCGAGAATCTCTTATGCATAGAATCCGAAACCAGGTTTTCGGGATTTGGTGGGTCCCAATCTAGCATCACCGGCTGTTGCAAAATAGATTCCCGCTCAGGGCAGTTGGAAAGTAAGTCGCTCGCGCGAGCGAGTACATCCAGTACACTCGCAGCGGAACTGTCTTGGTCACCATCTATGCTGAAATCTATGAGGTCTGTTGCGATCGAGTTCACTGATCCTAGCGGGCTCGTGGGACGTATGCTTCTTGGTCTGTCGGGGCTTTCTGAAGTTGTTGGGCTGGTGACTGGAGATTCATACCCTTCTAGCTGCGAGATGCAGGTCTCATCCGTGAAGCGGGATGCTTCGCTTTCTCTTCGAGAAGTCTCCAGGAAATTTGGTACAATAGCACTACCTGTATCCGAGCCGTATATGTCGTTTAGCTGCAGCTGATCCTGTACGTAAAAAGCTTGTTTGAAGTCCCTCTCTATCGTACTAATTGTGGATCTACAGGGATGCTGTCATCAGCCTCTTTTACCAACCATCACCATTGATAATTGCGAGAACTTACTCCCCAACAGAGCTAATACAAAGATTCAAAGTACAAGCATACGCCATGATCCTAATTCTGAATCCTTCGATATCCCGCTGTTCTTTAGCCCATCCGATCCTCTTCCAAAAATGCAGCCCATCGCTGAACCCCAGCTTTCTATACTTGAGCACTAGGGCTTCAAGTCTCCTAAGTGTATGTGTTGTGCCACCCATCGCCCGTTTGATAGCGACTTTCCGAGACTCATCTATTCGGCGAGTGTTGATCTCGTCTTCGATACATTTAAGGACTCCGCGAAGGGAGCTGAGTTCTCGCATCAAATCAAGGAATTCGTTTGGTGCATCTTTCGCTACCTGAAGGGGGGGGAGGGGGAAGGTTTAAGATTAATTTCTCAACGCGATTTAATAAATGAAGAGTTAGAAAGTAGTTACCAAGAAGCAGTTGTGATAAAGATCCCAAACGAGCTTCGCTCCTCCAATGAAGTCGCCCAACGAGAAACCAAAGGACATTTTTTTTTTTTTTTTCTTTGCGCGACGATAATGAAAATTGGTAGGGAGCGCGGGAGGAAGAAGAGTTGAAGCAAATTTCCGAAAAAGTGTTTCTAATGCTAAACGAACCGATAAGGGAATCCCCCGAAGGCCTATCCAAGCACGGCTTGTGGGGGGATGCTCCGGTAAGGCGAGCGGATGCACGGAGGGAGTCTCGCGAAGAAATTTAACAAGCGGGGATGAAGTATTACAGCAATGTATTGCTTTTTGGATATGGGGAAAAGTTGATCTGTAGCATCCTCATAACGGTATTGCTGACTGGATGGGTGGGCTATCGGTTCCTACGAATTCTAAAATACTAACCTACCGGTACGGTACTTGATGTGAATGTGGGGAGTGGGCATTTATGACATTTGATACGAGGCTGTACGCTGGCCAAACAGAGAGGTGTAGCGAGCCAGGTGAATGAAGACAGAGCTAAAAGACTACCGGTATTTCGTTCATTTGTTACCTTGAATTGCCGGTCAGTTGAGCAGAAAAGAAAAAAAGAGTCACCACAGTTAAATTTCCAAAGCACATCCTTTAACGGGCGAATGAGAGGTACGACAATACCGGTAGCTTTCTTGTTACATCCACCACCACGCCCCCGATCCTTAGTCTACCTCTAAAAAAAAAAGAAAGTACTGAACTAACGCCCAACTCTGCCTTGCGCCCAAGGCACAACCTAACTGTGTAACTGCAACTGCCCTCCAATCCGCTCCAGCCGCTGTCAAGATAGTACAAGTACCCACTGCGGCGGACGGTTTAGTTGCCGTAAAAGAGCTTAGTAGTTTAGTCAGTATAAAATGGAAAAGTTTGGGGAAGGGAAAAAAAAGGAAAAAAAAGGAAAAAAAAAAAGTTACCGTAGTGAACAGTTACACTCGCACCCCGCCATCCCGGATGGCCAAAATCCAAAGAATCTGTCCAGCACAGCGGGTGATCCGGGACAACAGGTCGCGGATAGAATTCACAGATATTCATACGGGACAGCGAGGTATCCGGATTATCGAGATCCGGGACAGCGGGGTGTGAGTGTAATTCAGGTTAACCTGAAAAATGATCCCTGTCTTGTGCGAAAACATCTCCCCTGCCACTTGTATCCAGAGCGAAGATCTTGGCCATATGACCAACAAGTTAATCCAGGTTTTTAACTCACCGAGTGGCCGACAACCGGAAGGGAAAAAAAGGCATCGAGTTTTGGAAAGGGATGTTATGAAACCTAAGCATTTACCCATGGTAGCTATTCCGGAAAGAAAAAGCTTTTATCATAGCCTTCTTGCAGTAACGTTATTTGAACACCAACCTAGGGCACCCTATACTATAGAGTACAGTACTCTCACGATAGACTACACGAGCACCTTAGTGAATCAAGTCTTCAGCCAGTCCACCGTGCAGTACCCTACCCGGGTGTGAAGGGTAAGTCTGGCGAACTCTTGGCCGTGTTTACTATGTACAGCCGCATTCGCAAAGTTCTCATACCCATGCTCCGTTACTGCTACAACCTTTCCGAAAGGTTTTATTACTTGTTACACAACCCACAATTTGGGTTTTCTACCAATCACATACTGCCACATGAATTTTGAGTAGGCTTCATGTCTTCACAAAATATTATCGATACTCTACAAGAAGAAGTCCGGGGGTTGAAGAGGAGGATTCAAGAGATGGAAATTCAGTTACAACTATGACCGGGGAACCCAGTTCCAACACCGTTGAGAAGTGAGAGGGCATGATCAGTGCCTACCGAACCCAGGGCTATCCCTGAGGGTATTCCTGGTGCACCGAGAGCTCTAGTACAAAAGTCGAGTACTTGGGCTAAAGTAGTGGCTGAGGGGAAGAAGAGGAAGGTTGAGGAGGCAAGAATTGGGGGAATGGGAAGAGAGGAAAAAGTGGTGGGGAGGGCGCCTGACCCTGAAGAAAATAGGGAAAAGGGACTCCCAATGATGGTTAAAGTTGGTGGTGTGTGGTGGGATGATGGGATTGGTGGGGTAGTTGAGGGGTTAAAAGAGGCAGGTTTTGTGAGTTGCGAGAGTGGGAGATGGTTGGTTGATGAGGGAGAGAGGGGAAAGAGGATGAAACAGGGGAGGAAGTCATTGACAGTGGTGGTGAGGGTATGTGGGAGGGAGAGAGTAGGTGAGCTGTACCGCATTGGCCTTTGAGTTAGTGGGGTATGGTGTTCAGTCAGGAGATTTGTGGTGGTGCTGGTAAAGAGGAGGGAAGCGGGGTGGGTGAGAGTGGTGGAGAAGGTTGACAGGAGTGTGGGAGATTTGGAGATGAATGTGGAAGGGGCTGTGGTGGGGATGGGTGAGAAGGTGGCTGTTACTATTACAAACCTGGCATGGTTTGTAATGGTTTCACATGACATACAATTATATGTCATAAGTATTTTATTTGTTATGGTTTTTGCACATGACTCAGTTGAGTCATATGATGGTATGTTTTCGCACTATGACTCACATACGAGTCATAGGGTTTTACATGATTCACAATTATGAATCATAGTTACTTATGTTTGAATTTGATTGGTATGTTGAGCATTGATTCATAGGTGCACCTATGAGTCATGAGGATTAAGAGGCATGACTTGTTTATACGAGTCATGAGGTTTCGCACATGACCCCTTTAAGGTCATGGGACTTTCGCGCATGACCAAGTATGGTCATGAGGTTATATGTTATGCGAGTGCATGAGTCACAGTTGTGACTCATTTGATTTGTAAGCGGGTTGCTGGAAGAATTATATAAGGAGGTCAGTAGGACCTGACAGTTAGTTCTTCACGCAACCACCTAAGTTATTTCCTATCTTATAAGTTATCAATAAAACACCTTTACGCTCTTTACTACAAAGGCCAACCATCACGAAGAGGAACAGAATCAATACTAGTCAACACTATAAGGACTTAGTATTGACAACAGTCAATATCTAAGATGTAGTGTAAGATAACCAGTATTGATAATTCTCGAAGGAAAGAGAATACAATAGGAGATAAGTAAGTATTATCTTTAAGAAAAAGCTAACAGTATGTTCGTTGCCTGTTGCTAGATATAAGAAAGGAGAGATCATATAGCGGATCGTAACAGTTACAATCCTCTCTCCTTCGGGTATACTTGCAGTAGGTAACCTTCCTTGTCTCACTTAATCGTTGATCGATTTTCCTTCGAACGCTTATGGTTCCTGCTTTCGTAGTACAAGTCCTTGACTTTTATGACTTCCTGATTCTTCCTGTTGATGACCTTGGAACTCTGAAGGGATCTTTTGTTTGGTAGAAAAGCTTTTTATATTGAAAAGTATTTAGATGATTGCGTGAGGAACTAACTACTCTCGCCTACAAGCCCCCATATATAGTGGTTCCTCCCACAACCCTAACCCTTGATGACTCACCCTTATGAGTCATCCATACGCATGACCCAAATGAGTCATCATGTGAAATCCATCAGCTGACTCCTATGAGTCGTCCTCACTAACTAAAAAACCAATCAAAAACTAATAAACTAATCATGTGTAAAACCCGTGACTCATAATCTGAGTTACGTGTGAAAACATAACATCATATGATCACTATTGCGAGTCATAGAAAATCAAACAACCAATAAAAACTTACTAATGACTTACTAGCACAAGTCATGTGAAATACTCGTCTCTTCTGACTCATAAGTATGAGTCAGGTGACATCTGCCTTGCCATTCTGCCTTGCTTAGTCACAATTTGTGACAGTGGCGAATGTGGAGAAAAGTGTAGCAGGGGTGGCTGAGGAGCAAGGTGATAGGGTGAAGTTATTGGAGGAAAGGGTAACAGAGGCGATTGGAGATGGGATGAAGGTGTTGGGTGAGGGGATGGGGTTGTTGAGGATGGAGATTATGGAGAAGGTGGAGCAGTTGGAAAAAGAGCATTTGGTGCAGACGCAAATTAAGGTGGTGCTGGCGGGGCCGAGTGGTTATAGGAGAAGATGAGAGAGGGGAGATAAATTGTTTTGTTTTTTGTTTGTCTGGTGTGGAACTAAGGTAGACGCTTAAGTTAGCATAGAAAACTGTAGTTCAGTCAGAATAAAAAGGAAAAGTTTATAAAAAAAAAAACAAAAAAAACAAAGTTCTCATACCCTGATTGGTACCAATACCTGGCTTGGCTATAGCAGATGTTTCATTATGTAACAATACATCAACGAGCATAAAGAAGTAAATTATCTACCATTTTGTATGCCCACCATCGGCTGAAATCACAGCTTCTACACGGTTAGGCATACTATCTAGAAGTTTATCAAGAGTGATTTGCTCAATTGCCTCCCATTCTTCCTCCATTGCTGTCCATAGCTCTTCTTCGATCGCCTACTATGTTACACTACATCATAATACATCTGATATAGCCAAGCCAGGTATTGGTACCAATCAGGGTATGAGAACTTTACGAACGCGGCTGTACACTTGCGTTCGCAAAGTTCTCATACCCTGATCGATACCAATACCTGGCTTGGCTACAGCAGATGTATTATTATTATTATTATGTGGTGCGACATTGCGTGTGATCATGGTGATTATGGCTTTGTATTTTTAAAGTCTCAAACCCGCAGCGCCACTGGCAGTACTGCAACACTGCCTCTAACCGATTTCCATGATGGTACCACTGCATACTCAAAAACTGTTTGCTCGCGTACTGAAAAGAATATCCTAGGATATGAAATTATTGCCCTTGCAGATTTCAGCTGCGGATACAAGAGATATCATACCTATGGTCAAATAGAGGATGCACCTCGATCAGGAAGACCCACGTTACTCAGTCAAGATAGCCTTGAAACGATTGAACAGGCTGTGGAAAACAATCCTCCATCTTTCCTTAATGACCTTACCAAGTACAGTATGTAAAATGGTAGATAATTTAATTCTTTATACTCGTTGACGATTTGCTACACAACACATCTGCTATTGCCAAGCCAGGTATTGGTACCAATCAGGGTATGAGAACTTAAGGCCTACGGTATCTTTGAATCTATCCCGCTAATGCAGCTCACCTCCTGGTACAGTTCTCAAGGCGCCGGTTTGCTCTGCCAGTTCCTGTAATGGTATCGGTCATCCGCGAGCCTTTTGGCCAGTAAAATGCATCGGGGAAGCATGGCTGCAACCTAGCTCGGGAAACTCTAAACCTCAAGGACCTGGACTACATCCACCTCAGTTCTCTTGGGCGACAACGAAGAACCTTATTACCACAACCGCTGAAAGCCCTTACAAAAGCCTTCACCAACAAAACTTGCAGATGGCTTGCTACGTTGGGCGCTCACTATGGCGTAGAATATGTTGATTCAAGTTTTTTTTTGTTTCACGCACATATAATACAGGTAGCCAGTGTTACAGTTTAGTTTTAAGGTGTCCTTTACCATTTCACCATTGCTGCAGCTGTGGATATTCGAGGTACTTTATTGGCTAAAACATCCGGGGATGAGCGATACCGTTATAGGAACTGGCAGAGCAAACCGGCGCCTTGAGTGCCCTAAGCTCCTGCACGTGCTGTATCGCAGCCCCCAGCCACCACACTCGAGCACCGGTAGGATACGAGCGGGGTAGACAGAAGAAAGGCGACGGCTCAAGCTTTCTTTTTCCCCACAACATGTCAGTTTTCAGTTCACCACGAATACCGGCAACTACGAATTGCTCCGCCCTCCAAATCTTTAAACTCGGAAGCGCGTTCATACAGTGAGGATGTCGACACAGTTTTTTAACTACTGGTATTACCAAAATTCTCCAGCGTTGATACTGTACGGAGGCCGGAGGGATATGAGCGGCAGACCCTGGTCGTTCATACCCAGAACCCCACGCCAAGTCCCACCTTTTTGCGGGGAATAGGCGGTCTAACTTGATTGATAATTTGTATTAGTGCTCGGTGGTACAAAGATTCCAGATGGGGTGGATTGAGAGATGTAACCAACCAAGATAATTTAAACAAAAAATACTGTAATGCCAGCCAAACCATGATAACCAGCGGTAGCCATGGTGTCGTACGGCAGCAATTATGCAAGAAGTGAAGGTGGTTGCCTTGCGGGTTGGGTGTACGGTTCCGTGTTTCTTGTGATTTTCTCCATTGCCTCCTCTCTGCTTCATAACGTTTGGATATGGAGGGTGGTGTTCTGGAAGGAGATTTTGTACGATACTCTTCGGCCATGGCAGGGGGTGTGGTGAGGGATTGTTTGGGATCTTTGAAGCGCCCCTTCCATTCGAAATGGCAATGGAGTGAAGGCCGTGGGGCGCTTGAATGTGGCAGGATCTCTCCTCCTCCACCACCCTGTTGGGGAGCAAGAATTCTGTCCCACTGAACACCACCATCACAGGGCAAGGTGGTAGGTCAGGCTTGGCGCGTAACGCTACTCTAGCTCTCCCGAGCGCCATACGGTAGTCTAAGTCAAGCCCACAACTCCCCTCCATGCTAGATTGTTCATTATCCCTCGGCCGGTCTAGAATTGTAAAATTCGCGACCAGGCACGCTACTCCTGTTTTGTGGGCATTCGAATATTTGTGATTCGTAGGCAATTAATGGTTGCTGAGATGCTGAGTCACTTGAACATTGAAAAGCCCAAATTCATAGCCTGAAATAGCTAGTGGTTAACTGATCCGGACTTGGTGTGCATGGTCGTGAATTTTACAAACTCCCACTAAAAGTGGCGACATGCATCTAGTAAACGCATACGGCAATCACTACAATACCGTACCGTATAAGCCAAGGCCGTCATGCATGCGGTACCACAAGTACGGCGGGATTTTTCCCCTCAGTCCCCCCTGATCCCCACATGGTCACTAAAGTACGCAGTGAAGGTTGCTTCTCAGAATGGGGCTCAAAGATTATGGTACTCCGATTGGCCACTAGGGGCCTTGGCTGCATAGCGAGTTTGGCGAGTGTACCGTACGGTAAAGGCCGTGCAGAATGGTCGCATACCGGTATTCCTTTCATCAAATTCTATGCACTTTCAGCCTCATCATGGTTACCATCACCCTCAGACATAATCAAAAGTGCACACACAACGACACCCAATGTTCAGCACCGTACCCATGCAGCCGGAGAGTTACCCCCCTTCCGCCCATAACCTCGTATCAGCAATGAAGGAACTGAAAGAAAGGGGTTTTTTTTCTTTCAATTGTGCGTATGCCCGTTCCCGACCGGTAGAGTAACTGTGTGTTACAACTCGCATGTGCCAATTACCTGCCTGCAGGAAAGTGGCCGCGCTTGCTCCTCTGCAATCTCCGTTCGGACTGGAATAGACAAAAATGGGGGATACGAGGAGAGGGAAAAAATGATGAATACCGTAAAAAGTCGGGTATAACGAACTGGCCTGCACTGGTCGTGCAGGAAGATTAAAGCCCCTTGATTGGTGGAGAGCTCACCAACTTGGCTAGATAACATGAGCAAGCGTCTTTCGAGCTTCTCTTTGGCCATCTGGAAATTGCTGCACCATCAGTCCAGGCCAGTTCGTTATACCCGACTTTTTACGGTAGTGAGGCTGTATGGTGAGTTTTTTGGGCACAGCCTTGCTTGAGGGGGATCACCAGTGTAAATTCGAGTGCTTGAAAGTTGGGAGGAGAGATAGATCGATTCATACCAGTAGTGAGTGGGTGGGCACTCTGATGCACGGTTACAGAGCGAGTTTATCACATTTTTTGTACAGGTATTGCTTAGCTTAGCTACTTTAGGCTTTGAGTGTTTGGCCTGGTGGTCTGCCACCTTACCTATCGTGTCGTAAATGTATTAATTTATTTCAAGCCATACTACCGTAGCCTTCTAGTCAATTATTGCTTTCTTTCGCCTTTTCTGTCCTCCACAAATAGTGCCCCAGATACTTTCATAATACCACCCCCCCCCCCCCCCCAATCCTCTTTCCAATATCTTCCCTTTCCTCCTTCTCCCCTCTCCACTCTCCCCTCGGACATACAGTCACCACACCAGCCATCAATGGAAAAAGTCGAAATCGCCAATACCGTCACTGACGGCGAAAAACCTTCCCCGGTCCGCCATCCCACCTCATCACCACCCCCGATCATGTCAGACCCAACGCCCGATCGTCTCCTAGCTAACCCCCTGGCAGGCCTCCAGAGAGCCGAGCTCGTGGAGCACGGTCGCAGGTTCGTCGAGGATCATAATCTCGGGGAAGAATACATTGGACTGTTCGAGCGTGCGGCGGTGCTCGCGCAGAACCCGTTGTCGTTTAGGGACCCGGATTCAGAGTTTCGGACGGATCGCAGTCTTGAGGAGGAGCGAGACGTGCTGGAAAGGGAGTTGACGCATAAATGGGATCAACCAAAGAGTTTGTATGCGCTTGTGGTTACGTGCGCGCTGGGCGCAATGGTCCAGGGATGGAATGAGCGAGTATTTCCATTTCGTTTGCTTAATTCTGCCGTCCTTTTGGGAGTTTTCGGGGGAGGGAGTGGAGGAATAGAAGAGAAGAACGATTATGGCCTTACTTTCCTGTTGTATTGAGCCATGGCATAAGTCCGCGACTGGCCACTGCACTGTAAAGCGGTAACCATTGCAACCACAACACCAAACCTTAGTTTCAACTAATTACGAACGGAAAAGTCTCTCTGGTACCAAGAAGGAAAAAATTAAAGAATAAAAGAAAAGAAAAATAGACGCCCCCTAATACTTAGTATACCAGCCCTCAGCGGCAATAACAGCTTTGATACGAGCTGGCATACTGGTTGTGGTTGCAACGGTTGCCGCTTTACAGTGTAGTAGCCGGTCGCGGACTTCTGTCATGGCTCAATATGTAACCTGAGATGATGACTATACTAATACATGATCGATTTACTTTCTCACTAGAACTGCTGTTAATGGAGGTTCGTTAGAAATATCTTCAACCCCAGTTTACTGCAAGACCTCCATCCATCTAACATACAATTGCCAACAGCAAACACTTTCTATAAAAAAGCCTTCAAGATAACGGACAACGAATGGATTTACGGCCTGGTGAACTCCGCACCATATCTTTGCTGTGCTATAATCGGATGTTGGTATGTGATTCTACTCCGGGAATAATTCATCTCACCTCAGCTCACTACAAAAACCCTTACTTACCTAATACCACAGGCTAACAGAACCCCTAAATCACTATTTCGGCCGTCGCGGCACCATCTTCATCTCATGCGCAATCAGTTCAGTAACCTGTCTCGGACAAGGACTCACACAGACATGGTGGCAGATGCTGGTGACAAGATTCCTGCTTGGTTCGCTCATTTATCAATTCTCGACTCTTTCTTTCCGCAGATCAAGGGCTTGCTGATGAGAGTGGAAAAGGTCTCGGAATCGGACCGAAGAGCGCAACGATCCCGGTATACGCTTCGGAATGTACGCCTTCTGCTATTCGCGGTGGACTGGTCATGATGTGGCAGATGTGGACAGCATTCGGGATAATGCTGGGTTTGCTAACGGGGGTAGCTGTTCTTAATGTCGGTCACAGTACGGATACGATGTTGTGCTCGAAGGAGCTGGGGAATTTGTTGAGCCAGGATTGTGTATGTACCCGTTGCTACATACTTGTGTTTTGGGCTTGGCGCCAAGGCTACCAAAAGCGCCAAGCCCAAAATTCCTTACCCGGATACTTTTGGAATGGGCGAGTAAACGGTTCAAGTGAAAGGACTGAGCTGACTGGCGGAAAAGAGTATCAATTGGCGTCTCATGACCGGCAGTCCCATGTTTTTACCACTGATTGTGTGTGCACTCGTATATTTCAATCCGGAATCTCCCCGGTAGATACATCCCTAGCGTACCAGATACACAGTCAGTCAACTAAAGACTAAGAATAGCTGGCACATCAAGAATGGGAACTACAGTAAAGCCTTTGAATCTCTCATCCGCCTCCGTCACTCGGATATCCAAGCTGCACGGGACCTAATATACATCAACGTCCTCCTCGAAAGAGAGGAAGAAATATCAAGAAGTCGGAATCGCCTCGTAGAAATTTTCACAATCCCACGAAACCGCCACGCACTGCAGGCTTCCCTCATTGCCATGATTATGCAACAGTTATGCGGAGTCAACGTCTTGGTTTATGTATGTATCCTCCTCTTCCCCTATTTCTCCAACCGCGAAAATGTTTCTCCTCCCTTATCATCATCACAATCTTCATTTTCATCACCATCCTCCCCCCCCGACATAGCCCAAGCCTGCCCCAGGATAGTAACAGTTTCAACAACAGTACTCCGCCTCGGTTCTCCAGGATTTCAAAGACGACTACCACAGCATCCGCCGCGCACTCCTGGGCACCATGGGCTTCGGCTTGATTAACTTCGTATTCGCACTACCGGCCGTGTTCACGATAGATACCTTCGGCCGGAGAAATCTCCTACTCGTCACATTCCCCCTTATGGCATTGTTCATGCTGATAACTTGCTTACTGAATAACATATCCAACGGAGAAGGCCCGTCGCTGACTCTCATCGGAATGGTTCCACTTCCCCCATCTAATCATGAATAATCACTCGCTAACAAGCAAACACAGTACCTCTTTACCGTAGTTTACTCCCCCGGCGAAGGCCCCGTCCCTTTCGTATACTCTGCGGAATGCTACCCTCTCTACATCCGTGACATAGGCATGTCCATCGCTACCGCAGTGACCTGGTTCTTCAACTGGCTACTGGCATTCACCTGGCCGCCTATGCATAATAAGATAGGGTCCGCTGCGTTCGGGATGTATGCTGGCCTGAATGTTGTGGGATTCGTATTCATTCTGTTACTCGTTCCTGAGACGCGGAATCGCACGCTCGAGGAATTGGATGCTGTTTTTCAAGTCCCGAGTAAGGACCAGGCAATGTATGGGATTCGCCAGTTGGGGTGGCTCTTTGGAAGGTGGATTTGGGGCCAGGGCGCGGTTGGAAAGCCTGTTTTGGTTGTTGGGGGAGGGGGCGGTATTGCACGGGATAGGGGGATGAATAATGGTGGGGTGGAGATGGAAAGTGGCATCGCAGCGGGTGGTGTTGCAAATGACGGTCAGGACAGACCATTCCCCGTTGATGATTCTTCATCGGTTAATAGGGTGGCATAAATTGAATGTTTTTATTTATCGAGTTTGAGGGGAGGAAAAAGGAGGGGGAAAAAAGAAAGTACCATAATAATGATCATTGATGAAAGCCTTGAAAGATCGGTTGGGAGGCTGAATTAATGGGGGTTTCGAAACATGATGTATTTCCCGTGAAGTCCTAATCGCAGCCCGGCTTTGCATGAATTTTGTAACCTGTGAAGAGAAATTACATTTAGACAATGTCCATGATGGGCATGCATACGAAATCACTGAGGCCCACGGTTAGCCGTGGCTCGAGCGTCTCCGCCCTGAAGTAGACATGCGTTTCGATCGGATCGGCCTGCGGAGTATATTCTCAACGTACACGAGGCTTATTCGAGAAGGGAATAAACTAACCAAAAGCTCAAAACAATTTCTTTTTGGAAAAGTCGTGAAATTTCTTGCACTTTACGAATAGTCTTCAATCATCATCTGTCGGAAGTCAGTCGCATGTCAATTCCTTTCTAACATCGTAATTGAAATATGTGCCCTGGTGCATCACCCACGACACTATAATTATGTGCAGCGGATACGGATATGAAAGTATCTTTGTAGAGGACAAGGAAATCCATCGAAGGGCTGATTCCCCAAAAAAACGAGTGTGGGGAACCTACATACTTGTATACATAATTCCAGCATAGCAAATGAACAACACAACATGAAGAAATAAACATGCCCGAAACTCGTGCAAACCCCCCACAACCCCCCACAACAATCCGCAACGTTTCGTAACATGCCCAAACATCACCAAGGACAATTCCCCAAAAAGTCCCAAATCCTACCCCTTAGCTCCGATATCCTATATCCTATGCCCTCGTGCATTTCCCAATACATACAATCCCGCCAAAGCGAACGAGTGATCGCCAGTGATTCGAAACAGACACGCAGTTCTTCCATCCGCCCGAACCTCGCCAGCTCCAAAAACATGATAGCCTGGACTCCCGCTGCTACTACCGTCTTCGCCCTCTGCGCACGGGAAAACGGTGTCTTGATACCCGTGCTGCAGCATCAGTAGCGCCACTCGCGTTCCAACTCTCTGGCAGATGGGCAACAGAAGGTTGTGCCCTCCCCAATTACTATTCTCCGCAAACTCCGATATCAGCAACGGCACATCCCGCGGGTCCGTGGTGGGACTGAGTAGGTGAAGTGTATGCCGAGTTATTCCCGGGACGATGGGAGCTGCGGAAGCACTTGTTCGCTGCATCTTGTTTCTAAAGTCAAAGGGGTACATTTATTACGCGCGAATGTTGCGATTGGTGGCGCGGGGGTTGGTGATTGTTGGTTTAACGCGGTGGGCGGGTTGGTTTGGAGTCTTGGTGGTGAAGGCGGGATTTCCTGACTAATACTGTTCTTTCTTGCAACCTTCTTGCTGGTGCGGCTTTGCTCGGTGATGCTGTGCTCTTACTTTGAAGTAGGTTTTTTGTCCTTCTTCTTTTTGTAGCATATAGTATTTAAAAGAAGGAGGCAGAATGTGTTATGGTTTTGTAGCACAGTGGTTATTGTGTGGAGGGTTATTTTGTTGTTCTGGGTGTTCAATTCCGCTCAGTGGCATTGACTTTTTTTTTACGGTTAAGGTCTCATATGCCCCCCATTTTTGCAAAAATCCCCTCAAATGCCACAGTACCCTCAGATGCCACAGTCAATATATTATGTAAGTTTTATTTGTAATCAATTTTAGATTTTTTTGAATGTTTGAGTATGACTTCTGAGTCTGATCAATGAAAATGCATGCCATATCCATTCTGGATTTCTCTCTACAGCTCATTATCCTACAACTCACAACTACTGTTTCATTGTCCCATAATATAACAGCAAATATTTTGGAGTAATCATGACCCTTGAGGAACCTGAAATAAGCCTTTCCTTACCATTATATCTGGGTTCAAGGTGCTATTTTGCTTTACCTGTATTTGGCAAAGAGAAACCTTGGACAGTTGATGGCAAATCGATTGGGTGTCCTTCCAGATAAGCCTGTATGCTCACTACAAAAATGCTGAACTTGTAGTCATATTGGACATAACTCTACTACTTACCAACAATCTCATGGCTAACTATTAATATCTAGTACTAGGTTCACAGGCTTCACAGCCTAGTTGTATCTAGATTCAGTATTTAGACTTCTCTTCCTTTTATCTTTCCTGTGAGTTCTCTTTTTTCAATTTTAAACCATCTGTACAATAATAAAAATTTTAAACTTGATTACAAATAAAACTTACATGATATATTTACTATGGCATCTGATGGTACTGTGGCATTTGAGGGGATTTTTGCAAAAATGGGGGGCATATGAGACCTTAACTGGTTTTTTTATCCTTATTTTGCTGGCCGGGGTGTTCATAGTGCTGAATTTCCCTATATTGCACTCGGTTTTGGTAACGGGGATTAGTGTTTGCGATACGACGAAAGGAAGCATCGTATTGCCGATTGGAAGTTCGGCTGACATAGCCTGTGGACTTTATATGCACTGGGAGGCTTAGATGTATGGCGGATATCAGAAGGGTTATCAAGTCAATAGGGCTAAATTAATTCACAAAAGAGGTGAAATCATTCTAATGTATTTTTCTGTCTCCTAGTGCGTAATCACTCTCCCGCCATGCCGAGCCCGGCAACGAAATTTTGCTACTTCTGGTCTCAGGCTCACAATGATATCATACTGCTAACAAAAATCTTAGTGCATATAGGGAAATTCAGCACTATCAACCTGCAAGGGATAGAGGAGTAAAGACCAAAAAAAAAAAGAAGGTTCCACTGATCAGAGTTGAACCCCCATCCACACAATAACTTTACAAATAATAACCACTGTGCTACAGAACCGTAACACGTTATGTAGACTTACTTTAAAAATTATATTGATGAAAAAAATGAAAATGAAAATGAAAAAAGATTCAATTGAAGGTATCATTTCCACGGGACGAACCGATTACTGCTATAAGTGTTATTTCCCGACTAAACACCCCTACCGTGGATATGGCAGAATGGTAGTGTGATAGGGGGGTCTCAGAGACGCCATATGCCCCGAGTATGTGGCCGGAGGTCACTCGGCGGTTGTGCACAGGTTATGCGAGTAACTAGATTTGACTGAAGCAGCCGCAATTAAATTACTGTTTGCTGGACGAGAACAGATATATGCGCCGCCAGGGCTGACTGACTGACTTGCAGATTAATGCTTTTTTTGTTTTTTTTTGTTTGAATCTCTCGGGCCCGCAGCCCAGGTGAGTTAGTAACCCATATGTCCTCTTGACCTTGGCGAAGATCTAAACAATGCAAGCTCATTTCCCGATATCGTTACTGATTTCTGTTCATTCCATGCTTTTCTTCAATCCCTGCAATTCCCTTTGGGTTTCTGGGGTACGTTGATGAGGCGCATGGAAGTTAGAAGAAAGGTTGGATGTAATTCAGTTCGGGATTGTATTGGATGGATAGAATAGATAGACCTGTGGCGAATCATCCCCGGCAAGCAGGGTGGAGTGGAAGGAAGACAGGAAGGAACAATAAGTGTGAGCGGAAAACACGTTGAGAAAATAAGTATCATTAATAAATATGTACTATATTAAGTATCTACCGGTAGTATAACCGACCGTTTTCCCCATGAAGTATGATGATACTACGAACCGTCCGAAATGAAAATTAATGTTACCCACCCAAAACGCTCCGAAAGAACCCCCACACTGCCCCCCCATAGAAATCATGCTACACCCGAAATTGGTCTGGTCTGTGATTGGATGAATGATAGATCAAGATGAAATATAAGAATTATAGCAGAAGTTAGAGGAAAGAAATTATGCGAGAAATACATAACTCCAAAAACGCACCGTAAAATTAAAGAGATAGAAAAAAGAAAAGAAAAGAAAAAGTGCAAAATATATAAATCTGCATCTCAAATGTTGTGACAGAAAACTGCGATGACGAATCTGGACCATCCGATTCCAAGAAATATTAATGTCTACGAAGCAGTACCACTTATATAAGAGGATGAGTAACAAGCCAGAGAAGGGAGAAAAAATTAGACTACGGGTCTTGGAGTCAGTCATGGTCTTGCAAAAGGAGTGCTGAGTCAGGTTGGATACCATCATGGAACTTCTGCCTCCAAGCTCTAGGGAACGGGAGGGAGCGTCTGCAGCGATACGGGCACGCAGCAACCGTTCTACCGATGAATGCCTTTCCTTAACAGCAATCAAGAGCGGTGTTTGACCGTTTTTATCTAGCCCGTCGGGATTAACGTCTTCCCGGCTAAGCAGTAGTTTCACCATCCCCTCATAGCTGATCGTGGCCGCCAGCAAGAGTGGTGTGTCACCGTCATTGTCTGGCCTACCGGGATCAACATCATCTCGGGCAAGCAGTAGCTTCATCACTCCCTCATGGCCATTGCGAGCCGCCCACCAGAGTGTACGACCGTCCTTGTCCAGCTTATTGTATTTGACAAATTTCTTTCCAAAAAAGACTTTGATTACTTGTGGTGTTTTACCCCATGCGACATCAGCTCCGTTAGGATTATGAGATCCATAAAAAAGAAGCTCCTTCACCACCGCATAATGTCCATGCCCCGCAGCCCACGAGAGTGCCGTCCGACCATAGGTTTCGTCCGCTTTGTTTGGATCGACGCTTCGCTGTCGTAACAGGAGTTTGACCACACCCTCCATTCTTTCTTGCAACCCTCTTGCTGGTGTGGCTTTGCTGGTCATAATGCTCGGTGATGCGGTGTTGGTACCTTCGAGTAAATCTTTTGTCCTTTTTCTTCTTTTTGTAGCATATAGTATTCAAAAGAAGTACACAAAATGTGTTATGGTTATGTAGCACAGTGGTTATTATGTGTAAAGTTATTTCATTGTTCTAGGGGTTCAACTCCACTCAGTGGAGCTGACTTTTTTTATCCTTTTTCCAATCACCCGCAGTGTTTACAATGCTGAATTTCCCTACATTGCACTCGGTTTTGGTAACGGGTATTAGTGTTTGCTCGATACGACAAAAGGAAGCATGGTATTGCCAGATTGGAAGTTCGGCTGATAATAGCCTGTGGACTTTATATATGCTGGGAGGCTTAGATGTATGGCAGATATCAGGACGGTTATCAAGTCAACAGCATTAAATTAATTCACAAAAGAGGTGAAATCATTCGGATGTATTTTTCTGTCTCTTAGGCGTAATTACTCTCCCGCCATGCCGAACAGGGCAATGAACTTTTGCTACTTCTGGTCTCGGGCTCACAATGATATCATACCGCTAACCAAAATCTTAGTGCATATAGGAAAATTCAGCACTATCAACCTGCAAGGGATAGGAGTAAAGACTAAAAAAAAAAGAAGGTTCCACCGATCAGAGTTGAACCTCCCATCCATACAATAACTTTACAAATAATAACCACTGTGCTACAAAACCATAACACGTTATGTAGACTTACTTTAAAAACTATATTGATAAATGAAAAAGAAAAAGAAAAAAGATTCACTTGAAGGTATCATTTCCACGGGACGAACCGATTACCCCTATAAGTGTTATTTCCCAACTAAACACTCCTACTGTGCATATGGCAGAATGATAGTGTGATAGGGGGGTTCTCACAGAGACGCCATATGCCCCGAGTATGTGGCCGGAGGTCACTCGGCGGTTGTACACAGGTTATGCGAGTAACTTGATTTGACTGAGGCGGCCGCAACTAAATTTCTTTTTTTCTGGACGAGAACAGGTATATGCACTGCCTGGGCTGACTGACTGACTTGTAGATTAATGCTTTTTTTTTTGTTTTTGTTTGAATACCTCGAACCCACAGTCCAGGTGAGTTGGCAACTCATTTGTCCTCTTGGCCTTGATGGAGATCTGAATAATGCAAGCTTATTTCTCCATATCGCTACTGTTTTCTGTTCATTCTGTGCTTTTCTTCTTCAATCCCTGCAATTCCCCTCGGTTTTCTAAGACGCATTGATGAGGCGCACGAGGAAAGTTGGAAGAAATGTTAGAGGTAATTCAGTTCAAGGTTGCGTTGGGTGGATAGCATAGATAGGCCTGTGGCGAATCATCCCTGGCAAGTAGGGTGGGATGGAAGGAAGACAGGAAAGAACAATAAGTGTGAGCGGAAAATACGTTGAGAAAATAATATCTCTTGGGGGAAACACATATAGTGACTGATTAAGCCTACTGCGAGATTACAGCATTATGGAGGAGAGGTATTATTGGGAGGGGCACCTGCAAATGGATCAAATCGGACCTGGATGCGGTATCCTAGTTTAGGGTACTGGTTCGCATTTTTTTCAACTATGATAGTTGGAACACGATGTCTGATATGGCTGGACTTGGCTTTGGCTAAAATTCTCTCAACGGACTAAATAATTGAGAGAAGAAAATAAGAAGTATAAATATGTACTGTATTAAGTATAGCCAGTCGTCAGAAGTGTTCGTGAAACATGTCTCGCCTTACTAAGCAACCTCGCCAAAAATGCCAGATCACTAAGTTTATCATGACCATGAATGGCATCACAAAGTTACTTGCCACCGTAATACACAATTTACAGAACCTGCTCCTCAATTCATTTGCTTTTATCTTTTAACTATGGTTTACTGATCTGGATATGCAAACCCTTCAGCACCAAAAAAAAAAGAACTCCTAAAACCTTTCAAAAAGAGATGACCAACATTGAAAAAGGCATGATTATTGACTTTTTCTAGTGCCTCCAGAATATTGCCCTTGTTGCTCAACTTATTGGATAGCTTTGGACAACAGCTAAAAGTTTCCTTGCTCGAGCATGTGAGCACCAATCACTGGAAAACATTCCTTGCCCAGATCACACCCCAGTTCTTAGCAGTCAGCAGTGTCACACAATTATTCAGGCAGCCAAATTCAACCAGAAAATGACCAGATCTGGTTTCAGGGATAAATATGCAACAGGTATTTCCCTTTCAACAGGTAAAACTTGAACCTCCTAGTACTGCCAATAGTATTACCCTGAGTGATAGGATATGATTGACTAATAAACTGCAAATAAAATAATGGATAGAATACTCAGAGAGGCCAATATCAAGAAATGGCTAGCTAAATCAAGACTCAAGCTCAAGCTTGAGCATATTATTAAGAGATTAAAGTGGGCTACAGTTTGACAATTGAGAATTTTGAAGGAGTTATTTGGAGTGATGAGTGCAGTATGGAGAAATCCAAGAATTCCAGGCAACAATGGGTTTTTAGAGAACCTGGAGAGAAGTGTTTAGCTGATTGTGTTCATCCAAAGGAGAAGAATAAGGGAATTTCTCTTATAGTTTTTAGGGGTACTTTTGGAGCAAGAGAAAAGGTCCTTTAGTTCCTATTACTAAAAATATCAATAAGAACAGGTATGATAGGCTCTTGAGAAGGTATCTTTTTCCTGTTATTCATCAAATAATCTCTTTTGGTATGCAAGATATCCTTTTTCAGCAGGATAATTCTCCTGTTCACAAGGCTTATAATGTTATGAATTAGTTGGAGAGAAACTATATTGAAGTTGAGGAACATCCCCCTTATTCCCCTGATTTAAATCCTATTAAGCATGCATGGGTTGAGCTTAAAAAGCGATTGCACAAGCAGTATCCTAGGATTAGAGATACCCCAGGAAGAAAGGAGGCTGTTAAGAAGAGGCTAGCACATGTATTACCATTAGTTTGGGAGACAATTCCTGAGGAATTTTTTGAGAAGTTATGGAAATCAATGCCTAATAGGGTAGCTGCAGTTTTGGAAGCAAGGGGAGGTTGTACAAATTATTAGATAGTATTAATATTCTTTATTTCCTATTTCTATAATTTAATTTATCATTGCCAGTTGGTTGGTTGGCTCGCTCATTCTTTTACTCGTTCACTCATTGACAAGGCAACCCCACTACCCCACTGCACAGCCCTAGTATGGCGCAATCGCAATTAAACAGGTCTCAGATCATGAACACTTCTGACGACTGGCTGTATCTAGTATAACCGATCGTCTTCCCCATGAAGTATGATGATGCTACGAACCGTCCGAAATGAAAAATAATGTTACCCACACAAAACGCTCCGAAAGAACCCCCCCATACAGCCCCCCCAATAGAAATTATGCTACACCCGAACTTGGTCCGGTCTATGATTGGATGAATGATAGATGAAGGTGAAATATAAGAATTATAGTAGAGGTTAGAGGAAAGAAATGATGCGAGGAATACATAACCCCCCGTAAAATCAAAGAAGAGATAGAAAAAGAAAAAGAAAAAAAAGAAGAAAAAGAAAAAGCGCAAAATATATAAATCTGCATCTCAAACGTTGTGACAGGAAACTCCCACGACGAATCTAGACCATCCGGTTCCTAGAAATATTAATGTCCACGAAGCAGTACCACTTATACAGGAGGATGAGTAACAAGCCAGAGAAGGGAGAAAAATTACGGGTCTTAGAGTCCGTCATGGTTTTGCAAAAGGAGCACTGAGTCGGGTTGGATACCATCGTGGAACTTCTACCTCCAAGCTCTAAGGAATGGGAGCGATGCGGGCACGCAGCAACCGTTCTACCGAGGAATGCCTTCTCTTAACAGCAATCAAGAGCGCTGTTTCACCGTCTTCGTCTGGCCTGTATGGATTAACATCTTCCCGGCCAAGCAGTGGTTTCACCACTCCCTCATGGCCTCTACAGGCCGCCCACCAGAGTGGTGTTTGACCGTATTTGTCTGGCCTGTCGGGATTACCGTCTTCTCGGCTAAGCAGTAGTTTCACCACCCCCTCATAGCCGCTCCAGGCCGCCCGCAAGAGTGGTGTTTGACCGTATTTGTCTGGCCTATCGGGATTAACGTCTTCCCGGCTAAGGAGTAGTTTCACCATCCCCTCATAGCCGATCGTGGCCGCCAGCAAGAGTGGTGTGTTACTGTCTGGCCTATTGGGATTAACGTCACCTCGGGCAAGCAGTAGCTTCATCACTCCCTCATGGCCATTGCGAGCCGCCCACCAGAGTGTACGACCGTCCTTGTCCGGCTTATTGTATTTAACAAATTTCTCTCCAAAAAAGACTTTGATTACTTGTAGTGTTTTATCCCATGCGCCATCAGCTCCGTTACGATTATGAGATCCATAAAAAAGAAGCTCCTTCACCACCGCATCATGTCCATGCCCCGCAGCCCACGAGAGTGCCGTCCGACCATAGGTTTCGTCCGCTTTGTTTGGATCGACGCTTCGCTGTTGTAACAGGAGTTTGACCACACCCTACATTCTTTCTTGCAACCCTCTTGCTGGTGTGGCTTTGCTGGTCATAACGCTCGGTGATGCGGTGTTGGTACCTTGAAGTAAATCTTTTGTCCTTTTTCTTCTTTTTGTAGAATATAGTATTCAAAAGAAGTATTTAAAATGTGTTATGGTTATGTAGCACAGTGGTTATTATGTGTAAAGTTATTTCATTGTTGTGGGGGTTCAACTCCACTCAGTGGAGCTGACTTTTTTTATCCTTTTTCCAATCACCCGCAGTGTTTACAATGCTGAATTTCCCTACATTGCACTCGGTTTTGGTAACGGGTATTTAGTGTTTGCTCGATACGACGAAAGGAAGCATCGACGGATATCAGAATGGTTATCAAGTCAACAGGGCTAAATTAATTCACAAAAGAGGTGAAATCATTCCGGTGTATTTATCTGTCTCTTAGAGGTAATTACTCTCCTGCCATGCCGAACACGGCAATGAATTTTTGCTACTTCTGGTCTCGGGCTCACAATGATATCATACTGCTAACCAAAATCTTAGCGCAAATAGGGAAATTTAGCACTATCAACCTGCAAGGGATAGGGATAAAGACCAAAAAAAAGAAGGTTTCACTGATCAGGGTTGAACCCCCATCCATACAATAACTTTACAAATAATAATTACTGTGCTACAGAACCATAACACGTTATGTAGACTTACTTTAAAAACCATATTGATAAAAGGAAAAGAAAAAAAAAGAAAAGGGATTCACTTGAAGGTATCATTTCCACCGGACGAGCCGATTACTGCTATAAGTGTTATTTCCCAACTGAACACTCCTATAGTGAATATGGCAGAATGGTAGTGTGATGGGGGGGGGGTCTCAGAGACGCCATATGCCCCGAGCATGTGGTAGGAGGGTCACTCGGCGGTTGTGCGCGGGTAACTAGATTTGACTCAAGCAACCGCAACTGGATTACTGTTTTCTGGACGGGAACAGATATACGCGCTGCCTGGGCTGACTGACTGACTGACTTGCAGATTAATTCTTTTTTTTTTTTGATCTCTCGAGCCCGCAGTCCCGTGAGTTGGCAACTCGTATGTCTTCTTGTCCTTGGTGAAGGTCTAAACAATGCAAGCTCATTTCTCCATATCGCTACTGATTTCTGTTCATTCCGTGCTTTTCTTCTTCAATCCCTACGATTCCCTTCGGGTTTCTTGGACGCATTGATGAGGCGCATGGGGAAAGTTAGAAGGGGTGTTGGATGTAATTCAGTTCAGGATTGTGTCGGATGGATAGAATAGACAGACCTACGGCGAATCGTCCCTGGCAAGCAGGGTGGAATGGAAGGAGAGCAGAAAGGAACAATAAGTGTGAGAGGAAAACACGTTGAGAAAATAATATCTCTTGGGGAAAACACATATAGTGACGGATTGGGCTTACTGCGAGATTACAGCATTATGGCGGAGAGGTGTTATTGGGAGGGGCACCTGCAAATGGATTAAATTGGACCTGGATAACCCTTATCCTAGTTTAGGGTACTGGTTCGCATTTTTTTCAACTAAATTTATGATAGCTGGAAGCCTGGAACACGATGTCTGTGATATGGTTGGACTTGGCTTGGCTAAAATTCTCTCAATGGACTAAATCATTGGTACTGAGAAACAAAAAAAGGTCCTTCCGTTTCAAGGCACCTATAGGAAATGAAATGGACAGCGAAGGAGAAATATTCGCAGGGCAGTCGAGCAGAGGGGAAGAAGTTCACTTCTCCAACAAACAGGCCGAAAAAAGGGGAATCGTAAAGGCAAGGCAGAACAAACACTACTAGAAGGGGCAATCGCCGCACGCACGACTAGAGGTCAAAATTTATTCGTCCGAAGTGAAAATATAATTCCGTCACTGGAATTGCTATCGAAAGAAGAAAGAAAAGATTCGTAAAAAGAAAAATAAACCCGTGTTCCCGATCCCGATGTCCGTCCGTTGTCCGTTGTTCCTCTCGTCTCCTTTTCCTCCTTGTTCCGCGTTGTCCCTTGCTCTTGTTTTTCTTTCGTTCCCTCCTGATGCTTGCCCCGCCTAACTACCAATTCCCTTGCCAAGCCATCAACCGAGCTAACTAGCAAACAAACATTTCCCCTCTTCCACTAAATGTCCAACCCCTGACCCTCATGACAACTAGCTTATCTGATCAAAATAAAACACAACTTCTAGCTAAAACCTTGCAGACCATTTTCCTTCCCCACAGTACTGTATTAAGTATCTAGTATAACCGATCGTTTTCCCCACGAAGTATGATGATACTAAAGTAACCTCCCAAAGCGTTTCGCGCATGGCCCTATTTACACCAAAAGTATCCATTTTCACCACCCTCTCTCACAACACGAAGCCTATGACATTCTGCCAAAACTTGGCAGTGCATAAATAAGCCCATAGGTAACATGGAAAACATTTCGGGATTTCCAAATATTGTAAAAGAGTGGAGTAAATGTTTAAGTATGATAGAAGGTATTGGTTGTCATATACTTTTTTGTATGGAGCCCTATACAAAAATTTAGGTCACTTTCACACAAGTCAGCGCAATCATGAACAAGGAATCCAGTTTTGATTCCTTGCGCTTCTAACTCTTGGGGATTAAGTGTATATTAATTATCTAGCGGATGGAAGGTTTTGGAGCGTTTTCAAGAGGGTAGCGTTGGGAATTGTCTGCTTGAAAATCCCTATTTTTCGCTAAATTTGGTGTAAAAACCGGTGTCGCGCGAAACGCTTTCTCCTAGTACTTTACGAACCGTCCGAAATGAAAAAGGATATTACCCACCCAAAACGCTCCGAAAGAACCCACACCCAGTCCCCCATAAAAATCATGCTACACGCGAATTTGGTCCGGTCTATGATTGGATGAATGATGGATGAAGATGAAATATAAGAATTATAGTAGAGGCTAGAGGAAAGAAATTATGCGAGAAATACATAACCCCAAAAACTCCCCGTAAAATCAAGGGAGAGATAGAAAGGAAAAAAAAAAAAAAGCGCAAAATATATAAATCTGCATCTCAAACGTTGCAACCGGAAACTCCTACGACGAATCTAGACCATCCGATTCTAAGAAATATTGATGTCCACCAAGCAGTACCACTTATACAGGAGGATGAGTAACAAGCCAGAGAAGGGAGAAAGATTACGGGTCTTGGAGTCCGTCATGGTTTTGTAAAAGGAGCACTGAGTCGGGTTGGATACCATCATGGAACTTCTGCCTCCAAGCTCTAAGGAACGGGAGCGTCTGCAGCGATGCGGGCACGCAGCAACCGTTCTACCGAGGAATGCCTTCTCTCAACAGCAATCCAGAGCGGTGTTGCACCGTATTTGTTTGGCCTGTCGAGGTTAACGTCTTCCCGGTTAAGCAGTAGTTTCACCACTCCCTCATGGCCTCCACAGGCCGCCCCCCAGAGTGGTGTTAGACCGCCTTCGTCTGGCCTGTCGGGATTAACATCTTCCCGGCTAAGCAGTAGTTTCACCACTCCCTCAGAGCCGCACCAGGCCGCCCCCCAGAGTGGTGTTTGACCGTATTTGTTTGGCCCGTCGGGATTAACGTCTTCCCGGCTAAGCAGTAGTTTGACCACTCCCTCATGGCCTCCACAGGCCGCCCCCCAGAGTAGTGTTTGACCGCCTTCATCTGGCCTGTCGGGATTAACATCTTCCTGGCTAAGCAGTAGTTTCACCACTCCCTCATGGCCTCTACAGGCCGCCTGCCAGAGTGGTGTTTGACCGTCTTTGTCTGGCCTATCGGGATTAGCATCTTCCCGGGCAAGCAGGAGTTTCACCACTCCCTCATAGCCTCTACAGGCCGCCCACCAGAGTGGTGTTTGACCGTCTTTGTCTGGCCTGTCGTATTGGACAAATTTCTTTCCAAGAAAGACTTTGATTATTTGTGGTGTTTTACCCCATACGCCACCAACTCCGTTAGGATTATGAGATCCATAAGAAAGAAGCTCCTTCACCACCGCATCATGTCCACACCCCGCAGCCCACGAGAGTGCCGTTCGACCATAGATTTCGTCCGCTTTGTTTGGATCGACGCTTCGCTGTTGTAACAGGAGTTTGACCACACCCTCTTGCCCGGCTGCAGCAGCCCATACGAGCGGGGTAACACCCATACCATCTCTTTTGTTCAGGTCGCAGTGTTCTTTCTCTGTGAAGATTTTTGCAATTTCAACGATGCCGAAAAATGATGCACAGTGCAGCCCAGTGAATCCATCGCGGGGAAAAATGCCCCGGATATCAACCCCCCACCAGCCAAGCATTTGCTTCATATCCATTAAAAGGAATTTGGTCGACAAATGGTTCGCAAACTCGCTGAAAAGCTCAAATGCGAGTGATATCACACTACTTGATGCTTCTTTTCTGGCATGCACTCCCCAGTATAGCGAACAATATGTGAGAAAAGGAGCCGATGGCGGGGCAGAATGGAGGGAACGCGAGAGGTCCTTGATATACGGAAAGTTGAGGTACGTGAGGCAGGTTTCGGCGATTGTCGAGTGGGCTACAAGGAAAACATCGGGACGGGTGTAGAGATATTCCTGGAGTGAGAAGTGTATCAAGCGAACTCTGGAAGCTTCCTTATCAAAGGTGACGAGTCCAAGGCAACAACTCAATAATATCTCGACTGAAGAGATCCTTTCGGGATTGAGCTCCGTTGATCCTTTCTCCACCGCTAGAGCCTGAAGTAGCTCATCGAGTTGTAATAGCTTCTCAGAATGAGAGATCCACAGGAGTGCACCTATTCCGAGCCTTGCTCTCTCTCCACCCTGTCCCTGGATTCTTTCCAACGTGGCCCCGTAAACATCCTTCATCTCCGAGCCCTCTGCCATTGCTAAGAGCTTTTCCCGCCTTGTATACACAGTTGTTTCTCGCAGGATAGAATCGAGGGTTATTGACACCAGAAGAAGTCTAGGAAGATCAATCAGTGAGGAGCCCAATCCAGACTCATATTAATCATGTTGTTCACTTACGATTCCGGAACCCGTTCCGCGAGAGTGTTGGTGATTTCGCTTTCGAGACTATCATCCATCGCACCGAGAAAAGCATCTTTCCTCAATCTCATGCGGATGTATTCTCTGATATCTTTATTGTTGGGTTTTATGGACAAAGCTACTGCTTTCCCGGCAAGATGCTTCTTGACCTGACCACTGACATGTCGTCGACCAGTGATAAATACTCGAGTGCCTGAGGACTTCTCCAATATCTCTCTCAATGAGTCAAGAATATCAGACTGATGCTTTTCTAGGCATTCGTCTAGCGCATCAAGACATATAAAGGTGCGCCGTGAAAATGTCACTGTCTGCAACAATTTTACAATTTCCGGCACTCGTAATCTCCGACCGCCAATAGCCTTCTTCTGATCCTCAAAGGCCTTCACTACATCCTCCGGGACCCGTTCCAATCCGCCGACAATCTGTTTGAGTAATGAACCGAGCATGTCGGCCGGTGACTGCTCCTTCTGGGCCGCAAAGTCGAAATAGAAACAAGCAACGGAATCATGTCGTTCTTTGCCCTTATCGCACAACCTGTCAATTACTAATGAGCTACCATCGTGACTTGTCAGCATCACCATTCTTTGGATTTCCCTTGCACATCTTCTCTCTTACCTAATGTAGGTTTTGCCCACTCCTGGACCACCGTAGCAAAATAAGGCTGGGTTTTTGGGATTGCCTTCACCACTCGTGTCTCTCCAGCTTCGGAATTCGCTAGTTTCCAAGAGCCATTCCCCTACGCTCCCGGCCCTGCCGGTTTGAATGTCATGATGGCGAACACGTGGATCAAGTGGCGATAGCCATCTTAGGATTTCAGACTGCTGATCGGCAATGTTATAGTGATTCGAGATGTTCACATTACCCGATATATTATTAAAAGAGTCATTAGTGTTGAGGACATTATTGTTGTTTTCGAGATATTGATTCATGTTGACTTTTTCTGGACTTGAAAGGTTGCAAAAATGGGTGAAATGGGTGATGGATTCAGTTGTTATTTGCTCGAAATCAGTCAGGCTGGAGCTGAACAAAAGCGGGGGTGTTGCCTACCCTTTTACATTTCTCGTATCGGCATACTGTATGTGGATTGTCCAATCAATCTGAATCAGAAAATCGGTGCAACCTACACCTGGTGGTGCTCGTATTATGATGCTCGGCGGCGCAACATTATTAATGAAGAAGATACAACAAATCGTAATACTCATTGATATTATTGGGGTTAGAATCGGGTTGGGAGGTATGTCGGGAAGACACATAGCCGCAAAAACTTCAGAATACCGGTTTTCCGCCAAGACTGGGTGTTAATTAAGGTTGGATGGTGCCTGGTGTCTGAAATCGGCCCTTTCAAAATCAAAATTACAAATCAAATTAAAAATGAACACACCTTAAAAAAGATGAGATGATTGAAGGAAACTCTTGATAGAACTACCCAACATTTACTCCTCTTTATTTCTATGAACTTTGTTTCCTGATTGAGTGAACATTGGGTAAAATAAATAGCTTTTGTGAACCCTTCCACTGCCAAATGAGCAAGCTTGGTTTTAGGTGTCCACAACAATGCAGCTGAGTGTGTTTCAGTCACTCATCCACAAGGGTTGACATGGTGATCAAACAAGCACCATACACTGAATGGTGGAGTGCTGGGCACCTAAAATCCTCCTAGTTGGTTGCCGTGTTAATCGAGGAGTATTGGTGCCTACCAAAGCCATATTCCTTATTTAATACTTACTCAATCAAAAAACAAAGTTTATAGAAATCACAAATAGTGAACTTTAGGTAGTTCTATGAAGAGTTTCCTTCAATTATCTTGTCTTTCGAGGGTGTGTTCATTTTTAATTTTATTCTGCCTGATTTTGGTGGTTGGAAGGGCTCATTTTAGGCACCAGGCACCTCCCAACCTTAAGTAACGCCCAGTCTTGGCGAAAAACTAGATAACACGAGATAATACGGTAATCGTGCCAAGGTCGCAGTGTGCGGCCGCAACCCCGGATGTTCGCTGGCTCACAACCTGGGCACTGTGGGGAAGGAAAATGGTCTGCAAGGTTTTAGCTAGAAATTGTGTTTTGTTTTGATCAGATAGGCTAGTTGATATAAGGGTCAGGGGTTGGACATTAGTGGAAGAGGGGAAATGTTTGTTTGCTAGTTACCTCGGTTGATGGCTTGGCAAGGGAATTGGTAGTTAGGCGGGGCAAGCATCAGGAGGGAACGAAAGAAAAACAACGCGGAAACAAGAGCAAAAGGGACAACGAAGGGACAACGCGGAACAGGGAAAAGAACGGAAGAACATCGGGACATCGGGATCGGGAACACGGGTTTATTTTTCTTTTTACGAATCTTTTCTTTCCTTTTTTCGATAGCAATTCCAGTGACGGAATTATATTTTCACTTCGGACGAATAAGTTTGACCTCTAGTTGTGCGTGCGGCGATTGCCCCTTCTAGTAGTGTTTGTTCTGCCTTGTCTTTTCGATTCCCCTTTTTTCGGCCTGTTTGTTGGAGAAGTGACCTTCTTCCCCTCTGCTCGACTGCCCTGCAAGTGTTTTTCCTTCGCTGTCCGTTCCAATTCCTATAGGTGTCTTGAAGCGGATCGACCCCGGTTTTTGTTTCTCAGTGGTGTCTCGGAACGGATATCACCTTTTTTTGTTTCTCAGCACTCCTACAGAGTGCCTGATAGCTCAACATGACTTTGTGGCTAAATAACATAGTGTAATATAATATAATATTTTATTATGGTATTTTATTTTGTATAATTTTACATAAGGTTCCGCAATCTAGCTTGTTGTTTAATTCCCCTAATAATAAGTCTAGATATTTTCCTTTTTTGTATCTCCTTAGCCCATCTCTGCTTAGCCATTCCAATCACTTTTACCTTAATCTCATTAAGAAAAGGTTTGCGCTCTTCTTTATCCAATTTCCTTTGGGCATTCTAAGCCCAATGCAGATCTCACTCAGCCTTTTCCACTGTCATATCCTTCTTTCTTTTCACCATTTTGCATGCCTCAGAAGCATAAATAACTTCTCCTTTTTAGATTTGCCTTCCACTCTGTCCTCTCTGTCTTGCATTTCTGGCCTCCTCTGCTGCACGTGTATGCTCTATGTGCTCCATTGCCAATGCACCTGACTGTGCAAGGGCTAATCTGTCTTGAATGACAAGCTTCAGCTTGTTTTAGAAATTCTGAGGTAACTCTTTGCCCTCTTGAAGTAATTCATGACTCATAGCTTTAAGACTTGCAATTGTTGTTGGAATACTAGCAGGAGATTCAGAGGGAGGTGCAGATTACTGAGAGGGAGGCATATTTGTCTCATGAAGCATTGATATAACTATATCAGGATTGTATGGGATGAGGCTGGTAGGTCGAAAGGCAGAGTAAATTGTAGAAGACTTGAACATTTGCTGATGAATACTATTGATAGTATCTAAGAATTTAGCTTTATCAAAGTTACCACAACTAGTACATATTGCTGCCTCAATAGCCTCTGTATGGTAATGCTTATAAGGCTGGAAGACAACCACATCAAGTGGTTGGAGAAGATGACTCAAGTGAGTTGGCAGGCAAAAGACAACAATCTTATGTGAATTGTAGAAATTGAGAAACTACTTGGTGCAGGGGGAGGTGAATCCATCCAGAACTTGAAGTAAAAGCTGATACTCTCCATTAAGTCGAGGAGAAGAGAAACGCTCAAAGTAGACAAGCTACTTCATTGTTAACTCATCATTATTGTAACCACTCTCAGAGGTACCTATAAGGTAATCGTTAGGAATCCTCATTGTAGTATACCAAGACTCTTGGTGAATAATACCAGGGACAATTACCATTGGTAGTAAAGCAAAACCATCACCACTAATAGTCTTACAAATACTAACCAGCTCACGATTGGTAGAGCTTCCAAGAAATACTGGTCTGGTAGGCTCATGAGTAATGATCCACTGGTCATGTCCTATTCGAATACAAAATCTGGTTTCATTGAAGTTGTATATGCCACTATCATGGATATGATACTGCTGGCATACAGCTAGATACTTGTAGAACCAGGCTTGAATACTCTCTGGTTAGTGTGCATTTTTTCGGTCAATGTCAATTGTAACCTACTTGCGAATAAAATACTCAGGATGACAGTGCAGGAAATGCTAGGCCCAATGGTCACTTACAATAGGTACTGGCTCAGAGCCAGAATGTCCATATTATAGAATAGCATTTGCACAGCCAGTGACCATTTGGAGATGAGCACTTGTACCAATATTGTCTGATGGTTAAGATACTGGCAAACGGACAGTTCTTGGTTATCAGTAAGCCTATGGTTGGTACCAGGCCTCTCTTGACATGACTGAGTACCCTGTAGTCATACTTGAAGTTATGAAAATGGTACCATAAATGTGCAGGCAATTTCTGCGATATTTGGATATTGGTTTGAATTTTTATGCAGTGATTTGATTGTGGCCTAAATTCATATCTCTACATCTCTGTAGGGATCAATACGCTGACTTGGAAGGATAAAAGCTGGTACTTTTGGCATTGTGTTTGAAGGATATAGGTTGGATGAATAATAGATTGATAGACATCTCTTTGTTACTTTACATTAGTTTTTACTTAGAATTTTTTATTCAGGTATGCCAAGATATCAGTTCATGATTTATATTAATAATGTTAATATAAATTAACTAAAATAATACTATATATTAAGAGTCTAGGTTATATGCTTACTAGTTCAAGCTAGTAACAAATTGATTTTAAGCTATAAAATCATATTGAGCCACAAAGTCATGTTGAGCTGCAAAGTCATGTTGAGCCACAAAGTCATGTTGATCTGTCAGGCACTCTATAGGAGTGCCCAGGTTGTGAGCCAGTGAACATCCGGGGTTGCAGCCACATGCTGCAACCTTGGCACAATTACTCAGTTCTTAAACGGACTTTATTTTTGCAGATCTCATTTTCCAATATGCCTTCCAAGTCCTGACACCATCCAATTTCACTATCCCCTCAGCTGCTGAGACATTCCAGACTATTTAAAATGTTGAACACTAACTGATTTGAGTAATCATGATAGGAAAAACCTTGTTGTTCTGAACAGGCGTACTTGGTGATTCATAAAGTATTCAGATGGTTTTTTTCCTTGGCACCAAGCCTTCTGAGAAATTGAGGCCACATCTTTCCAAGGTACTGGTACTTTACCTCTACCTATGTGCTTCACCTATCTTGTGGTACTAGTATGGAATACCAGTAGCAGGGAAGACAGGATGGTGTGAGATGAGAAGAATTTAATTTTCATTTAGGAAGGTGTCACTAATTTCTTGGGTTGAAGGCAAAGAAATCACTCCTTGTGGGCAGGCTGCAATAATCACTTTTAGAAGCTTCGAACAGCCAGTAAGTGATGAAAAAATATGCAAATTAACAGGTGTTTTGGCATCCACAGCAAATGCTATTTGGTAACATGCACTTCAGGAAACTCAGAAATAGTGAATTCAGGAGGAGGATGATTATCTTAGCAAGCCTTTCTCCTTGCTAGAATTAATTTCAGCTAAGGTCTTAGACCCAAATGTTCAAAGTGGAAGACTGGCTACACTTACAGAGCAAGAAAAAGATAGTCTTATTGCTTTTGTAAAAAGGAATTTTATGATAAGAAGGATGAAGATTGTTGATATCTGGCAAGAGGCAGGATTATCCCATGTGTGCAATAGCACAGTGTTTAATACTTTAGTAGAGTGTGGGCTTGGAGCTTACAGGGAGGAATTTAAATTCATTCTAAGTCCTGAATGTAAAGCAAGGCACCTGGTAAATCTCCAAATCTATTATGAAAAAAGAAAAAAAAAAAAGAAAAAAAAAGTGAAGTGCCATGGGAAAACCTATACTAATCTATTATTATTCTGCTTCATAGGTATTACAAACCTAGCATCGAAAAGGGTTTTCACATGACTCATGATTATGAAGTCATAGGTTTGTAATGGTTTCGTACACATGACCAATTAGGTCATGTGAGTTTCACACATGACTTGCAATTGCAAGTCATAGTTATATATTTGATTTAATTGCGTAATAACTTGTTTGAAGTTATTAAGTTAATTTTGCGCACATGACTTATTTAGAAATCATGTGAGTTTCGCACCTGACCAAATTATGGTCATGTGGTTATTATGTTACACGAATATATGAGTCACAGTTATGACTCATAATAGTTATTGATTTGTAGGCAGGTTGGGGGAAGGACTATATAAGGAGGAGGATACGACGTAGTAGTTAGTTCTTCACGCAACTACCTAAGTTATTTCCTAGATATAACTTTACGACTTTATGAATATAAAACACATTTACTCTCTTTACTCATAAGTGCGATTACGAGAATTTAGTCTTAGGAAGACTAATACAAATACGAGAACTTAGTCTTACGAAGACTAAGTAAAAGATACGAACTTAGTCTTAGGAAGATTAAGTAAAGGATAAATACGACTCTGAGTATTTATCCCCTTCCAGTACAATACGATAATAGTCATTTATCATCATTGCCTGTTGCGCAGTTATATGATAGGAGTGATTGTATAGGCAATCCTAACAATAGGTCTATTGTATAGAAAGAAGGAGTTTGGAGGCAGAAAAGGATTGGGGAAACTATGCATTTATGGATAAAATGTCTATTGAGATCTGTGCTGTGTTTTGGCTCAATCATGTCTGGAGGGAAACTGGAGAGAAATGGCACAATGATTGTGTGGGGGCAAAAAAAAACAAGGAGAGGCAGTTATGTGCCGGGGAATGGTGATGTAGGGATGGAAGGGACTCTTTTTTGTTTGGGCAGCAGAGACTCCAGAGGAGAGAGAGCATGCAACCCAAGAGATTGCAAGGCTGAATAAGGATTCAGTGGAGGAGGAGGAAAGGCTAAATACTCAGTGGCAGAATTCAGAAGAGTGGAAGCTCTTGCGGGAGTGAGAGCTAAGCGAAGCACAACAAGCTTGAGTGATAGCAAAAGTGGCAGGGAAAAAAGTAAAAACTACTTAATCATGGAGGGGAAAAAATATAAAATAAAAAAAATCAAACGTGGAGATGGGAAGGGAGTGGATGCCTGGTGGTATGTCCACCAACTCTGTATTCCTATTCTCTGGCTAACTTACCAGGAGTGGTTGCTAGGAAATCCTAGCTTTCTGCTCATGGAAGACAATGCTCCAGCTCACGATACTGGCTTCACTAACTGGGAAAGGGAGAAGCAGAGTGTACCAAAAGTTAATTGGCCACCAAATTTGCCAAATTTTAACCCAATCGAGTGAATTTGGTGGCTAATGAAGCACCAAATATTAAGACGTCGGGGGTGCAAATGAATTTGAACACCTACTGTTATGGCTCAGGTTCTTTGGGAGGAGTGGGAGAAGATTACCATTGATGAAATCAATCGCGAAATTTTAAAGCTTCCCAAAATCATGGAACAATGTATTCAGCAAGCTGGTGGCAATAGATATGAAGCTTAGTACTTTTCTTACCCTTCTTCTCGTATTTAGATATGCTTTTACACTTTTTACTTTTTTTTTTTTTTTTTTTTTTTTTTTTTTTTTGTTTCTAGACCTATTTTCATTTTCTAAGACTTCTTTAGATACTCTTTGGCTTTCCTCCCTTGTTCTCTGCTTGCTGGGCAGCTTTTTTCACATGTTTATTCACTTAGAAAGTTGCACGATTTGCTGTTTTTCCCAGCATCATGCCCGATCACTTGTGCCATACAAATTGCTTGGCGCCAAGGAAAAAAACCATCCGAATACTTTATGAATCGCCAAGTAAGAGTATCAAATGTCCCACAAACACTCCACGACAAATCTCTCTTCCGTTCGTCATGCATTTAGCACTTTACCGCTTCCGTATGCAAAAAAATCCAATTTTGCCACTGTCTCCAGCTTAGCTACTCAGTTGTCAAGGTGCAGTAACTACGTTTGGACTGGAATTTTGCATTTGTCGACTGTAAAACTAAACGCCCTGCTCGGCAGATACATACCGGTTTTTTTTTTTAAACCGTGGTATTTCCTGAAAATGACTTATAAGTAAAAAAGAAAATTGGAAATACCGTGGTATTTTCAAGATATAAATCTGTTCGGCAGTCCTACAGTTTTACCATGGTTTTTTTTGTTTATCATGCATGAAAGTGATAGAGTGGTAATCCCAATCATTACCAATGTTAGCATAATATGGTAGTTAGTGTGGGGCACTGTGTTATTAGATAAGAAGGGCTATGGCCCTGAATGGGTGTGCTTTTCCTGTTGTGTCAATATAGACAAGTAGGGGGTTTATCCTTGTAGTAGCACACATTTTCCCCTTCTGTATTTAAGCAATTAACTCAACAAGTGGATGACGGTCTGTTGAACACAAACTCTCTCCATCACACATAAAGTGTTTTCCTTTTCCTTTCCTCTACGAAGCATTCGCTATCAGAAAGAAGCCAAGGATCAAGGGCCTTGGGATTCAAAATACTTATTAGATTAACAATTTCACTATATAATTGATGTAGAGGCTTGCCTGTGTTCAAATCCTTTGCTAATCAAATTTTATTGTACTTTTGTGTTTTAATTTTTTTGGAACACATGCTCTCACTCAAATTAATTAGTCATGAACACCAGAGAACAAAATACCATGGTTTTTTTAAAAGAAAAACCACGGTATCTGTGACATGCCGAACACGGCGCGGTTTTTTTATAAGGTAAACCATGAAAAATAAGTCAAAAAAAAAACAGAAAAACCACGGTTTTTCTGACGTGCTGAGCAGGGCCTAAGCTTATTCTCTTAAGAGTTATCTTTCATCTGTAAAACTCGATTGTTGCTCAGTTGGTTTGACAGGTGTGATAATTGGTAGGTTTAATAACACGGGTTTCCGTGCAACTATTGTGAGATAGATAGTTCTACTATTACAGTACATCGGCTAAACACCCTAGGCCTGGGCTGTAATGCGGTCTTCCGGAGCATTTATCGCCGACCTGTGTTTGGCATGGGGATATTGAAATGGATGATGAGGAGAGTAAAATTGTTTTACACGCACGGAGATGGTGTGATATATACCGCGGACAATATTACTTTGTTTGACCCGAGGGCATCAAGGAAGCTTTCTGATGCTCTTCAGCAACCATACAGAAAGTACCCCTTGCAGAATGTAGCACAATGCCCTGGGCAAATAATGGAAACCACAAGCTGGGAATGTTTACGAGTGATCATTTATGAATATGTTTAAATTTCGCCCCTTAGGGGAAAAAACACCATAGAACTAGACACCACCGTAGTAGCCGATGTGCGAAACAGCTAAGCAATATATCTCGACATCATAAACCGCCGATTACTTGAACTACTCTCCTCCGAAAGCATTAAAAAAGAACAGGGAAAAACGCGACAGAAACACACACATATAAATCAAGACGCTAAAAAATAAATAAATAGCAATAAACCGCACCTCAAAGTCAGAAGAGGAACAAAAGAGATGACAAAAGAGTGCCCAAAGATATTGAAAAGCGTCAAGAAAAAATAAAGAAACTCAATTGACCGGCACTCCAGCCTCCAACAGCGCCCTCCCATAAACATCGAAAAAGCTCTCTCTTTCACCGGCAACCACTTCGTAAACCTTTATCGTCAAGTCCCTCCATAACATCGCTGTCAAAAGTTGGTCGCTCACCGCTGCAGATGTGATAACATGTATAAAAAAACTGATGATCGGAAAACACAGGTACCCGTGTCGCTCAATCACCAGCTTTCCCGCCTTCAATTGAATCTTGAACCCAAGCCCATTCAGAACCCCCTTCGCAAGGGCTAAACCATCGCGCGGCTGCTGTTTCCTTGCGAGGAACGTATGCAGAATGTGTGATGGGGATATCAATGGGACACGCGGATAGAGGAATTCGGGCGTGGAGTAGGTTGCCTCGATGCCCTTTACCAGTTTTATCATGGGCTCGATCCCCTCTCCTATCTTGGTGAGGGACCGCTTGAGATAGACTTTGAATTTTAGTGCTTTCTCGACCAGCTCTTCACGCTTATCTTTCACCTCATCCGATTCCGCGGTCTCGATCTCGCAGAGGGTACATTTACACTCAAAAGCCCACTGCGAACGGAAGAGTTTTTGGCGTTTTTCTACCCGGGATTCGCTCTGGAGGTAATTGGTTGTGATTTCTTCGCCTTCGGGGATATCCCTTGCCGCCCGGACTATGAGGAGGTCTCCGAGGAATGAACGGACGGAATTTGGCCAACAGGAGTGGTTCATATATGAGGGCAGTATCCAGATTCCCGAGCCCTCTGCCCTGCCTGTAGGTGACGCCTCGGCGATGATTTTATCCTCCTTAGTTGGATCTTTGAATAAATTCTCAAGAGGATCATCGAGGGCCCTGAGCCGTGCACAACCGAAGCAATTCTTCAACATGATGCGCATTACTAGACGTCTGATATCATTAGCAATCGGCAGCCTTTTAGAGGATTGCGTAGAACTTACGAGTCGACAATCGGCAGCCCGTCAACCATTTCTCCTTTAACTCTTTCATAATCCCCGCTAGTTAGTTCGTAAAATCTTTTCGCCTTCTTCGGGTTGTGGTACAGAATTTGGATTAATTCCTGAACAAGTTGTGAGTGCGTGCCCGACTGTCCGTTCCTGGTCTTGAGGTTAAACAGAATTGCAAGCCTAGCGCCCTCTGCTTCTTTGTGGCAAACTTTGAAAGCCTTTGAACAGAGCAGCAATTCCCCAAACTTCACATCTCTAGTAGTAAACAGTCCCCTCCCCTTACTCCCCGCGTGACCAACTCTGACCGGCCCAACATATTCTGCGCAATCGAGATTGCCCTTTTTATTCCCCCACTCCTTAACTTCGTTCCTCATTTTTGCGAATTCATACTCTCCCGATCGTTGCTCTTGCAAACGACGGAATGTCCGAAGGAGCCTATCCTTGGCATCTTTGTTCTCCGGACACTCTTTGAGTATTTTCACAAGCCGGGCTTTGGCGGACCCATAGTCACCGTCCTCGTAGCAGGAGACTGCGCTGCGATAAAGAGCTTTTATATTCAGAGGATCTTCGCCGAGCACCTTATCCGCGTCTACGAGGACCTTTTCGGTGTAACCTAGTTCTAGGTATGCTTGGGCACGGTTAAGAAGGAGGATTCTCTCGATTTCTGAGTGAGGTTCCGCTAGTTCGAGGCCTTTTGTGTAGCTTTAGAAAGTTAGCAAAGTTCGCAATAAAAATAGTTTTAACAAGATGTATTAAAATCCCATCCTCAGCTATGTCAACCTTTAGCTATGGGCAAGTGCCGGGGGTGTTCCTTGACCGTGGCGGAGGTCATACATAACCTCCGTGGCAAGAGTCTATTCAATGGTTCTTGGGAGATGGTTCTCACTGCTTTCACAGTCTGCACCTACCATTGTGCGGCTTCAAAATACTGCTTCCCTCCATAGAACCTATTACCGTCCTCTTTCCAATCCAACGGTCTTCTCGCCAAAAGCCTGAGCCTTGGCCGCCACTTCTCTGGGATCCTTTCATCTTCACCGTCCAAGAAAATGATGTCCGAAACATGATCAACACGGATGCTCGTCCCACCTTCACAAGTCGCCTTGAAAAACGGTTCCTTGACAATAAAAACCTGTCCCTCGGGTACAATGCTTTCCGGAAGCCTTCGGTCATCCTGATTGTATATCTGAACCAACTGCACCTCCCCATTCTCGTCTTCTGCGATGGTAGATATGGAAACAAGCCTATCTGGATTGACCACAGCTCTGAGGATTACGTACCTCCCCCGATGCGCGAGTTCAAGACGGAGGTCTTCCAGGTATTTCTTCTCCAGAGCATCAAACGGAGCAGTGCAAGGCGGGTGCTCGTTGTAAGCTATATTGGATGGAGTAAACGTTGTCCCCGCGTCCTGGGTCTCGGCCTGAATGATGGACGCATTGGACGCATAATGGCTGTAAATTACGCGGGCCCGCGAAGGCTTGAAGAGGGGTTTCTGGCCTTTCCGGCCTTCGGCAGCTTTGAAGATTATCTCACCCTGTTTAAATAAACGCTCCATTCGTCTTCCTGTTCGAAGGCAAACATGTTGTCTTTGGTGAGTCTCTTTGCCGGTTTCGCAATGAGGGCCGTGTGTAGATTATTCTGGGCAGTTTTTCTTTTTGAAATTTGGCGGGGGAGGAGGCCAGATATTTGTGCCCCTCCGATCGAAATTTGACGCGAGCTATCATTGGCTCCTCCAGGTTTCAGGCCTCCAAGGGTGCAGTCCAGGAATCATGTAATCACATCAGGCCCACAGCTCCAAGTCCCCTCCTCTGGCATATTGAAACTCAGACTACGACGGCATAGAATCCGGCTGTTTCTCGGGGTCGTAGCGATAAGTTAGAACTCATACGATTAGAACTTTGTTGCACTGCTTACTAAGTAACTTTAGCACTAGCCATAACCCCCCTACGTAGTTCTAGACGACACTCCAAAAGCTGCTATCTCCTGGAAACCTTCCTTACACGCTCAACAAAGTTGTAGAGGCGATCCATAGCACTGCCACTTGGACGAAAAAATTTTTTATCCTCTCGCTTGCTTCTGGAACACCTCCGGCATCTCTATGCAGTGCCGGGGGCATTCCCGGGCCGATCCCAGCCTAATTTATGAGATGCTAATATACTTGACCATTTAAAAAGTATCCCGACGCTTTTGCGCCAAGACCGGTACTAATTAGTGCAAGCTGTCCGGATACTTTTTAAATTGCCAAGTAGTGCTCAGGATACTACGAGATCTGTACTGCTCAGTATGGCCATGATGGAAACGAGAAAGTCTGCGTAGGTTTACTCCCAATTACTAAAATAGGCTAGTGTTCAACCTTTCAAATGAGCCTGGAATGTCTCAGCGGCCGAGGGGATAGTGCAAGAAAACCAAAACGTGCACCAGGATCACCGCCAAGATGCAACCGGATCAGTGGCAAGATTTCGAGTGAAGCTCTATGATTCCTATCGGTATCCGCAGTGACCGGGCTTGAGACATGTTTTACCCAATCAAACTCTGAGGTGCAGTTGAGATGGTGTTGCATTGTTTAATGTTTACCCGCAAAAACAAGGCCTTTTCAACCGTCAAAATCATCTTTATTAAGCAGTTACTGGATATTAAAAAACCACTACAGGATTCTAGCTAGCTTTCGCTTTCTGGGAGTGGTTTTTCTATCCTTATCAAGTGTTGGATGGAGCCGATTTTGAAGCGCAGAGAACATACAAATTCTGGTGCATGTTTTGGTTTTCTTGCACCATACATGAGCTTCGCCGTACTGCAGCATCAGGAGCGCCACCTCGCGTTCCAACTCTCTCTAGCAGACTGTGAAACAGAAGGCTATGCCCTCCCCAATTACAGTTCTCCGCAAACTCCGATATCAGCAATGGCACATCCCGCGGGCCCGTGCCGGGACTGAGCAGTTGAAGCGTACGCCGACTTATCCCTCAGGAAGATGGAAACTACGGAAGCACTTGTTCACTGCATCCATTTTCCAAAGTCAAAGCGGTACATTTATTTCGCGCAAATGTTCCGATTGATGGCGCGGGGGTTGGTGATTGTTGGTTTAACGCGATGTGCGGGTTGGTTTGGAGTCTTGGTACTGAAGCCGGGATTCCCTGACCGATATCATTGTTTCTTGCAACTCTCTTGCGGGTGCGGCTTTGCTGGTCGTAATGCTCGGTGATGCTGTGCTGTTACTTTGAAGTAGGTCTTTTGTCCTTCTTTTTGTAGCATATAGTATTCAAAAGAAGTTTACAAACTGTGTTATGGTTATGTAGCACAGTGGTTATTATGTGTAAAGTTATTTCATTGTCTAGGGGTTCAACTTCGCTCAGTGGAACTGACTTTTTTTCTATCTTTATTTTACTGGCCGCAGTGTTCATAGTGCTGAATTCCCCTACATTGCACTCGGTTTTGGTAACGGGTATTAGTGTTTGCTTGATATGACGAAAGGAAGCATGGTATTGCCAGATTGGAAGTTCGGGATAATAGCCTGTGGACTTTACACTGGGAGGACAAAAGTGCATGAGTTTTACCGCTCGCAGCAACAGCCTTTTTTTTCTTTTCTTTAAGAATATGAGACAATATCAAAACTCAACAACAATGCTATGATATAGGTTAGATTTGACTTCTGAAGATAGAATAATAAGAGGCAGTATGTATTGAACCTGTATTCTCTAGTTTTTCAGGGTGTACTGTATGGTATTGTCAATAAATATACAACCTTCAAAAGATGACCCCTGATCAACAAATGCTGATGGTCAAGGTTACCCTGGTTTAAGTGCCATCGCTTCTGAACTTTGAATACACACAATCCTAACCTTTCGATGGATCTTTGACCACAATTCAATTAATTATCTTTGATAAGTGATCGAGAAGGGCTACATGTTCTCCACTTCCTTGCCCCCCTTTATTTTTTAAATTGATTGATTCATGGTTGAGTTATGATGAAGTCCAATTTTTAAAAACAAGAGAATTTGTACACTGTTGAAAGACAAAAAACTCATGCACTTTTGTCCTCCGAGTATATATGTGCTGGGAGGCTTAGATGTATGGCAGATATCAGAACAGTTGTCAAGTCAACAGGACTAAATTAAATTAATTCACAAAAGAGGTGAAATCATTCCGATGTATTTTTCTGTCTCCTCGGCGTAATCACTCTCCCGCCATGCCGAACAGGTCAATGAATTTCTGCTATGGTACTGTTGACCTCTCCCCTCTGGGAGGGTAGGCGATTCGATGGCTGGAGGGTAGGCACAAAGCTCGGTCACTCTCTCTCGCATCCACGAGGGTTAGGGTTGCTGGGTGGATACAGGGGGGATCACCCAATAAACGCCCTTTGTTGCTTTCTCACGATAGCTTCAAAGTCTTCATTCAGCCCTTGGGAGATTCATCGGAGTATCCATGCCCCTTGGTAACCCACTTTTGTTGGCCCGTACAGCTACCATTTGCCCTCTCTAGGGCACCAGCACCTGGAACCACATTCTTTTTTGCTTTGGCAGACGGCTGGGACTACAGTTCATGGTTCGAGGAGCCTCCTGAGGCCCGAGTCCATACCTTCTTTATTGACACCATCTAGTACAGACATGCACACAATTCCGATAGCCTTTCATTCCTTTTTGCGTTTGTTCCAGACCTCCTTTTTAGGAACCCATGACTGCCCTTTGGCACGTAAGACCTAGGAGTTGAGTTTTTTGTTTTTCCTAGGCGACCATCATAAGTCCTGGCCTCCCAGGCAAGCATCAGGCGGGGGGGACCTTTAGACCCCCAAAATCTTCACCCATACCTTGGATTTTCTCCAGCCAGTTTACCCAGTTGCCTTGGTGTAGTTACACCACGTCGGAAGCCCTGGCTTACCCCCAGGCACCCTAACCTTTCGCGGCCACTCCGATGGTAGAGCTATTCGCTGTTCACAATGCGGCAGTTCCTAACCGGCCCCCAACAACCGATCTCTGCCTCCTTGTCCCAGAGGACTTTGCTACAGATAAAAACCTGCAGAACGATAAGCTCTAATCGCCAGTATTGCACCGCCTCCGGCGACACAGGCTCCCTTGAGTTTCGGAATTCTTCGACCGGTCACCGGCGCCCCGCTTGAATAACCTCCCGGCTCGGACTCGCGGGCTTGTGCCCCCTACATTCGGTTATTTCACTCTTTTGGCGGATGGGAGGGATTCTTTTGTGGTGAAGGGTTTGCGAGAAGGTGGGAGACCTTTAATGTTTGTGTTTGTGGCAGGTCGCCAGGAGGTGGATCTCTTTACGGGGGCCTTGGCTAGGGGAGGTTTCTCATGCCGTTACGTAGATACGATTTATTTCGTGAAATGGGGCTTACCCTCAGCATTATTTACTAGTGTAGTAAACATGGTAATAAAATAAGGTTTAAGCTCAGTCACTTTTCCTCCTATATGGTACAGTCTTACGAAATTCCCACTTTTTTCCAAGATTTTCAAAATTTTCGCTTCATTACAATCAAAGGATAATGCGGCACTTTGCCAACTCATCCCACCCACACCATTTCCTCCAGTATAATCAGAGTTTTCACTGATTCTACTACTCCAACTCCTCACTCACGATACCTCACCTTTAGGTGTGGAGCCAATAATAGGGCCCCATTCTAAAGCTTTGAAACAACCGAGAAACATGCCACTGGCTATAAGACCAGCTTGTATCTCCTCTAAATGTCTCTACCATTCAACCAAAACATCAGGCAGGCCATAGTCACCCACATCCTGCTCCCCCCCTCTTCCCTCGGAGCCCTGAGAAGCCCCACCAAGAGCCTAAGGCCCTATTCACCATCTCTCCTCCCATTCGGCTCCCCTCATGGAGTACCCCTCCAATCATTCCTTCCAATATTCTCAAGGATTGAGCACACAGCAAACTGCCCCAACAAGGCCATCAACGTCAGCAACAGGATCATTGCACCAGGAAGCACCTTCCCAACCATCCGCAGAGAGCTAAACTGCAATGAAACATGCTATGTACAACTGGCAAACATGGTGATAACTGCAGAATACACCCCCATCAGTGCACCACTCCCAGGCTTCCACACCTCCCTCCAGAAGATTTTTGGAGACCAGGCAGTCGATATAGTGGACCTGAACGCCCTAGCCCACCTCACAGCACAGGCTTCCTCCTTCCACCCATCCCAAGACAGCCCAGTCACGGTCTCCCAGATCCCACCCTCCTCCCCTCCGAAAGCACAAATGGACTACGAGCCAACTGTGCAAGTACCGGGCTCACAAAACACCCAGGATACAGCCATGACCCTGGGAAATAGACAAAACACAGATGGCACCGACATTGGTGATAGCCAACACGCCCCCACCTCCCAAGCACTCCCCAAAAGGGCACACTTTTCCTCGCCCCTCGAAATAGGACCAATCCACAAAGAGATCCCGGGAACAGACTCTGGCAACTTCATGCCAGAAGGCACCGCTGCCACCACCACACCAATGCCATCCCCATCCCAGAAAGGGAAGCAAAGGGTGACCCAAGAAAGCCCACAAACTATTCTGGCCTCCCTGAAGGCTTACATAGGGGAAGGCAACCCCATTGACCTCACAACAGAAGCCCTAGTCCTGGAATACATCGGGACGCCCTCGGACGCCATCACCAACAAATCTATGGACATCCTCCTCACAGCCATCGAAGCAAATATGATCCAACACCTAGAGGAAATGGAAGAAAGAATCATGACGGCGATAACCGCAAACACCAGAAACACCAACAACAACACCAACAAAACACCCCAAACAACACAACCCCAACCCCCCAGGGAAACGAGGCCCAACCACCTCCACCAGTGCAACTCGCAGCCCTGGCTGCAAAAGCCAAGAAGACAACAACTGCACAGGCTCCAGCAGTGCCATGGGACACCCACCCCAACCACTCCAACCAACCAGCCTCTAAGAAACAAACATATGCGGTAATGGCGGGTGCAGGAATTGATACTAACACCTTCATGTTGGTCAAAAGAAAAGGAAACAACAGGAGAGAAAAGGGTCCAGGTGTGGCGACACCGAGCCAAGTACCACCCACTCCATCTACCCCACATGCAAGGCAAAGACACCTCCTGATCCGCTTGGTGGAAAGGGGCCGAAGGATAGGGGCAATGGAAGTCACACCCATCCAGAGTAGAAACGTGGTAAACTCCATATCCAGGGTCAAGTTCGCCTGCACGGAGTACAACAGAAATGAGGATCTGGTCCTCACGACCCTCCAAGACCTCCCAGCAGAACTGGCCCTACAAGACGAAGCCGCAATCACCAAAGTGCTAAACGGAATCCAAATCTTCGGTTTCAGCATCACAACAGACACCCCCACAGTCAATATAGTCATAGATAGTGTACAACTCGGTGAGGATGAATGGACCCCAGCAGAGTGGGAGATAGATGCACCAAACTGGATGGACCTCGACAGAGAGATCTCAGACTTCAACCCAGCTATAAGACTCCTGGACTGACCCAAGTGGATCCGATCCCCCACAGCCCTTAAGGCTGACAACAAGACCAAATCATCGATAATAATCTCACTAGAAGCAAATGAATAGGTCATGAACTCCCTGAAAAAGTCCAAACCAGTACTGGCCCTCTTCGGACAAAGGTGCACCTTCTGAAGATACCTTAGACAAGACCCCTCCACCTGTTGTGACCACTGCCTCCAACTAGGGTACCATGCAGTACACTGCTGCCTAAACGCCACATGCAAATTCTGCAACAGAGACCATCACACTAAAGACCACCACTGCACAGTCCTCTATTGTACCAAAGGGAAAGGTAAACCCTGCTCCCACACTATCCGAAGATGCCCAAACTGCGAGGAGTCCTCACACTTCACTGGGGATAGGCAATGCCCCAGCAGGACAAGGGCCAGATCACCCAAGGGATACAGGGGAGAAGGAAACGAGGAGACAGAAGAGGGAGAAGCAAGCAACACAGCAGGACTGCCCCAACTAACCCCCCATAACTAACTGTGGTGATCACCAATATTATATATCACAACGTCGGCAGGTCCATGAATGTTGTCACAGAGTTACTTAAGGCCTCACAAAAACTTAAACTAAAAATAAAAGCACTCGGAGAATGCCCACTGGAAAATACAGACCGGATGCACATTGAAGGCTACACATGCTACGCAAGCACACCAGCAGCAGAATAAGGCTGCGCCATCTATATTAAAAACGAATATGTCCACATGTTCATCGTAGAAAGAATGTCCTTGCAATATATCAGCCGATGGACTGAAGGTATGGAAATCACGTTCGGTTACCAATGTTCCATAGACTACCACAGAGCAAACCCAAGCAGCAGGCACATACACGATTTCGACCATGGAAACGAGTGGCACAAAAATAATAAGAATATACTAATTGGAGACTTCAATGCGATCCACCCCCTATGGTCTAAGGGGGAGAAAAACCATGCCGGAATCAGGATGAAGGAGTGGCTGGACGAGAGAAACCTTATAGTAACTAACCCCCACACCATTACACACCCGCTGACTCCAGCCTGGCCAACAAGAACCACGATCGACCTAGGGATAGGAGACTTACACCACACACTTAGAACAAAAAACATCCCGCTCCCATCGACAGACCACATGGCACTCAGCTTGAAAACCGAAATCACCTGGAGATGCTCCCAGTACAAACCGCTCAGGTACGACAAGGCAGACTGGAACAAAATAAGAATGGAGTTGCTACTACTGGACCCAGCCAATGATGATCTAGAGCACATACAAGGGGAACTCACCAGGATCATCTTCAACTACAGCCCGATGGCGAGACCAGACCCGAACGACTTATGGACCCTGGAGCTGACTAGGCAAAGGACAGAACTGTTCCAAAGACTGAGAAGCAACCCCCTCGACCCCACCCTCCTGCTAATGAGGAAAAGTTACAGGAAAGCCATAGTGGAAGCAAAGCTGGAAGCAAACAGGAAAGCCTTGCAGGAAGAAATGGACCCAGAATACTTCAGGACTGTCAGATCAAGACAAACCAAACAACGAATCCCAGCCCTCACCAGGAAGGACGGCAGCATAGTGGCAGAACACCCCCACATAGCCGAGGAACTCCATACCACCCTATATAGAGGAGAGCACAAGAGGACACTAAAGCACCTGAGGAGTGAGCCCGAAGCACTCCAGATAGGCATCCTAGACACAGCCCTGAAAGCATCCCCTAACAAATCAGCAGCAGGGCCTGACCTCATCCCTACAAGACTGATCAAGGAGTTCAGGAAGTACAGAGAAACGCTCTTCCTGGCAACCATGAATAAAGCCTGGAAAAACAGAACACCGGAAACCTAGAAAAGAAGCAACACCATCCTTATACCAAAGGAAAAGAAAGCCTCCTATACAGTAGCTAAAAGCTGGAGACCCATACAACTGCAACCCATCCTGGCCAAGATACTGGAAAGGGTAGCAGTGATACACATAGCTGACCTAGGACTCCTAACAAGAAACATGTTCGGCGGAAGGAAAAACAACAGCACGACTGATGCCATACAAGCCCTCAACCACACAATCAGGAACTCCAAACAACCCCATACCTGTCTGACAGCCCTAGATATCGAAGGAGGATTCGACCACCTCAGAATGGAAAAAGTCTGCCGTGCAATAGAAGACAAGAACCAGCACCTGGGCCAATGGGTAAGACACTGGGCAGCTAATAGAAAGACAGCCTACAGGTTCAACGGGAAAGCCTCCAGGACCTTCGCAACAGACAAGGGAACCCCCCAGGGCTCCCCCCTATCACCAATACTGTTCCTGATCAGTGTAAGGGATATAACCTCCATAGAGATGCACAAGGCCCCCAGGACAACCACAGAGCTGCTAACCTATGTGGACAACATCCTGGTTGTAACAACCTTCAGAATGCAAGAGCAAGGCCAGATAGTGCATCAGGGCACACTGGACAGGATACAATAGGCCTGCAGAGATCATGGCTACAACCTCTCACCCCTAAACACAGAATGCATCCACATCCAAACACCGCCAGCTGAACACCTTAGATCCAATGTGGAGGGAGTCAAGGCACCAGAAAAGGAAGTCATGAGATGGCTAGGGTACTACATATCACCAGACTTCAAATGGAAGGCCCACATCATGCACTGGACTGCGCAGGCCAATAAAACAAACTTTTTCCTGAATGCACTCACAAACAGGCACAAAGCAGGAGGCCTCAATGCATAGACCACCCTCTGGTTAATCAAAGGCCTGATACTGCCCTAACTAATATATGGTATAGAGGTCTGGAAAGAGCTAACCGAGATAGACATGGCCCAAAGAACCCTCAACAAGATAGTCAGACTGGCCATCAGCCTAGAACAAAAAACCCCCCTGGATACAATTTACGGGGAGCTAGGGATCCTCCCACTCCAGCTATGCATAACACACTGGCACAACCTCCACTGCCTCAGGGCCAAATACCTTGAAAGACCAACGCAGTGGACACAGGACTGGATGAAAGACTCCCCAATGGAAAACATGATCAGGACGTTCCTAAGCTTCAAACTGAGAAAAAACAACCTAAAAGAACACCTCCTCGAGAACTGGAAAGCAAGCCTACAGGGAAAGGCCAGGAGGTACAAAGGGATGCTAAGGAGGAAATACACCCACCTACGAGGCATCACCAGGCAGAACCTGAAGGACCTAATCTACATATGAACCACAGTAGCATGGCCCTACCAAGACGCAGACGCAAAGCGGAGGGAATGCCCATGCGGCAAGAGCATCATCACTGGGAAACACCTGAGGAAGGAATGTGGAATAGTCCAACCCACCGAGGCCGAAGTCCAGGAAGACGAGGACCAGGCCATGCTTTTGAAATGGATAGCATCCTGGCCGGAAGAACTCAGGAAAAGACCCACATGGAAGTACGCGCCAAAGGCCAACAGGGCACAAATACGAGGAGCAGATGTCAACCTGCCCATGTCGCAACCGCAGCCATCATCCCAGGGCATGGGAAAGAAACAAAGAGTGCATAGAATAATGCCATGTGAGGTTTGTGGCCTCGAACTACAGCATGACAAAACGAGAAGGGCGAAACATGCGCTGACCCATGACCCAGGCCATGTCACAAGAATGAAGGCTGAGAGGAGGGAAAGATGATGCTGGGGAAGGAAATGGACTGAGGAGAGCCAAGGGGATGACTTGGCGAGAGGGGAGGAGGGCCTGGGGACCCAGGGGAGCAATGCTGGGGAGTAGCTTTCCTTTGTTCATTTCTTAGGGTACACAACCACTGGGCATGGAGGCGACGGGGTGGGTTTCATTAAGTAGAGGGATTTTCCTTAAGTACACGACCGCTGAGCATGGAGGTGACGGGGCGGGTTTCCTATATTGTAGGAAGGTGGAGGCTGGAGGGGGCAGACGGGAGGAGTGGTTTTCTTTGTTAAGGGTATGCTAGGGGGTATTGATGGGGGGGCAAGCATGAAGGCGGGGTGGAGGATTTCCTAAGGTACACGACTGCTGGGCATGATGATGCTGGGGCAGGTCTCTTATGTTTCGAAGGATCTCCTAGAGTACACGACCGCTGGACACCAAGGTGATGGGGTGGGTTCCCTACACTGCTAGGATAATTAGCTGAGGATGGGGAGGAGAGACAGGGGGATGGAGTTTCATTTGTTAAGGTTGTACCAGGGGGCAATGAAAATTGGATAGGCACTCAGGCGGGGAGGAGGAATTTCTCTTAAGGGGTCCCTTGGCTGAGGAGAGTATCTCATGCCAGTAGTTAGATACCTTTAATTAGGTGAAACGGGGCTTACCCCCAGACTAGACAAGAATGGAAATAAGGTTACAGCTCGGTCATTTTTCTCTTCTCTCTCCTCTTCACAAAAAAGTAATCTCAATGGAATCCCAGAAAAGACACAGAAAACTTAACTCCCTCGCTCTCAGGATAATTCTCCGTCTCAAACTATTCTCGTAAAATTCCGATGTAAAAATAAAAGAAAAGAAAAACTATCCACCTCTCAATTCCTCTACAGCTGCGGATCTGTCGCGGATCCCGATGTCTTTCTGTCCCTAGCTATTTCTTTCTCGCTCTCGGCTGTGTTTTCTCCCGTCTCAGTGCTCGCCTCTTCCTTGTGGGTCGGTTGTTCTTGGTTATCGACGACCGCAACAGAAAACTCCCAAGTGCCCCACAAGGCTGCACCAGTCACGTGCCCTAACCCTGAAAACAAACTAGCTAAGAAACAAAAGTCACGGCAACTAAGCCCTAGTTACAACAGGGGGTCTACTACCCAACTCTAGCGTGACATAGAATATCCTCCACAGTACTTCTGGTCTCGGGCTTACAATGATGTCATACTAGTACTGCTAACCAAAATCTTAGCGCAAATAGGGAAATTCAGCACTATCGACCTGCAAGGGATAGGAGTAAAGACCAAAAAAAAAAAAGAGGGTTCCACTGATCAGAGTTGAACCCCCCATCCATACAATAACTTTACAAAAAGAAGAAAAAGAAAAAGAAAAAAAGATTCACTTGAAGGTATCATTTCCACGGGACGAGCTTACTGCTATACCGGTATTGTGATTGGAAAAAGTCCTGTCAGTAGAGTTCAACTCAGAGTGAGTAGAGAGAGAGCGCGAGGGCTTGTTTCAAGCCACCTTCTAAGCCAAAATGAGGAAGAAGGCCCGCTGGTGACATCAGGGGTAGATGTTGGATACTGTGAAGGTCAAAATCCGGCTGTGTATTTTTTAGCCCTTCGATAGCTATTTTTACACGACCCGAATGACTGTTGGTGACTGTGTTTTGTTGAGCTAGAAAATTGGGAGATTGCGTAACTTTTTTTGTACATAAACTTTGGATGCGTGCTTGTTGGGTAACTAGTTAGCAAATTGTATGATGGAAGAGTTATGTGAGGAGATGGAAGAGGCGGAAAAGGCGGAAAAGTGGAAGAAAATGGGACAAAAGGAAGCTTTGGAAGAATGAATTATCGGAAGATAATGGGATAGTTGGTTTTGGAGGATTTCAGCATAAATAGTTGGGAAATCAGGATAGATTGGAAGGAGAGCAGAGGGTAGAGGAGATTAGCTCTCCCTTCAGGTTTTCTTTTCGGACTTGTTGTAGATTTACTACATGAGATTGGTTGAATTGATTGCGATTTTTGTTTTCCTTTTACATTGAGAGAGCTTCTACTGTGTGTCTTGTTTTGTTTGTTGTTTCTACGATTTTTTTGATAGGCTTGACCATCCTTCCCTTTCTCCCTTTTCTTGTTTTTCAATACTGTACAAGTACTAGCCCGTTTTTTAAGTATCTGGACACTTTGGTGCGAAAGTTTGGGTAGTGTAGCCAATATTTGAGGCTTTGGCACCAAGGTGTCCGGATACTTAAAAAAACGGGCTCGTACCCCTACTGTTGTCACCAGCGGGCCTTCTTCCTCCTTTTGGTTTAGAAGGTGGCTTGAAACAAGCCCCCGCGCTCTCTCTCTACTCACTCTGAGTTGAACTCTACTGACAGGACTTTTTCTAATCACAATAAGTGTTATCTCCCAACTAAATACTCCTACTGTGGCTATGACAGAATGATAGTGTGACAGGTGGGTTCTCACAGAGACGCCATATGCCCCGAGTATGTGGCCGCAGGTCACTCGGCGGTTGTGCGCGGGTTGTGCGAGTAACTAGATTTGACTGAAGTAGCAGCAACTAGATTACTGTTTTCTGGACGAGAACAGATATATGCGCCGCCAGGGCTGACTGACTGACTTGCAGATTAACGTCTTTTTTTTTTGTTTGAATCTCTCGGGCCCGCAACCCAGGTGAGTTAGTAACTCATATGTCCTCTTGACCTTGGTGAAGATCTAAACAATGCAAGCTCATTTCCCGATATCGTTACTGATTTCTGTTCATTCCGTGCGTTTCTTCTTCGATCCCTACAATTCCCCTCGGGTTTCTCGGACGGATTGCTGAGGCGCACGGGGGGTTAGGAGAAAGGTTGAATGCGATTCAGTTCAGGATTGCATTGGGCGGATAGAATAGATAGACGTGCGGCGAATCATCCCTGGCGGGCTGGGTGGAATGGAGGGAAGACAGAAAGGAATAATAAGTGTGAGCGGAAAACATATTGAAAAAAATAATATCTCTTGGGGAAAACACATATCGTGACGGATTAGGCCTACTGCGAGATCACAGCATTATGGCGGAGAGGTATTATTGGGAGGGGCACCTGCAAATGGATCAAATCGGACCTTGATGCGGTATCCTAGTTTAGAGTACTGGTTCGCATTTTTTTCAACTATGATAGCTGGAACACAATGTCTGTGATATGGTTGGACGGCTTGGGTAAAATTCTCTCAATAGACCACGGTAAATCATTGAGAGAAGAAAATAAGAAGTATCGGTAATAAATATGTACTGTATTAAGTATGATATCTAGCGTAACCGGCCCTTTTCCCCGTGAAGTATGATGATACTACGAACCTTCCGAAATGAAAAATAATGTTACCCACCCAAAACGCTCCAAAAGAACCCCCACACGCAGTCCCCCCCATTGAAATCATGCTACACCCGAAATTGGTCCGGTCTATGATTGGATGAATGATAGATCAAGATGAAATATAAGAATTATAGCAGAAGTTAGAGGAAAGAAATTATGCGAGAAATACATAACCCCAAAAACGCCCCGTAAAATCAAAGAGATAGAGAAAAAACAAAAAAAGCGCAAAATATATAATTAGATCTGCATCTTAAAGGTTACAACGGGAAACTCCGACGACAAGTCTAGACCATCCGGTTCCAAGAAATATTAATGTCCACGAAGCAGTACCACTTATACAGGAGGATGAGTAACGAGCCAGAGAAGGGAGAAAAATTACGGGTCTTGGAGTCAGTCATGGTTTTGCGAAAGGAGCGCCGAGTCAGGTTGGATACCATCATGGAACTTCTGCCTCCAAGCTCTAAGGAACGGGAGCGTCTGCAGCGATGCGGGCACGCAGCAACCGTTCTACCGAGGAATGCTGCATCTCAAACGTTGTAACAGGAAACTGCGACGACGAATCTGGACCATCCAACTCCAAGAAATATTAATGTCCACAAAGCAGTACCACTTATATAAAAGGATGAGTAACAAGCCGGAGAAGGGAGAAAAAATTACGGGTCTTGGAGTCAGTCATGGTTTTGCAAAAGGAGCGCCGAGTCAGGTTGGATACCATCATGGAACTTCTGCCTCCAAGCTCTAAGGAACGGGAGGGAGCGTCTGCAGCGATACTGGCACGCAGCAACCGTTCTACAGATGAATGCCTTTCCTTAACTGCAATCAGGAGCGGTGTTCCACCGTTTTTGTCTGGCTTGTTGGGATTAACATCTTCCCGGCTAAGCAGTAGTTTCACCACTCCCTCATGGCCCCTCCAGGCCGCCCGCAAGAGTGGTGTTTCACCGTCTTTGTCTGGCCTGTCGGGATTAACGTCTTCCCGGCTAAGTAGTAGTTTCACCATCCCCTCATAGCCGATCGTGGCCGCCAGCAAGAGTGGTGTGTCACTGTCTGGCCTATTGGGATTAACGTCGCCTCGGGCAAGCAGTAGCTTCATCCCTCCCTCATGGCCACTGCGAGCCGCCCACCAGGGTGTGCGACCATCCTTTTCCGACTTATTGTATTTAACAAATTTCTTTCCAAAAAAGACTTTGATTACTTGTGGTGTTTTACCCCATGCGCCATCAGCTCCGTTAGGATTATGAGATCCATAAGAAAGAAGCTCCTTCACCACCGCATCATGCCCATGCCCGCAGCCCAAGAGAGTGCCGTCCGACCATAGGTTTCGTCCGCTTTGTTTGGATCGACGACGCTTCGCTGGTGTAACGGGAGTTTGACCACACCCTCCATTCTTTCTTGCAACCCTCTTTCTGGTGTGGCTTTGCTGGTCATAACGCTCGGTGATGCGGTGTTGGTACCTTCGAGTAAATCTTTGGTCCTTTTCTTCCTTTTGTAACATATAGTATTCAAAAGAAGTACACAAAATGTGTTATGGTTTTGTAGCACAGCTGTTATTATTTGTGAAGTTATTTCATTGTCTGGGGGTTCAACTCCGCTCAGTGGAGCTGACTTTTTGTTATCCTTTTTCCAATCACCAGCAGTGTTTACAATGCTGGATTTCCCTACATTGCACTCGGTTTTGGTAACGGGTATTAGTGTTTGCTCGATACGACAAAAGGAAGCATGGTATTGCCAGATTGGAAGTTCGGCTGATAATAGCCTGTGGACCTTATATGTGCTGGCAGGCTTAGATACATGGTGGATATCAGAACGGTTATCAAGTCAACAGGACTAAATTAATTCACAAAAGAGGTGAAATTATTCCGATGTATTCTCCCGCCATGCCGAACACGGCAATGAACTTTTGCTACTTCTGGTCTCGGGCTTACAATGATATCATACTGCTAACCAAAATCTTAGTGCATATAAGGAAATTCAGCACTATCAACCTGCAAGGGATAGGTAAAGACCAAAAAAAAAAAGAAGGTTCCACTGATCAGAGTTGAACCCCCATCCATACAATAACTTCACAAATAATAACCACTGTGCTACAGAACCATAACACATTTTGTCGACTTGCTTTAAAAATTATATTGATAAAAAAAAATGAAAAAGAAAAGAAAAAGGAGGATTTACTTGAAGGTATCAATTCCACGGGACGAACCGATTACTGCTATAAGTGCTATTTCCCAACTAAACACTCCTACCTTGCATATGGCAGAATGATAGTGTGACAGGGGGGTTCTCACAGAGACGCCATATGCCCCGAGTATGTGGCCGGAGATCACTCGGCGGTTGTGCGCGGGTTGTGCGAGTAACTAGATTTGACTGAAGCAGCAGCAACTAGATTACTGTTTTCTAGACGAGAACAGATATATGCGCCGCCTGGGCTGACTGACTGACTTGCAGATTAACGTCTTTTTTTTTGTTTGAATCTCTCGGGCCCGCAACCCAGGTGAGTTAGTAACTCATATGTCCTCTTGACCTTGGTGAAGATCTAAACAATGCAAGCTCATTTCCCGATATCGCTACTGATTTCTGTTCATTCCGCGCGTTTCTTCTTCAATCCCTACAATTCCCTTCGGGTTTCTTGGACGCATTGATGAGGCGCATGGGGAAAGTTAGAAGGGGTGTTGAATTTAATTCAGTTCAGGGTTGCATTGGGTGGATACAATAGACAGACACGCGGCGAATCGTCCCTGGCAAGCAGGGTGGAGTGGAAGGAAGATAGAAAGGAACAATAAGTGAGAGGAAAGCACGTTGAGAAAATAATATCTCTTGGAGAAAACACATGTAGTGAGAGATTAGGCTTACTGCGAGATTACAGCATTATGGCAGAGAAGTATTATTGGGGAGGGGGGGCACCTGCAAATGGGTCAAATCGGACCTGGATGCGGTATCCTAGTTTAGGGTACTGGTTTGCTTTTTTTTTTTTTTCAACTATGATAACTGGAACACGATGTCTGATATGGCTGGACTTGGCTTTGGCTAAAATTCTCTCAATGAACTAAATAATTGAGGGAAGAAAATAAGTATAAATATGTACTGTATTAAGTATCTAGTATAACCGATCGTTTTCCCCATGAAGTATGATGATACTACGAACCGTCCGAAATGAAAAATAATGTTACCCACACAAAACGCTCTGAAAGAACACCCGTATACAGCCCCTCCCATAGAAATTATGGTACACCCGAACTTGGTCTGGTCTATGATTGGATGAATGATAGATGAAGGTGAAATATAAGAATTATAGTAGAGGATAGAGGAAAGAAATGATGCGAGAAATACATAACCCCAAAAACGCCCCATAAAATCAAAGAGATAGAGAAAAAACAAAAAAAGCGCAAAATATATAATTAAATCTGCATCTTAAAGATTACAACGGGAAACTCCGACGACAAGTCTAGACCACCCGGTTCCAAGAAATATCAATGTCCACGAAGCAGTACCACTTATACAGGAGGATGAGTAATGAGCCAGAGAAGGGAGAAAAATTACGGGTCTTGGAGTCAGTCATGGTTCTGCAAAAGGAGCGCCAAGCAGGTTGGATACCATCATGGAAGGAACTTCTGCCTCCAAGCTCTAAGGAACGGGAGCGTCTGCAGCGATGCGGGCACGCAGCAACCGTTCTACCGAGGAATGCCTTCTCTTAACAGCAATCAAGAGTGGGGTTTGACCGTCTTTGTCTGGCCTGTTGGGATTAACATCTTCCCGGCTAAGCAGTAGTTTCACCACCCCCTCATGGCCTCACCAGGCCGCCCGCCAGAGTGGTGTTTCACCGTCTTTGTTTGGCCTGTCGGGATTAACGTCTTCCCGGCTAAGCAGTAGTTTCACCACTCCCTCATGGCCCCTCCAGGCCGCCCGCAAGAGTGGTGTTTGACCGTCTTTGTCTGGCCTGTCGGGATTAACGTCTTCCCGGTTAAGCAGTAGTTTCACCACCCCCTCATAGCCGCTCAAGGCCGCCCACCAGAGTGGTGTGCCACCGTTCTTGTCCGGCTTGTCGTATTTGACAAATTTCTTTCCAGACAATACTTTGATTATTTGTGGTGTTTTACCCCATGCGCCACCAACTCCGTTAGGATCATGAGATCCATAAGAAAGAAGCTCCTTCACCACCGCATCATGTCCATGACCCGCAGCCCACGAGAGTGCCGTCCGACCATAGATTTTGTCCGCTTTGTTTGGATCGACGCTTCGCTGTTGTAACAGGAGTTTGACCATACCCTCTTGCCCAGCTGCAGCAGCCCATACGAGCGGGGTAACACCCATACAATCTCTTTTGTTCAGGTCGTAGTGTTCTTTTTCTGTGAAGATTTTCGCAATTTCAACGATACCGAAAAATGATACACAGTGTAGCCCAGTGAATCCATCGCGGGGAATATTGCTCGGGATATCGTATGCCCACAAATGAAGCATCTGCCTTATATCTTTCAAAAGTAATTGGGTAGATAAATGGTTCTCAAATTCGCTGAAAAACTCAAATGCGAGTGATATCACACTACTTGATGCTTCTCTCCCGGCATGCACTCCCCAGTATAGCGAAAAATATGTGAGAAAAGGAGCCGATGGCGGGGCAGAGTAGAGGGTACGCGAGAGGTCCTTGATATGCCGAAAGTTGAGGTATGTGAGGCAGGTTTCAGCGATTGTCGAGTGGGCAATAGGAAAAATGTCGGGACGGGTGTAGAGATATTCCTGAAGGGAGAAGTGTATCAAGCGAACTCTGGAAGCTTCCTTATCAAAGGTGGCAAGTCCAAGGCAACAACTCAATAATATCTCGACCGAGGGGATCCTTTCGGGATTAAGCTCCGTTGATCCTTTCTCCACCGCTAGAGCCTGAAGTAGCTCATCGAGTTGTAATGGCTTCTCAGAATGAGAGATCCACAGGAGTGCACACATTCCGAGCCTTGCTCTCTCCCCACCCTGTCCCTGGATTCTTTCCAACGTGGCCCCGTAAACATCCTTCGTCTCCGATCCCTCTACCATCGCTAAGAGCTTTTCCCGCCTTATATACACAGTTGTTTCTCGCAGGATAGAATCGAGGGTTATTGACACAAGAAGAAGTCTAGGAAGATCAGTCAGTGAGGAGCCCAAGCCAGATTCATATTAATCATATTGTTACTTACGATTCCGGAATCTGTTCCGCGAGAGTGTTGGTGATTTCCCTTTCGAGATTATCGTCCATTGCACCGAGAAAAGCATCCTTCCTCAATCTGATGTGGATGTATTCTCTGATATCTTTATTGTTGGGTTTTATGGACAAAGCTACTGCTTTCCCGGCAAGATGCTTCTCGACCTGACCACTGACATGTCGTCGACCGGTGATGAATACTCGAGCGTCTGGGGACTTCTCCAATATCTCTCTCAATGAGTCAAGAATATCAGACTGATGCTTTTATAGGCATTCATCTAGCGCATCAACACATATAAAGGTGTGCTGTGAAGATGTCACAGTCTGCAACAATTTTACAATTTCCGGCACTCGAAGTCTCCGACCACCAATGGCCTTCTTCTGATCTTCGAAGGCCTTCACTACATCCTCCGGGACCCGTTCCAATCCGCCGACAATCTGTTTGAGCAATGAACCGAGCATATCGGCCGGTGACTGCTCCTTCTGGGCTGCAAAGTCGAAATAGAAACAAGCAACGGAATCATGTCGTTCTTTGCCCTTATCGCACAACCTGTCAATTACTAATGAGCTACCATCACGACTCGTCAGCATCACCATTCTTTGGGTTTCCCTTGTGCATTTTCTCTCTCACTTAATGTAGGTCTTGCCCACTCCTGGACCACCGTAGCAAAATAAGACTGGGTTTTCGGGATTGCCTTCACCACTCGTGTCGCTCCAGCTTCGGAATTCGCTAGTTTCCAAGAGCCATTCCCCTACGCTCCCGGCCCTGCCGGTTTGAATGTCATGATGGCGAACACGTGGATCAAGTGGCGATAGCCATCTTAGGATTTCAGACTGCTGATCGGCAATGTTATAGTGATTCGAGATGTTCACATTACCCGATATATTATTAAAGGAGTCATTAGTGCTGAGGACATTATTGTTGTTTTCGAGATATTGATTCATTTTGACTTTTTCTGGACTTGAAAGGTTGCAAAAATGGGTGAAATGGGTGATGGATTCAGTTGTTATTTGCTCGAAATCAGTCAGGCTGGAGCTGAACAAAAGCGGGGGTGTTGCCTACCCTTTTACATCTCTCGTATCGGCATACTGTATGTGGATTGTCCAATCAATCCGAATCAGAAAATCGCTGCAACCCACACCTGGTGATGCCCGTATTATGATGCTCGGCGCAACATTATTGGTGAAGATACAACAAATCGTGATGCCCATTGATATTATCGTGGATAGAATCGAGTCGGAAGGTATGTCGCTGCTGAAGGTATGTCGGGAAGACACATAGCCGCAAAAACTTCAAAATACTCAGTTCTTAAGCGGGCTTTATTTTTGCAGATCTCGTTTTCTAACATACCTCCCGAGTCCCGACGCCATTCCATCTCACTTTACATGAGCTTCGCCGTGCTGCAGCATCAGTAGCGCCACCTTGCGTTCCAACTCTCTCTGGCAGATAAGCAACAGAAGGCTATGCCCTCCCCAATTACAGCTCTCTGCAAACTCCGATATCCGCAAACTCCGATATCAGCAACATCACATCCCGCGGGTCCGCGCTGGGACTGAGCAGCTGAAGCGTACACCGACTTATCCCTCAGGCAGATCGGACATACCTGAGAGTATTGTATCGATGGAGACATGGAAGCACTTGCTCACTACATCCATTTCCAAAGTCAACCCGGCACATTTCTTTCTCCTATCGCGCAAAGGTTCCGATTGATGCCGTGAGGGTTGGTAACTGTTGGTTTAACACGATGTGCGGGTTGGTTTGGAGTCTCGGTACTGGAACTGGGATTCCCTGACCAATACCGTTCTTTCTTGCAACCCTTTGCTGGTGTGGCTTTGCTGGTCATAACGCTCGGTGATGCTGTGTTGGTACCTTGAGGTAAATCTTGTCCTTTTTCTTCTTTTTGTAGCATATAGTATTCAAAAGAAGTAGACAGAATGTGTTATAGTTTTGTAGCACAGTGGTTAACTTATTATGTGTAAAGTTATTTCATTGTTCTGGGGGTTCAACTCGGCTCGGTGGTGCTGACTTTTTTATCTTTATTTTGCTGGCCGCAGTGTTCATAGTGCTGAATTTCCATACATTGCACTCGGTTTTGGTAACGGGTATTAGTGTTTGCTCGATACGACGAAAGGAAGCATGGTATTGCCAGATTGGAAGTTCGGCTGATAATAGCCTGCAGAGTTTATATGTGCTGGAGGCTTAGATGTATGGCGGACATCAGAATGGTTATCGGGTCAACAGGGCTAAATTAATCCACAAAAGAGGTGAAATCATTCGGATGTATTTTCCTGTCTCCTAGACGTAATCACTCTCCCGCCATGCCGAACACGGCAATGAACTTTTGCTACTTCTGGTCTCGGGCTCACAATGATATCATACTGCTAACCAAAATCTTAGCACATATAGGGAAATTTAGCACTATCAACTTGCAAGGGATAGGAGAGGAGTAAAGACCAAAAAAAAAAGAAGGTTCCACTGAACAGAGTTGAACCCCCATCCATTCAATAACTTTACAAATAATAACCATTGTGCTACAGAACCATAACACGTTATGCAGACTTACTTTAAAAACTATATTGATAAAAAAAAGAAAAAGAAAAGAAAAGAAAAAAGATTTACTTGAAGGTATCATTTCCACGGGACGAACTGATTACTGCTATAAGTGTTATTTCCCAACTAAACACTCGTATCGTGGATGTGGCGGGGTGATGGTGTGACAGGGGGTCTCACAGAGACGCTATATGCCCCGAGAATGTGGTAGGAGGCACAGGTTATGCGGGTAACTAGATTTGACTGAAGCAACCGCAACTAAATTACTGTTTTCTGGACGGGAACAGATATATGCGCCGCCTGGGCTGACTGACAGACTGACTTGCAGATTAATGCTTTTTTTTTTTTTTTTTTTTTTTTTTTTTTTTCCTATTCTCCTATTCTCGTATTTATGGACTCATGACTCTTTGTTTTTTTCCACTATAGGCAAGGCTCTGTGGTGACTCTTTGTTTTTGGCCCCAGCTAGGCGAAGTTCTGTTGATATCCTTAACCTTGCCTGTCGCTTCCTTTTTGTGAACGTCCCGTCAGCTCGTCTCCCCTTCTTCCAGTGAAGAGGTTGTTTGTCCGGCTTTTTTCCCCTTAGCATTTCCGTTCCGTCTTGTTTGTGATGATCTTCCCCGTTAGCGGCGTGTGTGCTGATCTCCCGTTTAAATAAGCGGGTTTCACTTTTATATTAAGGCAGTGACCTTAACGATAGCTTTTTTTCTTTCTTTTCTAAGCATTTTTCTTTTTATTTGGGCACAAGGGTTTTGGGCTACAGAGGTTCAAGAAGGCATGAAAAGGGAGAAGGCGCAACCGGGAAGCAACAGGGTAGGAGGGCATAGGTTCACCATGACGAAAGCACTTGTGATTATTACGAACCTTGGCGTACTTGATGGTTAACAGGAACGGTTCGGTAGTTGGCTCGATTGGTCGTTTGTTTTGTCTCGATTGATCGTTTGTTTGTAAAGGGGAGAAGATGATTACAGAGTTGGGGACTGGGAACTATAGTTGCTCGGATAGACTCGTTTTGTTTTGTGTTAAAGATCGATTTTGGAACGTCTGGTAGATTGAAGAGGGTGTTATGAATCTCAATCGGTAGACTCCCTTGATAAGTATCATTTAATGTTAGTATCTGGCTTGGTTATAATCATCTACATCGTTCTATAGTTACTCGCCCTGATGTATACTGTTAAGAGAACCTGGTAAAATGCACCGATTGTAAGAAGAGTAAAAAGTAAAGGCTAATTGATAGTGAAGATTGTATAGTAGTATGAAGTGCCCTTTTTCCCGATGAGCAATGACTGTTTATTAAAAGTTTTAATGTAATCGTCATAGTGTAAAGTTAATGGCTATGAAACAGGAATAAGATAGAAGGGAGTAGTATCATAAATGGCACCAGATAACTCTCTTAAAATGGGTTCGGCAGGTTTGTATAGTGTCTGTAACACAAGGTTTATAGTATCAACTTTTTTTATGGACTTGGTGATGTAGGTATTTAAAATATCTTCTTTGTAACCGGTCGTAAAGGTCCAGGCTATACTAGGAGTTATCGTTCACGGGGAGGGTTATTGTGGAGTGAGGTGGTATTACAAGACATTAGAGTTTCACATTCGGATTAGGTAGTGATATACACTGAAGGGGTTCTGTTTAATGAAATAAGTTATGCATTTGGCGAGTTTGTAATAATAAATGTAGAAAGAATCAGAAGGAATGGTAATGTTTGTTGGGCATGATCCTTACTATCCTATGTCAACTAATTAATATAGTGGAAAATATTCAATTCTTCTTTTTGAGAAACATACTAAAATGAATGAAAGAAAAAAAAACAAATATTAGGTTGATTGAAAATACGATTCCAGAAATATATGGGTATTCCACTTTTACGACAAATCAAATGGGTGATCTGACTTCTGTAATGATAATATAACAATACAAAGAAAAAGGATTGGAATAGTGAACATTGTCCACCATTGGACATACTTGATTATGTTATCCCTAGTTACCATCCGGTCGATCGTAAGCTAAGGATTCCTTCTGATCTCTCCATTTCTGTTCTTCCAGAATCTTCTTCACTTCCCCTTTCCCTCGTTCTCTTAACGGTAAGTTGGTTCATATAAAGAATAGATCCAAGACAGACTTCAGACAGTCAAGGACGATCAGTCCTTCTGACAGAATTTATATACTAAAGGAGGTGGGTTCCATCTCCAAGGACTTTTGGACGTTGGTGATAGTAATGATCATTCACGTGTGATGGTCTTTAGAACACTAGGATGGTCTTAGGACTTTCGGGTTCCGTTAGGAAGTGGGTTCGGAATAGAGATGGTGACCATATGTACTGGTAAGGAAGGGAACCTTAGGGATCCCGTTTTGGAACGGTCATGTTTTCGTATTGATTATGTTTGTATTTGTTCAATGACCTTAGGATTACTATGGTCATCACTTTGTTAGTTAGTTAGTTGTATTCGTACTTGTTTGTTTTATTGTATTGTTTCCTTTTGTATTTGCATTGGTCATATGTCAATGACCTTGTATATATGTACAATGTAGTGAGAAAACTGAATCCTTTTTTACATAATGTACAGTACTGAAGAATAAATGTCACTATTAGAACACTATGTTAAATAGGACGTTCAAAAAGAGATCAAGACAAACCAGATAAGTATCTTAAACTATCAAATATAATATTTAAAATAGTATCTAACAATGTATTATTAATTGAACTATTTCCTATTATTTAAAAGATTATATAAGACTAATGGTATAAGGTCGTTAACTTTGGAAGACATTCTATAGTAGAAAGTATTATGTAGTGTCAGTACAAACGTGAAAAGGTTGAAAGAGTCGTAAATTCGGCATAATGTCGTTTACCATGTACTGTACTAATTTCGAGAACGTTAAAATATTAGAACATATTCAATAAAGTGTTAATCGTTATAAACACCAACTGAATCGTCATATGGGGGTGGGTCTTCTTTGTTGATAAGTGTGGGTGTGTTGTCTTAGGAGGTTCTAATCATTGTAATAGTGTGAACGTGATGATGGAAGGGTAGGACTCTGATTTGGGTCGGGGTTGTCGGAGGAGAAGGGAAGGGGGTTTGTTGGGAGGGTTTAGGGGGTCTGAACCACGGAGGGGCGGGGATCGGCCACGCGAGCCCGACAGAGAGGAGGCGGCGAAGAGGACAGGTCGGAATGAGCCCTTACAGCCCTTGTAGAGCCGCGAGAATCCAGACCCTAGGAGGAACTTCATACCTACAAAGTCGTGGAGGAGTCGGCTATAGGCGACGCGCCCCAGCTCGCGATCGTCCGCCCTCTAGTCTAGATACGGCTCCCTTCAATCTTCCCCCTTAAAACACGCCTAAAAACTAACCCCGCCATCTAAGCTAAAGCCCTAAAAATTGCTAGACCGTAAGCCTTTAAACGCCTTCCAACCGGTCGACCACAGACAACCCCACGGCGTTTCTAGCTTATAGACAAGGAACAATCATACACAAGTAGGCCCTCCTCCTCTCCACACCTCCGCTCCTCCTACTTGGAACCTATTAACTAGATGAAGCAAGAAGGGGAAATTATTACCCAGGAAATTATTATCGAGAGGTTTCTATGTGGGCTATGAGGTGTATAGGTGCCGTCAGGGCATAAGGAATCGGGGGTCCTCATCAAGGCCACTAGCCATGGTATTGCATTGCTGGTTAACTCAGTTGCCGCCGTAGCCTAGTGGCTACATGGCACGCTCGGGTTTTAGGCGTTGAAATTAGACGGGCGCTAATAAGTACTCATCTAATCTTCAGAAGTCTAGCGCTACGTGTTAGGTAACTGATACGTAGTCGCGTCACCGCCTATGTTCGACATTGTAGTTGCAGAATTGGAGTCTAACGTTCTTGCCGAGGACGTACAGGAGACTCTCGCAAAAGTTTAGCACAAGATACTTTAGGTAATGATATTTGTGTTATTGGTGTCAGCAACAGTAGTAATAATCGTAACCAGCCTAGAGTGCTTCACTTCTCTCCCCTACTTTGATGACGAATCGGCCCTTCTGCAATTAGGGCTGTCCGGTCTGTTTCTGCCACTTTGTGGTGAGAACGCCCGCCGGACCTCGCCGGTACTCCCTCACCACTTTGATGACGAATCGGCCCTTCTACAATTAGGGTTGTCGGTCTGTTTTTGCCACCTTGTGGCGAGGACTAACGTCATTTTCCTAAGTAGCCATCTTGCCAACGACGCACGGGCATAGCGACGTCTGCGAGGGAGGGCAAGGAATCTCGAACCTCCGTCTTCAAGGTACTACCATAGGTTGGACTGAGCCGCGAGGAAAACGTTTTGGTACTGACTGAGGTTCTGGGCATTAAAAAAGAGGGAAGAGACCGAACAATGAGTAGGAGTATTCACCATGACGAAGTATTATAAAGAACCCAAGTACCAGGTCTAAGCAGCAGCGTCAAAGGACAATGTTGCAAACTCTACGTCTAAATATATAAAACGCGAAAAAAAAGAAAAAAGAAAAAGATAGACGCCACGCAAAAACCTCAATACATAAAGAGCGTATTAAAGAAAGGAGATTGAAGACGATATTAAGAATATAAAGTAGAACTAGATAGTAAGTAGGTTAGTATCTGGCCTGGTTCAAGCCCACATTGTACTAAAGATACCCCCTCGACACACCCCCAAGAAAGCCTCGCAAAACCCACCCATTGTAATGAAGAGTAAAGCCTGCCAAGCGTCATGGTAGTGTGGAGTACCCCTTTTGCTAGCCAATATGATCTATGAATTATATCATGTACAAATAATGGCTATGAAGAATAAAAGAGTTGCACAAAAGGCGATGTGAATAACAAGGAAGGACAGAAGGAAGGTAGGGTGGGACGAACGGTCCCTACTAAGCGGCGTGCAGATAGATAAGATAGGTGGGTTGCGTTAGGACTTGACTTAACGTAAGTTTGGGGAAGATTGAAAGGGGCACGCGGGGTCGTTACGCAGCTTCTCTTAACGTCCCTAACTTCTTCTTTTTCGTGCCTTACTTGTCTTTTGTCATTGCTATACCTCTTTACTCGAACGTAACAAATCTAGAAGTAGTTCCAGTTCTCCTGTATGCTCAACGATGGAGTGTCCTGATACCCAAGCTCCCTACG
>ML120401.1:168737-218677 GCA_003788595.2 Choiromyces venosus 120613-1
GTTCTTGTCCGGCTTGTCGTATTTGACAAATTTCTTTCCAGACAATACTTTGATTATTTGTGGTGTTTTACCCCATGCGCCACCAACTCCGTTAGAATTATGAGATCCATAAGAAAGAAGCTCCTTCACCACCGCATCATGTCCGTGCCCTGCAGCCCACGAGAGTGCCGTCCGACCACAGGTTTTATCCGCTTTGTTTGGATCGGCGCTTCGCTGTTGTAACAGGAGTTTGACGACACCCTCTTGTCCGGCTACAGCAGCCCATACAAGCGGGGTAACACCCATACAATCTCTTTTGTTCAGGTCGCAGTGTTCTTTTTCTGTGAAGATTTTTGCAATTTCAACGATACCGAAAAATGATGCACAGTGCAGCCCAGTGAATCCATCGCGGGGAAAAATGCCCCGGATATCAACCCACCAGCCAAGCATTTGTTTCATATCCATTAAAAGGAATTTGGTCGACAAGTGGTTCGCAAACTCGCTGAAAAGCTCAAATGCGAGTGATATCACACTACTTGATGCTTCTTTTCTGGCGTGCGCTCCCCAGTATAGCGAACAATATGTGGTAAAAGGAGCCGATGGCGGGGAAGAGTCGAGAGAATGCGAGAGGTCCTTGATATGCGGAAAGTTGAGGTACGTGAGGCAGGTTTCGGCGATCGTCGAGTGGGCACTAGGAAAAACGTCGGGACGGGTGTAAAGATATTCCTGAAGGGAGAAGTGTATCAAGCGAACTCTGGAAGCTTCCTTATCAAAGGTGATAAGTCCAAGGCAACAACTCAATAATATCTCGACTGAAGAGATCCTTTTGGGATTAAGCTCCGTTGATCCTTTCTCCACAGCTAGGGCCTGAAGCAGCTCATCGAGTTGTAATGGCTTCTCCGAATGAGAGATCCACAGGAGTGCACCCATTCCGAGCCTTGCCCTCTCCCCACCCTGTCCCTGTATTCTTTCCAGTGTGGCCCCGTAAACATCCTTCATCTCCGAGCCCTCTGCCATCGCTAAGAGCTTTTCCCGCCTTGTATACACAGTTGTTTCTCGCAGGATAGAATCGAGGGTTATTGACACAAGAAGAAGTCTAGGAAGATCAGTCAGTGAGGAGCCCAAGCGAGATTCATATTAATCATGTTGTTCACTTACGATTCCGGAATTTGTTCCACGAGAGTGTCGGTGATTTCGCTTTCGAGACTATCGTCCATCGCACCAAGAAAAGCATCCTTCCTCAATCTCATGCGGATGTATTCTCTGATATCTTTATTGTTGGGTTTTATGGGCAAAGCTACTGCTTTCCCGGCAAAATGCTTCTTGACCTGACCATTGACATGTCGTCGACCGGTGATGAATACTCGAGTGCCTGGGGACTTCTCCAATATCTCACTCAATGCATCAAGGATATCAGACTGATGCTTTTCTAGGCATTCGTCTAGCGCATCAACACATATGAAGGTGTGCTGTGAAGATGTCACAATCTGCAACAATTTTATAATTTCCGGCACTCGTAGTCTCCGACCACCAATGGCCTTCTTCTGATCCTCAAAAGCCTTCACTACATCCTCCGGGACCCGTTCCAATCCGCCGACAATCTGTTTGAGCAATGAACCGAGCATGTCGGCCGGTGACTGTTCCTTCTGGGCCGCAAAGTCGAAATAGAAACAAGCAACGGAATCATGTCGTTCTTTGCCCTTATCGCACAGCCTGTCAATTACTAATGAGCTACCATCGCGACTTGTCAGCATCACCATTCTTTGGGTTTCCCTTGTGCATTTTCTCTCTCACCTAATGTAGGTCTTGCCCACTCCTGGACCACCGTAGCAAAATAAGGCTGGGTTTTCGGGATTGCCTTCACCACTCGTGTCGCTCCAGCTTTGGAATTCACTAGTTTCCAAGAGCCATTCCCCTACGCTCCCGGCCCTACCGGTTTGAATGTCATGATGGCGAACACGTGGATCAAGTGGCGATAGCCATCTTAGGATTTCAGACTGCTGATCGGAAATGTTATAGTGATTCGAGATGTTCACATTACCCGATATATTATTAAAAGAGTCATTAGTATTGAGAACATTATTGTTGTTTTCGAGATATTGATTCATGTTGACTCTTTCCGGACTTGAAATGTTGCAAAAATGGGTGAAATGGGTGATGGATTCACTTGTTGTTTGCTGGAAATCAGTCAGGCTGGAGCTGAACAAAAGCAGGGGTGTTGCCTACCCCTTTACATTTCTCGTATCGGCATACTGTATGTGGATTGTCCAATCAATCCGAATCAGAAAATCGGTGCAACCCACACCTGGTGATGCTTGTATTATGATGCTCGGCGCAACATTATTAATGAAGATACAACAAATCGTAATACCCATTGATATTATCGTGGATAGAATCGAGTCGGAAGGTATGTCGCTGCTGAAGGTATGTCGGGAAGACACATAGTTAGCCGCAAAAACTTCAAAATACTCAATTCTTAAACGGACTTTATTTTGCAGATCTCGTTTTCCAACATACTTCCCGAGTCCCGACACGATCCCACTTCACTTTACATGAGCTTCGCCGTGCTCAACGTGGCCCTGAAGCGAAAGGGGTTTTGGATGAGTCTAAGTATTAAGTTAGTATTGGAACTTCTGAACCTCTAAGCTCATTGAATTCTGTAGAAATTAATCCAAGTCATGACCGAGATACTACTCCCCCTCACAGTCGCGCTTTTGGCCCTCCTTGCTCGTATTTCGCTCGACACAAGGAATGACTATGCGACCGTTTCTACTAATGTAGTCTATTAAATAGAGTGTTTGCGCATGAGGACCTAGGTGGCAGTTAGCAGAAAATAGACTTAGGTGTAAGAATAAGTTTGCGCAACAGGTGTAGGTAGCTTGGTGGCCGGGTGATAGTAGTATTAGTACATTGCACAAAATATCTGAATTAAAAGAAATATGCAAAAAGAGGGACAAAACAACCCACTATTAACAATATCCTACTATAATCCCTGCCTCACGTTTATTACACAAGAGAAAGGTCCGACAACTTGAAGCCTTGCAGAAACTGCAGACTGCAGTTACTCGAGATAAGAGTCGAAAGCGAGAAGCATTAAGAGAGCAGAGCCAGATAGACTTGGATTTACTAGAAGAGGAGTGGCGAAATCTTTTCCGGTAGGTAATTAATAGAAATATTAGGAATATAGATTAAGTACTTACAAATAAAGATTTACAAGAACTGAAATTGAAAAATTGGTTGCCGCCCTACAGCTTCCAGCAATAATCAGGGCAGATAATTGCATTATAGAGGATTCTTGAACTGCAATATGCATATTACTTGCATGCTCAGCATGCTAGTGTAGCTCTCTTGGGTAATATTTTATGAATACTGGTATTTAAATTATGGAAAGAGGATTTTTTTTCGGTTTTCATGGTTCACTTGACACCATGTATGAATCAAAGTTCTCCAGGCCTCAAAAACCATATTCTACACTTCTCCCAGGTCTCAACACCCACCTGGGTGGCCAAGACTTTTAGGTTAACTCAAAATAACCTGTTTTCCCACCATCTAGGTCTCCTTGCGCAAACCCTCTAATGAAACACAACTTAAAGGCAACACTTGACAGAACATAAACTTGGACTCTATGCAAAAGATAAGACCCCCAATACCTAGAATTCCTGTAATAGGATACTTTTGGCATCCATAACATAACTGTAAAAAGATGGTTGAAATGATTGAACAAACATAATGAAAAAACAGTTGTATGAGTTAATGCAAGTCCATGCTCGTCGATAACACGTGATAAAGTATGATAACTCAAGCGGGTTGAAACTCGCTGACAAAAGCCCTCCCTCACCCCCACCTCCTGCCTGCTTAGGTAAGCCAGCCCATCTGACAAACCCTGAAGCAAGCTTCATGGCACCAGCTTTAGCACAATAACCTTAAATCAACCGACACTTGGCATCCGACACGACTTTAGTTCTACAGCAGCCTCACCTCGCGCAGAGCCCCTTGCGACCACCACCGCCGGCACCGTCACGATTACTAAATGTCCACAAAAACCAAATCCCGCTGGGACGACGACACAGAGACCACTGCAGCGGAACTTGCCCGCCTGAAAGCCGAAAAAGCCGCCCGCAAAGCCCTAAAATCCCAGCAAAAGCAAAAACAACGCCAATCGTCCACCACCGCTGACAACGACAATGCAACGCCAACCTCTTCACCAGCCTCCAAGCGACGAAAACTCGGCCGTGGCGATGAACCCAATATTGAAGCGGGAGGAGGAGGAGGAGGAGAAGGCGAAGCGAAGTTAAAACTCCTCCGCTTCAACGCCCCGGCGATAACCCCCTGTGCGCATGTTGACCGATACGAGAAGCTGAACCATATTGAGGAGGGCTCTTATGGTGTTGTCTCGCGAGCACGAGACTCGCGCACGGGAGAAATTGTCGCATTGAAGAGGTTGAAGTTGGAGAGGGAAACGGACGGGTTTCCCATTACTAGTCTTCGCGAGATTCAGACCCTCATGGCCGCTCGGCATGAGAATGTGGTTAATCTTCGGGAGGTGGTTGTTGGGGGGACGCTGAAAGAGTATTTCATCCCCTCTCTTCACTTCGTGAGATCCGACCAATGCTAATAATGATGACAACGATGTGGTTAGTGTGTTTATAGTAATGGATTTCATAGAACACGATTTGAAAACGCTCTCAGAGGACATGCAGGAGCCGTTCTTGCAATCTGAGGTTAAGACGTTGATGTTACAGCTTGTATCCGCCACTGCGCTGATGCATAGTCAATGGATTGTGCATCGCGATCTGAAGACTTCTAATCTACTCATGAATAATCGCGGGCAGATTAAAGTTGCGGATTTTGGGCTCGCACGGTACATCGGTGATCCGATGCCGCCGTTGACTCAATTGGTCGTTACGTTATGGTACCGATCACCGGAACTACTCCTGGGGGCTAAGGAATACGGGACTGCCGTGGATATGTGGAGTATCGGGTGTATCTTTGGAGAGCTATTATTAAAGGACCCATTATTAAAGGGGAAGAACGAAGTAGATCAATTATCCAAGGTTCATCCTCCTCGCCTCCACACCTCTCCTCCTCCCGGATGAACACATACTAACAAGGAACAGATATTCGATCTTTGCGGCACCCCAACAGACACCAGCTGGCCAACCTTCCGCAAATTTCCGAATGCCAGATCGTTAAAAATCCCGAAATCGAATCTACCGCCCCAATCAAAAATCCGCACAAAATTCCCCCTTCTAACTTCCCTCGGCATAGATCTGATCTCCCGCCTGCTAGCGCTCGACCCCGCGCAGCGGATATCGGCTGAGGAGGTGCTGAAACATCCATACTTCAAGGAGGATCCCAGACCTAAGAGCGCCGAGATGTTCCCGACATTCCCGAGTAAGGCTGGACAGGAGAAGCGGCGGAGGAGAGACAGCCCGAGCGCACCGGCTAGGGGCGGGGAGGCACCAAGTCTGGGGGATTTGGGAGGGTTGTTTGGGGGAAGGGAAGAGGAGGCTGTTGGGGCTGGGTTTAGTCTCAGGATGGGAAGGTAGTAGTGCAAGTGTGATAATGTTACTAATCTTGGAGGATTCTGTTGTGTGGGTGTGAATAGTTGTTTCTTCTGGGTGGGGGTATACTGCTAAGTCAACCACAAATATTGCTAATTGTGAAATAACTTATACAAGATTATAAAATTGCAAGAGCTTTAATCATGCCATGTACCATTTGCTGTAATACGGCTTAAATGCTGAGAAAGTTTAAAAAGTGATATATAATTATAATGTATTATGAAAGATGCTGTCTTAAGAAGGTTCCAATTGCTGGAATATGGTAATCAGAATATATTAGAAAATTTATTATCCTTTATCAAGTTAATTATTATGTAACAATCTATGATAAAATTTATAATATAAACTATCAAATTCTATGAATAGACCAAACAGAACTAGAGAAAAACTTGCAGGATAAATTGTATCACAAGATTATCACTGTAAATAAGAAGTCATGACATGTAATACATTTTTTCCTAAGTCAAAAGAGTGATGTAACATGTATATATGCTCCAGTAACTATATACTGGTTACGTTTATGTTTTCCTTTGTTATGTTAATTTGTTTTGTTCATGCTTATGTTGGTTGATTGATTGTTTCACTACCGGTATCATTAGGATTCTAGTAACTTGTTTATGTTTGTTTAGTTATGCATTTGTACTGGCAAGGTTTTGCCCTAGGAATTCCAAGGGAAGGAATGGTCATGTATACCAGTGGTAGAGATAAGGCTTGGGTAAAGGATTGCCTTGGGCTTTCAGGATTCTGGTAGGATCACAAGATTCTGGTAGTGTGCACTTACTGGTAATGATAGTGGTTGCAGGTTTTCAGGAACCTCTACCTTGGGTAGAGGAAATCATGTATTTAAGACAGGCTTCCTGACTAGCAGGAACTGACAGACTTCAGACAGAACCTAAATAAGAAATATACTTGGTTGAATGGCAATTCTCTTGCTCCCTTTCCCCTTCACTTCTTCTAAGACCTTCTTGTCTTTACATCTCTAGGCTTCCCTAGGAATCGAATGCTAGCTGGCCTACCATTGATCCCTATTGTATTAGTTCATACAGGTTACCACCTGTTACAAGTGATAAGGTTAGGAAAAAGAAACATAACAATATAATAGTAATGTCTTCAGTCTAGTGGGTAAACTAAACAGCATTTTCACCTTATGGGTATATAAAGACCTTAGCATAAAAGTTAGTTGGATTATAAACAAAAAAAAAGAAAGTAAGTAAAATCATACAAAGAGTTTTTCTTCTTAACTTATAAAAGGTGATATAATTAATCAACTATCTATCTCCTAATACAAGTAGTTTCTAAAGATAAAGAGACTAAGAAAAATGTAAAAAATAATGTTTAAGGTTTAGTAAATAAAGTAATTGGTCAAAAGGAAGTACATAAGTGATATTAACTTACACTTTGAAAATAAGAACATAATAGTAGAGTGAGGAGTTAGAGACTTACTATTGAGGAACATAAAGCAACAGGAAATGCTGGCCAATGTTTCTTCTATAAAATGGATGGATGTAGAAGTCCAGGTATTCTTTCCAACTATATATTTAAGGTCTAAGTTTCAAATTGGGGAAAAGAAAAAGAAACAAATACTATGATGAGGGAAGATAGAAAAAGGACAAAGGAAAGAAAATTGAAATGTAATAATGCTAATGTAATTTGGAAAATTATTTGTCAGTAAAGAGTAGCAATTAATGGAAGTTGATAATATGTTAGAAGTGATAGTTAATAGGAAAAAAAAAAAGAGAAGAAGGGAAGAAGTAAAATGGCCAAGAGAATTGTATATGTACAAGCTCTTATAGCTTGTACATATACTAATAATAGTTATCTATAAAGGTAATTTACTATCAATAGTTCCCTCAGAGGGCTAACTCTAGTACTGTGGGGAAGGAAAATGGTCTGCAAGGTTTTAGCTAGAAATTGTGTTTTGTTTTGATCAGATAGGCTAGTTGATATAAGGGTCAGGGGTTGGACATTAGTAGAAGAGGGGAAATGTTTGTTTGCTAGTTACCTCGGTTTTGTTTGCTAGTTAGCTCGGTTGATGGCTTGGCAAGGAAATTGGTAGTTAGGCGGGGCAAGCATCAGGAGGGAACGAAAGAAAAACAACGTGGAAACGAGAGCAAGGGACAAAGAAGGGACAACGCGGAACAGGGAAAAGAACGGAAGAACATCGAGACATCGGGATCGGGAACACGGGTTTATTTTTCTTTTTACGAATCTTTTCTTTTCTTTTTTCGATAGCAATTCCAGTGACGGAATTATATTTTCACTTCGGACGAATAAATTTGACCTCTAGTCGTGTGTGCGGCGATTGCCCCTTCTAGTAGTGTTTGTTCTGCCTTGCCTTTACGATTCCCCTTTTTTCGGCCTGTTTGTTGGAGAAGTGACCTTCTTCCCCGCTGCTCGACTGCCCTGCAAGTGTTTTTCCTTCGCTGTCCGTTCCAATTCCTATAGTTGTCTTGAAGCGGATCGACCCCGGTTTTTGTTTCTCAGTGGTGTCTCGGAACGGATATCACCTTTTTTTGTTTCTCAGTACTCAGGTATTTATGCTCTTATCCTCTTATCCTTGACATTTATAAAAGAAGTATAATTATTTATTATAGTAAGATAAGATGTTGAAATTATGCTTTTAGCTGTTAATATACTAGAATAGGTTGTCAATATAACCATCATATTGGTTCAAATTGAGTAATTAACTGTCAATATACTAAAATTGAATGTACATACAGTATATTATCACATAATATATTCTTTACCTATTGTCAAATGCATTATTTTGCAGTCAATTTATGTCAGATTTAAGATAGTTTGATGGCACAACAGCCATGATTTCAGGTGATAAATCCCAGGAAACCTGACATAAGATGTGGTTGACTTAGCAGTGTAAATGCATAGTACTATAGATAATGGAATATAATATTTAACTTCACTATTCCCTCTATGAAATATCTGCATCCGCATGCACCGCCGGAAATCCTCCACGGCCCGTAATCCCACCGTGGGACAAATATCTACTGTAGAACCCATCACATATCTCCAATGCCATTCTCTCGAACCCCGAATACCGACACAACGCCAAATGCTTTCACTTTCAATTAAAATCCAGAAACTACCACGACAGCCTCTCCCCCGAAGTGCCGCCGGCCACATACTCAAAATATAGGTTCAGCCTCAACCCACCCACAATCACTACCACCACCTTAACACCCACTGCCACGCCATCATAAATAAAATTATAGTTCCCCCTTCCAACTAATATTCGTATTTGATCTGACGATCTCCCAACACCCGAGGTTTCAAGATACTGAAGAGATTGGGTTATGTATTTTGTTATCCATTCTACCTTAGGTTTCTTGGAGAAGTCGAGGCTGGTATGCCGGGTGTTCATGCAGAGCCGGGAAAAAAATACTACTGCGGCCAATTCGAACTTGAAGCCGGATGGACATTTTGTATAAGAGTCATTCCATTCCTCTTTCGAGGTCCCGGTGCTCACCGAATTGCAACCACGCGGAGCCCAGTTGTGTGTCGTGCAAGAATTACAAGATTTCAGCTTCACAGGCCCCAGCTGAAGTGATTGGACCGGGGAGTAGGCCACATGGTTTTGGGGCCACCTCCGCTTTTCTTCAGCTCTCAAAGGACCCTAGAGCTTCAGTCAGCCATCCTCCTTCCACTGTTCGGCATTTCGAAAGGCGAAAAAGACAAGATGGCACAATTTTTTAATCACAATACTAACTCTTTTAACTATAACAACTCTTTTAATACCGTGGAAAACTCTGTCCTTCATGTCTCGAACCATGTCACTGTTGATAACGAGCGGGCGGAGCTCCTGACCTGGTTATCCCCCTTGGAGCCCCGGATCCGCCATCAAGACATTCGCACATGCCGGGTCGATAAAATAGGGGACTGGCTTCTACAGAGCAACGAATTTAGAAATTGGTTCGCGGGCAGTGGAACAGAAGAATATCATAATGCAGCTTTGTTTTGCTTTGGAAATCCAGGTGCAGGAAAGACGTAACTTTATATAAGGTAAGAGAAAATAATCTCACAAGTAAAAGCGTGAGCTTACACTCCCGATTTCGGTTCCCTGATAGTAGACACTATCTGTGATCAACACGCGGGAGGAGGTATTTCAGTTGCATGCTTCTACTTCGATTTTGCTGCCAGGAACGGGCAATCGGCGATTAATATGCTCGGTGCACTGCTTAAGCAGGTCGTTAGTACTTTGGACCGGCTCCCGGATGAGCTGATGCAAGCATTTAAGAAGTAGAAAACGGTCATTGGCGGGCGAGGACTGCAGCTTCCGGATGTGGTAAAAATGTTGGGTGATATCGCGTCCTTGTAGCTAGTGCTTATATGCGTCGACGCGCTGGACGAGTGCGAGTCGGGACATCGACTCAAGATTCTTAGTGCACTTGGCGAGATTCAACAGAGGTCGCCAGGAACCCGAGTGTTCATCACCGGAAGAGCACATGTCCGTGGTGAAGTTGAAAAACGTCTTGGTAGGAGCGCAGCATTTGTACCGATAAGTCCCACTAGAGATGATGTGATCGGATACATCCGCGCCCGCCTGGATGGGGACACAAATCCCGACGCAATGGACGATACCCTGGAGACGGATATTGTCAACAAGATTCCCGAAACTATATCCGAAATGTAAGTAGCAGGAAATCTAATAGTCAAGGGAATGTTACCTCGATTTATGTGCTGACAGATGCATATCTAGATTTCTGTTGCTTTCTCTAAATGTAGAGGCAATCCTTCAGGAACAAACAATTTATCGTAGACGACAAAGGCTTGGCGCCATGAGCGATGGTGTCGGCTTGGGGAATGCATATACTGCAATAATAGACCGGATAACGGCGCAGGGTGGTGAACAAGCAAGACTGGGGATAAAGGCTCGATGTGGATCTCACATGCTAAGCGGCCATTGCGGGTCGGCGATCTCTGTCACGCATTAGCGGTCGAGATAGGAGCAACACATCTCAAGCCGGACAATGTTCCATCACTACCGACCTTGTTAAACTGTTACCAAGGTTTTGTCACAGTGGAAAAGGAAACTTCAATTGTTTGCTTGATTCATTTTACCCTCCAGGAATATCTTTTGGCACACCAGAACATTTGGGGCAGCCCACTCAACAATCACGCAAACCTGCCTCACTTTTCTCAATTCTCGGCAGGTCATGGACATTTTCCCATCAAGCGGTAATTGTGATGAACTCGAAAAAAGACCGTTTCTCGAATATTCTTCCATCTATTGGGGAGCTCACGCCAATGTTGAACTATCGAGTTACAAAATCGCTTGCATTGAAACTCTTTGGCGAGTATGAGAACCACGTATCAGCCAAATTACTTACATCTTACTCATTCAATTACTCTAACCGACACTATAGTATAGTTATTCCCCAGTTTACAGATATCCCGCTACACTGTGCAGCTATGTTGGGACTTGATAAGCTTGCGGAAACTTTGATTGAAATGAAAGGTTGCGGTATCACTAGGACCGATTCCTTGGGTTTTACACCGCTTCTGTGGGCTAGGACGAGGAATGTGAAATTCGTGCAATTTCTGTTAAAACAAGAGAATAACCTACATACTTGATTTTGAAGCCGTTTATGACCCTTAAACCGCTTACCTGTGGCAACCAATTGAAAATCCAACACAAATTGTAATAACACAAATTGTAATACCCCCATCAGTTAATGAGAGATCAAGTTGAAAAATTCCGGATATATATTTTGAGATAGAGAGAATCTGAATCCGAAGAGATATGTTAGGAATGTTTGATAGCTTTTCCTCTGCTCTCTTCCAAAGACCCCACATAGTGGACAAATCATCAAGCCTGAGCAATCATCATTGAATCAAAACTGGTAAACATTTAAAAAGACCAAAAAAGAAAAAAAAAAGTTGTTTCATAGATGTTATATTTGAGTGCGTTTCCGCAAAAACGACTACAATCATTCCCAATGCCCAGATGTAACTGAGTGGACCTAAAACTTGGTAATATTGTAGAGTATACCTTGACTGTCCTTCATTACCAAAAAAAAAAAAAAGACAATTCGGATTTTAAGATGGTGAGATATTAGGGGGTCTCACAGCGCCGGTTCAGCGCGGTACGAGTACCGGCTCTGGAGGTGGTATCATACGCAAGATGTTTCGGTGGTTCAGATAGTTGGTACAGTATGGGGATCGACAGAACAAGAAAGGTGCGACGACTAGAAGTGAAAATTTCGCAAGCTTCCCAAAAAGCACCACGCACTCTGGACCTTCAGCCAGCGGCACCGCACTTCTCTCCCCGGCATTAGTCTCTTGACTACGCATTTTTTTTCAAACCTGCAGCGAATTTAGATCTTGAGCCAAGAGGTCTCACACCGTACTGCAATGAACTGCGGCACAGTACACCAGATCCCTTTTTTATTTTCTAAATTAATTTCTAATCTAGAATTCGCTACTAGACTTCTGCTAATAAATAGCTACCGGGTTCACCTTAGTCCCTGAGGCAACAAACAAAAATAACATTCAACAAGGTAATTTAAACCCGTAGTCTGGATTGCAAACGCAAGATTTGTCCACAGAATGAATTCTTTCATCTCATATTCCGGTAAAAAGGTTATTCCGGGGATACGTGTCTATCTAACATATTGTGATACCCCCATTCTATCGGTGTATTCCCCCATCAGGTATGATCTTCGCAAGTGATGGAGAGGGATACTTGTTATTCCGGTGGCGAAATCGGATACACGTTCAACTAAAAATTTATTTATTCTGATGCCTGTGAAAAATAAAATAAAAATAAAGGGGAGAGTTGTCCATTTACATGTTGAAATTATCCTTTCCAGCTCAGCTTAATAATCCGGAGGCTTGGTTGTCCCCCTCTAAATACCTAGAGTGTCGACTATGCCTGACTAGGACTAGACCGCCCAAGTTAATCTTGAGTCGTTCCGGCATGACCACTCGGAACCCTTGTATCATATTTGCGAGGTCAGTGATTTGATTATCGGATTGTTGCAGGGCGGCGTTGTAGAGAGATGTATGTCATATTATGTACTGTACTGGTGGGAGCTGGCTTCGACTGGTGGGCCAGTAATAAAAAGAATATAAAGAAAATCTCATTTTATCAAAGATTCCAAGACAGTACTCTGGGAGTATGCGGGTGGAAGAAACTTTTGTACAGTGTTAGAGCTTGGAGTGCTTCTGATTAGCTTTACATAGCTCTAAGGATAGTGATAGAAAGTTGTTTGGTAAGCAGGTCACTAGAAACGGATTGGTGTCTTTACTATTTTGCTGGCTGAATGTTGAAGCTTTGACCCCATTGTTTATTAAGCCAAACCCATGACAGATCCAATCCTTCCTTGATCTCCAGTATAAACAGAGGAGGATTTTCCAAACCCAAAAGGCCGTGAGACCGCACCAGCCGAGACTTTTACGGTATTCAACACGTCTATTCAAAACTTTCAAAAACAGAGGGTTTTGATAAAGATATTTTGAAGGACAAATATTGCAATTTAGGGGGGTTGTTATCATACTGTATTTCAGACATTGTTATTAAAAATTAAGTTTAGCCAACAATTATACCAATAGACATCCTCCGCTCCATCAAACCCCTTGCTCCCAGGCCACACGCATCATCTAATACACAAAAATACCCATCGCGCTCCAAGGAGTCCATCAAACCTCCCCCAAATTTCTCGCAGCTCGGCATCATTCCTTGTCACTCGCAGACAAACACAAAACCGGAAGACAAAACAAAACAAAAAAGAAATTAAAAAAAAAAAGATACCGCTCTCACTCCAAAAACAATATCTACCACCATAACTCAACTTATCCTCGCAGAATTCTCTAGACAAATCACCACTTAACTTAATGTCTCAACACCCGAATTGCCCATTCAATCTTTCCCGGATCCGAGCTTCTCAGCGCATCTAAAACCCCCATGAACTGTCTGGCCAAGCGACGATCCTCCATACCCTTCACCACCAGATTCTGGAACTCAAGCTCAGGGGCGTTGCTGACAGGATAATACTTGACATACTCCATCCACCTCGGGAAAAACCCAGCATCCTCCCAGTCAATGATCGCCGAGATGTTGCCATCGTGAACAAGGATGTTACCCTGGTGCAGATCTGTATGTGTAAGCACCGCAGGGAAACACCCGGGCATTATAGAGCGAAGCTCGAGCAGCGCTTTCTTAATCGTGGGGGAAGAGCTGCGCCGGAGGTCAGACGTCATGGCAAGCCAGAGGGACTGGTGGTCAGAGATTGGGCCTTGGCAGATGTACCCTGAGTCGAAGAGAAACCCGTGATCGTCGTGCAAGGGGCCACCATCGAACGAGCAAACACTGAGACATGTGATTCCGCGCAGCTGGTCGAGATAATTTCTGAATTGATGAACCAATTTTCCCCTATCCTGTAGGTTAAGGTGTTTCCAGACTTTATACAACGGCTCACCCTTGACCTTTTCCATAATCATGTGATGGACGCGCACTCCACCGCTGCCATCTCTATGGGTACCTTCGGTGGTCACCCACTCGTAGTAAATCTTGGGAATTGGAATCCTAGTGGCGGACCGGATCATGGTGTGGATGTCAGACTCATACACGCCGTCTCTATGTGGGCGGAATTTGTACAGGTGGCCGTTTCCCAGGTCATAGATTTGGCGGGCGCCGTTGTGGCGGGAATAGATTTTGACGGCCCCCGGATAGCGGCGAAGAGGGTGGACCTGTGGCGGAACCTTCCGAGTAATGGTTGGGGTGACTTCGACTCTAGGCATTTTGAATTATAGTCTTGTGAGTGGGCGTTCTATTTGGAGATGTTGGAGATGCTATTGTTGACTTGCGGGTGTAGTCGGTCTGAGCGAGTATTTCTATCTATCTATCTAGCTGGCTGTGGGGAGTAAAAAAGATATAATGGTGTTCACGAGCATATTTAGGATGGATTATATAACCTCTGCTATCATTCAAGACGTAAATCCCCACTCGGGGGTTAAAACACAAAGTACGCCACTGTTCCACTATAATACCGTACTTTGCTCAGAAACTCCTAACTATGTAAATAAGTTTTCAAGTTGTGATGTTTGCCGGATACGATCTGTGACGACTAAAACTCCAGAAGCTGGCAGAGACCAAAACCAAAACTCCCAAATCAATTGGATCATTTCAGTTGCAAGCTCAACTAAGATACTCATGCAATCACAAATCTTGAACTCAGTCAAAAGTACGTGAAACAAGATCGAATCATTCATGTAAGTGTAAATGATACTGACGGGTGACAAAAGTATGCGTCCAGCAACTGGACTCACAACTGGTTCAAATGTTAAAGAACCTGTGTTTTCTTTATGTTGTTGCATCGCATGCCACCCATGTTCGCTATGTAACCGGCCGCATTTTTGAGACCCTCATCAATGCTGTGTATGAAAGCGGAGATGATGGGATCCAGTGGGTGGGAGTTTCTCACCTACTACATGCCATTCCCGAACGGGGAATGATTGACTCATATACCGTATGTATTTTTTACCAATATATCATAAGCGCTATCCTCCGATCTTTTACCAAAAGCATGAACAGCAGCTCATGGGGTTTTTGTTCTGTATCTCGTTGCTAAAACAGGTTCAAGTAAGTTAAACCTCAGAAATCTTGGCGTGGGCATGTTAGAAGATATCCAGATGTTCGGTAGGTACTGCTGTAGAGTGGCATGTATCAGAAGAACCGCCGGTGTTTCCTGGGCGACAGTAACCAATCCTAAGTAACATCCGACTAAGGTGTGGATCGAGGGAATCTTTCCAACGTCCAGCTCTGTCGACCCAATCTCTACACTGAGAACATAGCACAGCTTATCTCCTCGCCGCTGCTTTATTCGGTCTAAGGTGATACTGTAGGCATCACTCAGGTCATTTTTTATCTAGTAGAACTTTTCTCGTCTCCCACCGATCGTTATCTCCCAACACTGCATCGATGTATAAAGTCACCAATAGGAAACTTGAGACATCCTTGGTCAACGAGCCGATCAACTAAGGGCCTAGGCACGGCGCTTATATTTCAGACTGTTTCTTCGCCATGTATGTGATGATTTCGGACCTTGACTCGTTATCCATCGCATCGTGGTCTGGATCTGTATCAAGCTTTTCTATAATATATTTTTCGATACCATTTCCACTAAGTTTCGCGGTAATAACACTCGCAGAAAACGCAAGTTGCTTATCAAATTCCGGCCGTATATGTGACCTACCCGTTAGAAATAAACGGGTATTGCGGTAATTGTTGCACGACCTGTTTTAGAAACCGGAAAAATAATATCCTATGCTCTGCGAGAAACTCGTACAAGGCGTCAATGCAAATGAATACTCGCCTGGAGATTGCCACAATCTTCGGAAAGAGCTTCAGCATAATTAACAGTTGCGGGGGCTCGTCCTCCAAGTTGTCCCCTCGATGCCTCGTGAATCTCTTCCGGGATTTCTAGTAGCCCTGCGAAAAACTGCTTATGAAGACTTCCAATCATGGCCGTAGGAGCCTGTTCCTTCTGGCCACGGTAATCACAGTATAAGCATGCGATCCCAACGTCTAGTCCATCATTCCAGTCACATAAGCTGTCGATAACCAAAGAGCTAGGATTGTGAACAAAATCCTCTCAACTGATCCGTCTTTACTCTCCACTTCCTGCCAGGCTCGGAACTCAGAAGTTTCCAAAGCCAAATCCCCCGCGCCCCCGACACGATTGCTTGTCAGTTCCTGGTGCCGCTTCCAGGACTCGCGAGGTGATAACCAGTTGAGAACCCATGATTGATCATCGGTAGTTGTTGTGTTATGGACGATACGATTAACGCTGTAACTTAGCTGTCAGAAACGTTGAAACAATTAGTATTGCACTTAACATAACACCTCGACGGTAGCCGCTATTCATATCTAGTGGATTAGGAGGTGTGGTTGATTAGAAAATGGTGGAGCAGGGTAAAGGGGGAATACGGTATTTGCAGTCTTTGCATTTACCCTTTTTTTTTTCTTACAGTAAACTAGCGCTTCACAATCTAGGCACGGTTAGTCACTTATGTTATATATGGATGCCTTCATACCGTAGTTTTCCCGAAAATAAGAGACATCTTGGCATACCCATATCGATAAGGCTATTATCATTACCTACTCTATTAGAATGGGAAAGAAGGCTCAGTTACAGATTCCTTTTAATAATCAATCACAATCTCAGAAGTACGGCGAAGAATAATTCAACTACTCAAACAAGTCTATCATAACAGGGTATCATAAGTGAACATCAAAAATCCCCCCACTTGCTACCAACATAACTCCCAAAATATTAATCTGTGCTACCAGTACTCATACTCATACTGTCAAAGCCATGGAATCGAACCCTTACAAAATCCAGAAACCATATCTACCTCTCCACATCTCGGTGACAAACGGTCACGGTAATTTCCTCCTCCTCATCATCATCCTCCTCTCCAATATCATACGCCAAGATTGGCATTCCCGGTTTCCAGCCACCTTCAGTATTTGCCTCAACTGAACTCTGTGCAAGAGGCTGGTGAAGATGATGACTCTCAGTCACCGGCCCTTTAAATACACCCTTCCCTTCAAAATGATAGGCCAAAGTGGATATCCCCACAATTATGAAAAATACCGCAAAGGAATAATTCATGTTTTCCCTGGTCACTGGGAGCTGTGGTGGAAGGACAAATAACACTGTGCACCCGCACACAAAAGTTAATCCTACAAGATTGCAGATCCAACCCACAATACCGGGTAACCTGAAATCTCGGTCTTCAGGGAGCCTCTTGCGGCCAGTTAGGACGTTTATTAAAACAGGAAATGCATATGATAGGGCGAGCGAAATGACCGCAGTAGAGAATATTGCGTTTAAGGCGGTAGTGGAAATGAGATATAAGCTTCCAAGAAGAAGGACTGGAATTGTTGTCAGGAGGAGAGAATTTAGTGGTACTTGTAATGTTGGATGAATAGTGGCAAATACAGTTGAAAACGGGAGACCGTTGTCTCGGGCAAAGGCGTAAAGGATTCGAGAAGAGGTTGTCATAAGTGTTGTGGATGCGAAGAGGAGACAACCCAATGGGAAGCTGCTTAAACTTAGCATTATTAAATGGCGAGAGGCATCTCAGTTCTCACATTGTCAGGCATAGTGAAAGAGCCTTGCTTCTTGTAGCGCGATAAAAAATTGATAATAATGGCCTATAATTCTGTCAGGATATGTTTAACAAGGGAACCATAAACTTACCCCTCTGTAGCACTGATAACGTCTTGAATATCTCCCATACAAAATAATAATACGGTTAGAAAAGCAAATCCAGTTCCCATACCAATCATCACAGCATACACCATTAGTATCGGCCCTTCCTTGGTCGGATTCGGGATTTCTGCAGTAAGGTTAGCTCGTATTCATGTTCACGCTCAGCAAATACGTCAATACCTTCAATCATGTGAGCAACAGCATCATATCCAGTGAGTGCCAGTGCTCCTTGTAAAAAACCTATACCCTATTAATTACATAAATCTACTGTAACCATCCCCGGAAACCCACCCATCAACCAAGCAACTCCATCAGGCCCTAGTAAACATGTTCGGTTAGGATCATAATTACCACCCAGGGAAACATAATTCAATGAACCTACAGCCAGTCTCGTTTACAAACTTTTTGAAAACAAAATCCGCAGGTTGGTACTCCTCTGCTCTCATCAATAGAGTTACCGAGATAATAGCCAATCCAGATATAGACCAAAGAACTACTTTCGATTAGTTCTTCCCTAAACTTAGTTAAAAGATAGAATAAAAACTAACAAGCGCTTTTAGTAAATAACGGCAAAACTCTATTCCCGAACGCGTTGATTAGGAACGAAACAATCGTGAAAGCAGAATATATCCAAAAGGTATCTAAATTCGACAGTTCATAATCCTACCCCACCAGTCAGATAAAGCTCTGGCCTCCGTTCAAAAATTCGCAAAACACATACCGGGTACATCAACCCCACAAGCCCCGCAATAACCTGCCCTCCCAAGCTACCACCGGTAGCGACAAGCAGCACCCAACCGGAACAGTTAATCCAGCCGCAAATCCAACTTAACAGCGGCACCCAGTTTCTCGGCGAGATCTCTGCTACCCAATGATATTGCCCCTGTCCATCTATCTCATCAGATCTCATCAACGTCCAAACACCACTTTGGTGGACAGCGGACTAATAAAAAAAAGACCTTACACCAGCCCTACCCCTGAAAGTCAGCACTTCACAATCAAACAAGTAAGGAAAAACGCGGGGGAAACCCACGTCGGCCAAGCACTCAAAAACTCCGCCAAACTCGCCGATAAGCAAATATTACACAAGCCCGAAATTACCAACCCCCACAGCACAGCTGACGGGCCCCCAGACGGGAGAGCAATGGATAAGCTAGCAGATAACGCCGTCCATGAGTTCAAAATAGCGTATGCAAGACCTAGCATAGACCTACAACGTGCGTGTTAGGTGCGGGGAGGTGAGGTAAGGAGAGGGGGTGTACAGCTTCGTGTGATTTCGCTTTAGCTCCGGCATATGTCCTAGCGTGAGGAGCTGAGCTGTATCACCATCTTGACCTGTATCGGAATTGGCTGTTTTCAATAAGGGAGAGCTGGAGTCTGTAGAGCTTCTAGAGGCGGACATTATCGGTAAGGTTGGTGCGAGAATGAAAGGTTGTCGGGCACAATAATCAAGTGGAGAAATGGTTGATGAGATCAAAAGTTGTGACCCCGAGTCAGCTGCAGCCCCGCGGCAAGGATTGTCCACTTGCGTTGCCGGGCGGCTACCGGAAAATAGTGTTTCCGTTTGGAAGCAAGAATAGACGTCATCCCGAAGCGGTTAGTTCAATTTTAAACTAAGGTTGATGAAACGAGTGACAACCGGTGCTATCAATATTTTTATTTTTTTCAATTGGAAATTCCTGAAGCCAGTCATCTAACTTACGGCATATCGCGTAACATAAGGAGTAAAAAAGAATGGGCTAACCTAAGGGCAGTTATAAATGCCCACCTTGTTCTACCGCCCTGATTACATGGGTGGGAGGGTAAAAAAAATTGGATCCAAGGAGTGACTAGCAACTCTCGCTTGCAGAACTTGTCAGAATCTAATCTCACAAGTTACGATGAACGGGTGGAGTCCTTCCTCACTTTAATAGAGAATTTTAACCAGGAACCTCACCAGCCTATCTCTTATTATTTCAGCTGTGATGGCGATGTAGACAGTGTGCATCTGCTACTCTACCGTGTCATTGTACTATGATCCTAGGACAAGGGTTAGGTTTACAATCGGTTCCCACCCGGCGACACTCACACACCGTGCAAAGTACCCCGCAAACAACCCCACCCCCAATACTATCGGCACCCATAACAAATACGTCCCACCCATACCAAGAAAAAACAATCGTGACCCTCCCGCCATGGCAAATATCTCCGCCCGCGTCTCCATCCGCTGGCTCCCAGACCCACCCTCAGAGCCAACCAGCACCATCGTAACCACCAGTCCAAAGCTGCAATTCGTGGATCTCCGTATCACAGCTTTAACCGAACCCCCCTCGCCCCCGCAATGGGCGATCGCTGGGAAAACCGTTGTCGGCACTCCAATGCGGTGGGTCCACGAAATAGATTCCCGGACGGATGAGCCCGGGGAAGATTCCGGGATGAATACCCCACTCCCGAACGGCGATATACTCGAGAAGGGAAGAATGGTGGACGACGAGGATGGCCAGATGAAGGACTATGAAGAAGTTTGGCGAAAAGTAGATATAGACGAGGGCGTTGTGGTGGTGCTTGAGTGTGATGATGCAGGTGCGAGGGGACGGGTGGTTAGGGTTGGGGGGTATTGTCAGGGATTGGTTAAGGTCGATGGGAAGACCAGTTGCGAAAGGCGTGTCAGAGATACGCCTGAGAGCAAATGGAAGACATATTATCGGTATGGGGATGTGAAACTTCCGGGCGATTTTGCCTGCTTGGATCGGGCTTTGCTGGGTGGAGGTGGGGAGGTTTCGGTTTTGGGCCAGGATGGTGAGTGGGTTACGTTTGAGAAGGGGTTGAATGTTGGGGACAGCTTTAAAGTTGATGGATATACTTGGAAGGTGACGGAGAAGAGTGTTTGGTAGTGGATTGGAATAATAATAAGAAATTGCATGATGGGTTGGGGTTGGAGGTAAAATCGTGCTTGAGGGGCACTCCTGGCGATTTGGCGAATCATCAATTTTGTAATAGTAGATTTTACAGGTTACATCTTCACGGCCCTGATCCTCCATGCGATGTATCAGACAGTTAATGAAAGACCCTACACTACCAAACTCAGTGGGTGCCCAATAACCATTCCACAGATCTAAAATGCCCTCCCCAATACCACATTGCCACACGCACTCTACTCTGGAACCGACATTCTTGCAACGCAATTATATTTCTCCCAAAGAAAGCAAGCATTAATAAAAAAAATCTACTTAAAACATTATACCGCACCCAAAAGCGCAGATTGTGAAAAGGAAAAAAGGAGAAAAACATACCCCAACCCGGAAACCCACCAATTTCCCTATCGCATCAACCCTCAACTTAAATATTACCTCCCATTCATTCACTCAGTCAACCTCACACTCACTAGAACCATCATCCGACATCTCCAGCTGACCTTCAGTGTCCCTCCGGCACAACGCCCACTCCAATGGATCCTGGGGTTTATCCTCTGAGGAGGTGCCGCTTTGACCCCCGCTGAGGGAACTTTCCTGCATGCGAGAGCGGTTAGTTCTGGGTCTCTGTTGTCCCATATCAAGCCTGTCTTGTTGATGCAATGCCGCGTGGTAATCCCTTTCCTGTTGGTACTCTGTACCATGGCTTCTGCCGTCATACTGATTACTCTGATGCCCGTATCCCGCCACATACTCAACCCCTGGCCTCACATGCTCAACTCCTGGCCTCACATACTCAACTCCTGGCCGAGGCGTTGTCCGACTCCGCTCTCTCACTCCATGAGCGCGGCGGCTAGGTCCTGGGATCTCAGTGCGAGGTTCCTGGAGGTATGCATGTACACGTGGAGTATTGTGGAAGCGCCGTCTGTGACGTTCATGCTCTTCCGGATACCGGTTTCCAATTTGCGCTGTAGTATCATCTTCCTGTGGGTTTAACTGAGGAATGAACTTACTTTTTTGTCCCTCTTCATGGGCGGCTAGGTTCTCCAGCGTAAGTGGATGACCTTGGCCTGGGTCGTATTCCCTGGAGGAAGTTCCGTTGTGGGTATTTCTCTTCTTGGACCTTTCGCCATGGTGATGTTTGTGCCTATGGCCTGGTTTGGCCTCTGGACTGGTGTCGGTGATGGTGATTGTGCATTCCCCAGTCTTTATAATGAGAGTGTCCATTTTTGATGAGTGGTGAAGCTTTGGAATTTTGAGGTGCGTGGTAGTTTGCAAAGTGTTTGATATATGTTGCAGAAGTGGAGAGGCTGGAAGGTGATTTTTTTGGCTCCTATGGTGGGTAGGACGAAGTGGTTTATATGGCCTTACGAATATTCGAGTGCACAATGTAGCTTTTTTTTTCTTTCCTTGTTTTATTTTCAAAACTGCTAACTTAGGATGTTTTCGCCAGTGATTAAAATTTTATGTTTCATTTGTTTGTTGTCTTAGATAGCGCTTTCCGGTTTAAGAAACCTGCATGTGTGTCCAAGGTTGCTGAGACATCCAGTATTGGGTAAAGATTCAATGAAAGAATGAACGTGTTTTGATCATGAGTTGTCACCCGTGATACTTCTGACTAAGCAGTAGTGAGAGCTCATTGAGTGGACCGACGGGGAAGTGAACCACGAAACCTACCAAAAGAAAAGTCGACTTTAACGAAAGGTTCGCACTTTTGTTTGAATGTGACTCTGTGAGATGAAGATGGCGGTGCGAGGAGGCGAGTGGCAAGGCTTGGGGGATTTTAATAAGGGATGGCTAAGCTGAGTGAGAACACAAGTTTAGAGGGGTCTGTTGGAGAAAGTGATAACGGCAGGAGGGACAAGGTTTGCCGATACTACAATCTGAAGATGTGGTGCTGTTTTACCTGCTTTGGCACTACCTTACTATGCCAACGTGGTAACCGTCCGGTTTGAAGCGGAGATAAGGAGAGGGCTACCTTTGGGAGGAGGCCAATATTAGTAACAGCTTCAAGATTAATGGATATACGTGGAAGGGGACAGAAAATAATCTTTTGTAGAGTAAGCTGGAGTAACAATTCCAGGTGATATGATAGATGGGGGATTGGATATAAAACCTTACGGAAAGAACGTCACCAGTGGTTTCGCGGATAAAATATTATTTTGATGGTATGATAGGTACTGTCAGGGGTGAAAATTGTTTTTTTGCAGTGGAGGATTTTTTTAGTTTCTCTACGGTTTTTACTTGGAGGTTTTACATGAGGTTACGGAAGAAAGGAGAGTTGGTTGTCACCGTAGTAGCATACTAGAATAGGTATAAAAGGGGTAGTAGGTAGCTAGGGATCGAAGAGAGACGAGGACGGATTTTACAACAACGAAGGACAGTTGTTTTTATTGTGCAATTCCGGTTTCCATCTTTTCTTTAGTGATCTTCGATAAGTGAGGATTGATTGATCTCCTCTGTGAACTCTGCGGTTTTTCTTTCTTTGTTTTACGATTTTCTTCCGGCAGTGAGAGCTGTGATTGCTCCATCCGGTAGTCTTTTCTTTTCCTTTACGGTACCTTGGATTTGCAGAAGGTCCTTTCCTACCGTGAGGTATTTCTTCACGAGGTACCCCATTCCGAATAGGGGTCAAGGTAGTGTTTTTCAGTACTTTACTGGTTGGTTTCATAATCAAAGTCCTTGGTTTCGTATCTCAGAAATGAAGTATGCCACTCTAGTCAAAGTTTTAGCTCCGAGATGATATTCTATTAGCACACGCACTCCCTAGGAACAAAGTACTTTCACAGGGATTTTCTCGCATAAAGCCAAGCACTAATAAGATTATCTTTTCCAAACGTACCGCCCTCATAAGTGTAAATTTTGAAAGAAAAAAAAACTTCCCTACCCCGAAACTGACATTTTCCCTATCTCATTCAATTCACCCTTAATTCAAACCCTACCCCTCACTGATTCTGCCAGTCAACCTCATACTCACTAAGCACATCCTCCGATCTCTCCGGCTGATTTTCAGTGTTTATCCGACACAACACCCGCTCTGACGGATCCCTGAGTTTATCCTCGGAGGAACTCCCGCCTTGACGCCCGCCAAGGGAACCTTCCTCCCTACGAGGGCAGTTAGTTACCGGTCTCTGCTGCCCTAATTCCAGTTTGTCTGGTTCATGCAATGCCGGGACGTAGTCCCTTTGCTGTTGATATCCTGCATCATGGCGTAGGCTATCAGAGTGCCAGTGATCACTCCTATACCCGTACCCGCTACCATACTCAACTCCTGACCGAGGCATTAAGTCACTCCGATCTCCCACTCCACCAGAGCGATGACGAGGTGCGGGATTTCCGTAGTGAGGGTCCGGACGGTATGCATGTGCTTGTGCAGTATTGTCGACAGTGATCCTAAGCGGCCAGTCCGTCCGGCTTTGGGTACGGCCGGACTGACCCAGGATTTTTCCAGGATGGCCGGGCCGGACTGTGGGAAAGCGACTTTTCAAAACCAAAGCCGGGCCCGGCCTGGGTCGCCTGCAGGCTTTGTATGCGATTGATACATTGTGATTCCATATCCGCTGGATATCCATGGATGGCCTGGGTATCTGTGGGTTATGCAGTCGAATTTAAAATAAGTGCTATGCGAAAAGCTTAACCTGGGCATCTGCGGGCTTTGCTCGGGCATCTGGTGGCTTCGGCCTGGGCTGCCTAACCTCTCGACCTGGCGGTTGCCTGGGCGCCGCCAGGCTTTGGCGGCCGGAAATAATTTAAGCCGGACTGACCCAGGCTCTTTAGAATCATGGCTGGGCTGACCGGACTGCCGACCTGCAGGCCGGACCATGGACTGGCCGCTTGGGATCACTGATTGTCGAACCGCTGTCTGTGACCTCAATGCTATTCCGGATACCAGTTTACAATTTACGCTGCAGTATCAGCTTCCTGTCATTTTACTTGAGGAATAAACTTAGTGTTTTGTTCTTCGTCATGAGTGGCTAGGTTCTCCAGTAAGTAGAAGGCCTGGGCCTGGGATGTATTGCCCGGAGTGAGTACTATGGGGTGTATATCTCCTCTTGAACTTCACACCAGGGGGTGGCTGTGCTTATCGCCTGGGTTGGCCTCTGGGCCGCTGTTGGTAATGGTGATTGCGCCGTTCTCCGTGTTTATGATGAGCTTGTGCTTATTTGATGAGTGATGAAGTTGTGAAGTGTTAATTTGGAAAGTATTTCATATATCGCTGGGGAGGCGAGGTTGGAGGGTGTTTTCTTCCACCACTGATGGGTAGGACGAGGTAGTTTATATGGCCTCCGAATATTGAAGTGTACACTCTATGTTTCTTTCCTTTTCTCTTCTTCCAAACCAGGATGGGCACCCCTTTTCCACCAATAGAATTGTTCGTTTTTCGTTGACGGTCTTAGAAACTGTATTGCCACTAAAGACCGGTGATATGCTTAAGCTTAATAGAGACATCCGCTGTCTAGTAATAACTGAATGAAACAGCTATGCCCTGAAGTTTAATTCAGAGTCTGTCAGATTAGCTAGCTTACCTAAGCAGGTAGGAAGTGGGGGTGAGGGAGGGCTTTTGTCAGCGAGTTTCAACCCGCTGGTCTTTGAGTTATTTTATCATGTGTTATCGACGAGCATGGACGGTGACTTGCATTAACTCTCATACAACTGTTTTTTTATTACGTTTGTTCAATCATTCCAACGATCTCTCTACAGTTATGTGATGGATGCCAAAAGTATCCTATTACGGGAATTCTAAGTATCGGGGTCTTATCTTTTGCATCCCGGTACAGTCAACAACGGGGCCGTGACGAAAACCAGGCCGTGACGAACAGGGATCAGTAACAGGTATTCTTTTGCTACCCTACTTTGACGAACTCACTTTGCCTGCCAAATACCCATGTTCGTCACCGCCTGGTTTTCGTCACGGCCCCGTTGGGGCCTGTAGAGTGCGGGTTTATGTTCTGTCAAGTGTTGCCTTTTAGATGTGTTTCATCTAATACATCAGTAGAAACGGTGGCATAGTCGTTCCTTGTGTCGAGCGAAATACGAGCAAGGAGGGCGAAAAGCGCGACTATGAGGGGGAATAGTATCCCGGTCATGACTTGGATTAATTTCTACAGAATTCAACAAGCTTAGATGTTCAGAAGTTCCAATACTAACTTAATACTTACACTCATCCAAACCCCCTTTCGCTTCAGGGCCACGTTGAGCACGGCGAAGCTCATGTAAAGTGAAGTGGGATCATGTCGGGACTCGGGAAGTATGTTGGAAAACGAGATCTGCAAAATAAAGTCCGTTTAAGAATTGAGTATTTTGAAGTTTTTGCGGCTAACTATGTGTCTTACCTTCAGCAGCGACATACCTTCCGACTCGATTCTATCCACGATAATATCAATGGGTATTACGATTTGTTGTATCTTCATTAATAATGTTGCGCCGAGCATCATAATACAAGCATCATCAGGTGTGGGTTGCACCGATCTTCTGATTCGGATCGATTGGACAATCCACATACAGTATGCCGATACGAGAAATGTAAAAGGGTAGGCAACACCCCCGCTTTTGTTCAGCTCCAGCCTGACTGGTTTCCAGCAAACAACAACTGAATCTATCACCCATTTCACCCATTTTTGCAACATTTCAAGTCCTGAAAAAGCCAACATGAATCAATATCTCGAAAACAACAATAATGTTCTCAATACTAATGACTCTTTTAATAATATATCGGGTAATGTGAGCATCTCGAATCACTATAACATTGCCGATCAGCAGTCTGAAATCCTAAGATGGCTATCGCCACTTGATCCACGTGTTCGCCATCATGACATTCAAACCGGCAGGGCCGAGAGCGTAGGGGAATGGCTCTTGGAAACTAGTGAATTCCAAAGCTGGAGCGACACGAGTGGTGAAGGCAATCCCGAAAACCCAGTCTTATTTTGCTACGGTGGTCCAGGAGTGGGCAAGACCTACATTAGGTGAGAGAGAAAATGCACAAGGGAAACCCAAAGAATAGTGATGCTGACAAGTTGCGATGGTAGCTCATTAGCAATTGACAGGCTGTGCGATAAGGGCAAAGAACGACATGATTCCGTTGCTTGTTTCTATTTCGACTTTGCAGCCCAGAAGGAGCAGTCACCGGCCGACATGCTCGGTTCATTGCTCAAACAGATTGTCGGCGGATTGGAACGGGTCCCGGAGGATGTAGTGAAGGCCTTTGAAGATCAAAAGAAGGCCATTGGTGGTCGGAGACTACGAGTGCCGGAAATTATAAAATTGTTGCAGATTGTGACATCTTCACAGCACATCTTCATCTGTGTTGATGCGCTAGACGAATGTCTAGAAATGCATCAGTCTGATATCCTTGATGCACTGAGGGAGATATTGGAGAAGTCCCCAGGCACTCGAGTATTCATCACCGGTCGACGACATGTCAGTGGTCAGGTCGAGAAGCATCTTGCCAGGAAAGCAGTAGCTTTACCCATAAAGCCCAACAATAAAGACATCAGAGAACACATCCGCATGAGATTGAGGAAGGATGCTTTTCACGGTGCGATGGACGATAACCTCGAAAGCGAAATCACCGATACTCTCGCGGAACAGATTCCAGAATCGTAAGTGAACACCATGATCAATATGAACCTCGCTTGGGCTCCTCACTGATAGCTATTCCTAGACTTCTTCTGGTGTCAATAACCCTGGATTCTATCCTGCGAGAGACAACTGTGTATGCAAGGCGGGAAAAGCTCTCAGCGATGGCAGAGGGCTCGGAGATGAAGGATGTTTACGGGGCCACGCTGGAAAGAATCCAGGGACAGGGTGGGGAGAGAGCAAGGCTCGGAATGGGTGCACTCCTGTGGATCTCTCATTCGGAGAAGCCATTACAACTCGATGAGCTACTTCAGGCTCTAGCAGTGGAGAAAGGATCAACGGAGCTTAATCCCGAAAGGATCTCTTCGGTCGATATATTATTGAGTTGTTGCCTTGGACTTGTCACCTTTGATAAGGAAGCTTCCAGAGTTCGCTTGATACACTTCTCCCTTCAGGAATATCTCTACACTCGTCCCGATGTTTTTCCTAGTGCCCACTAGACAATCGCCGAAATCTGCCTCACATACCTCAACTTTCCGTATATCAAGGGCCTCTCGCGTACCCTCTACTCTGCCCAGCCACCGGCTCCTTTTATCACATATTGTTCGCTATACTGGGGAGCGCACGCCAGAAAAGAAGCATCAAGTAGTGTGATATCACTCGCATTTGAGCTTTTCAGCGAGTTTGCGAACCATTTGTCGACCGAATTCCTTTTGATGGATATGAGGCAAATGCCCGGTTGGCGGGTGTTTGATATCCCGAGCATTGTTCCCCGCGATGGATTCACTGGGCTGCACTGTGCATCATTTTTCGGTATCGTTGAAATTGCAAAAATCTTCAAAGAAAAAGAACACTGCGACCTGAACAAAAGAGATTGTATGGGTGTTACCCCGCTCATATGGGCTGCTGCAGCTGGGCAAGAGGGTGTGGTCAAACTCCTGTTACAACAGCGAAGCGTCGATCCAAACAAAGCGGACAAAACCTATGGTCGGACGGCACTCTCGTGGGCTGCGGGGCACGGACATGATGCGGTGGTGAAGGAGCTTCTTTCTTATGGATCTCATAATCCTAACGGAGTTGGTGGCGCATGGGGTAAAACACCACAAATAATCAAAGTATTGTCTGGAAAGAAATTTGTCAAATACGACAAGCCGGACAAGAACGGTGGCACACCACTCTGGTGGGCGGCCTTGAGCGGCTATGAGGGGGTGGTGAAACTACTGCTTAGCCGGGAAGACGTTAATCCCGACAGGCCAAACAAATACGGTCAAACACCACTCTTGCGGGCGGCCTTCGCGGCTATGAGGGGGTGGTGAAACTACTGCTTAGCCGGGAAGACGTTAATCCCGACAGGCCAGACAAATACGGTGAAACACCACTCTGGTGGGCGGCCTGGAGCGGCCATGAGGGAGTGGTGAAACTACTGCTTAACCGGGAAGACGTTAATCCCGACAGGCCAAACCAACACGGTTCAACACCACTCTGGCAGGCGGCCAGTGGAGGCCATGAGGGGGTGGTAAAACTACTGCTTAACCGGGAAGACGTTAATCCCGACAGGCCAAACAAATACGGTGTAACACCACTCTGGAATGCGGCCCAGGGCGGCCATGAGGCAGTGGTGAATCTACTGCTTAACCGGGAAGACGTTAATCCCGACAGGCCAGACAAAGACGGTGGAACACCACTCTTGTGGGCGGCCTCGCGCGGCTATGAGGGGGTGGTGAAACTACTGCTTAACCGGGAAGACGTTAATCCCGACAGGCCAGACAAAGACGGTGAAACACCACTCTGGTGGGCGGCCTGGGGCGGCCATGAGGGAATGGTGAAACTACTGCTTAACCGGGAAGACGTTAATCTCGACAGGCCAAATAAAGACGGTGAAACACCACTCTTGATTGCTGTTAAGAGAAGTCATTCCTCGGTAGAACGGTTGCTGCGTGCCCGCATCGCTGCAGACGCTCCCGTTCCTTAGAGCTTGGAGGCAGAAGTTCCATGATGGTATCCAACCTGACTCGGCGCTCCTTTCGCAAAACTATGACTGACTCCAAGACCCGTAATTTTTCTCTCTTCGCTGGCTCGTTACTCATCCTCCTGTATAAGTGGTACTGCTTCGTGAACATTAATATTTCTTGGAACCGGATGGTCTAGACTTGTCGTCGGAGTTTCCCGTTGCAACCTTTAAGATGCAGATTTAATTATATATTTTGCGCTTTTTTTTGTTTTTTCTCTATCTCTTTGATTTTACGGGGCGTTTTTGGGGTTATGTATTTCTCGCGTCATTTCTTTCCTCTAACCTCTACTATAATTCTTATATTTCACCTTCATCTATCATTCATCCAATCATAGACCGGACCAAGTTCGGGTGTACCATAATTTCTATGGGGGGGCTGTATACGGGGGTTCTTTCAGAGTGTTTTGTGTGGGTAACATCATTTTTCATTTCGGACGGTTCGTAGTATTATCATACTTCATGGGGAAAACGATCGGTTATACTAGAAACTTAATGCAGTACATATTTATACTTCTTATTTTCTTCTCTCAATTATTTAGTCCATTGAGAGAATTTTAGCCAAGCCAAGTCCAGCCATATCAGACATCGTGTTCCAGCTATCATAGTTGAAAAAAAAAAAAAAATGCGAACCAGTAACTTACCCTAAACTAGGATACCGCATCCAGGTCCGATTTGATCCATTTGCAGGTGCCCCCCGCTCCCCAATAATACCTCTCTGCCATAATGCTGTAATCTCGCAGTAAGCCTAATCTCTCACTACATGTGTTTTCCCCAAGAGATATTATTTTCTCAACGTGCTTTCCTCTCACTTATTGTTCCTTTCTATCTTCCTTCCACTCTACCCTGCTTGCTAGGGATGATTCGCCGCGCGTCTGTCTATTGTATCCACCCAACGCAACCCTGAACTGAATTAAATTCAACACCCCTTCTAACTTTCCCCATGCGCCTCATCAATGCGTCCAAGAAACCCCAAGGGAATTGTAGGGATTGAAGAAGAAACGCACGGAATGAACAGAAAACAGTAACGATACCGGGAAATGAGCTTGCATTGTTTAGATCTTCACCAAGGTCAAGAGGACATACGAGTTGCTAACTCACAGGACTGTGGGTTCGAGGGATCCAAACAAAAAAAAAAAAGCAAAAAAAGCATTAATCTGCAAATCAGTCAGTCAGTCAGCCCGGCGGAGCGTATCTGTTCTCGTCCAGAAAACAGTAATCTAGTTGCTGCTGCTTCAGTCAAATCTAGTTACTCGCACAACCCGCGCACAACCGCCGAGTGACCTGCGGCTACATACTCGGGGCATATGGCGTCTCTGTGAGAACCCCCCTGTCACACTATCATTCTGCCATATGCACGGTAGGAGTGTTTAGTTGGGAAATAACACTTATAGCAGTAATCGGTTTGTCCCGTGGAAATGATACCTTCAAGTAAATCCTCCTTTTTCTTTTTCTTTCTTTTCATTTTTTTTATCAATATAATTTTTAAAGCAAGTCCACAAAATGTGTTATGGTTCTGTAGCACAGTGGTTATTATTTGTAAAGTTATTGTGTGGATGGGGGTTCAACTCTGATCAGTGGAACCTTCTTTTTTTTTTTGGTCTTTACCCTATCCCTTGCAGGTTGATAGTGCTGAATTTCCTTATATGCACTAAGATTCTGGTTAGCAGTATGATATCATTGCGAGCCCGAGACCAGAAGTAGCAAAAATTCATTGCCGTGTTCGGCATGGCGGGAGAGTGATTACGCCTAGGAGACAGAAAAATACATCGGAATGATTTCACCTCTTTTGTGAATTAATTTAGCCCTGTTGACTTGATAACCGTTCTGATATCCGCCATACATCCCAGCATATATAAAGTCCACAAAGTCCACAGGCTATTATCAGCCGAACTTCCAATCTGGCAATACCATGCTTCCTTTTGTCGTATCGAGCAAACACTAATACCCGTTACCAAAACCGAGTGCAATGTAGGGAAATTCAGCATTGTAAACACTGCGGGTGATTGGAAAAAGGATAAAAAAAGTCTGCTCCACTGAGCGGAGTTGAGCCACCAGAACAATGAAATAACTTTACACATAATAACCACTGTGCTACAAAACCATAACACATTCTGCGTACTTCTTTTGAATACTATATTCTACAAAAAGAAGAAAAAGGACAAAAGATTTACTTCAAGGTACCAACACGGCATCACCGAGCGTTATGACCAGCAAAGCCACACCAGCAAGAGGGTTGCAAGAAAGAATGGAGGGTGTGGTCAAACTCCTGTTACAACAGCGAAGCGTTGATCCAAACAAAGCTGACGAAACCTATGGTCGGACGGCACTCTCGTGGGCTGCGGGGCATGGACATGATGCGGTGGTGAAGGAACTTCTTTCTTATGGATCTCATAATCCTAATGGAGCTGATCGCGCATGGGGTAAAGCACCACAAGTAATCAAAGTCTTTTTTTTCGGAAAGAAATTTGTCAAATATAATAAGCCGGACAAGGACGGTCGTACACCAGTCTGGTGGGCGGCTCGCAATGGCCATGAGGGAATGATGAAGCTACTGCTTGCTCGGGGTGACGTTAATCCCAATAGGCCAGACAGTGACACACCACTCTTGCGGGCGGCCTGGAGGGGCCATGAGGGAGTGGTGAAACTACTGCTTAGCTAGGAAGATGTTAATCCCAACGGGCTGGACAAAAACGGTGGAACCCCACTCTTGATTGCTGTTAAGAGAAGGCATTCCTCGATAGAACGGTTGCTGCGTGCCCGCATCGCTGCAGACGCTCCCGTTCCTTAGAGCTTGGAGGCAGAAGTTCCATGATGGTATCCAACCTGGCTCGGCGCTCCTTTTGCAAAACCATGACGGACTCCAAGACCCGTAATTTTTTCTCCCTTCTCTGGCTTGTTACTCATCCTCTTATATAAGTGGTACTGCTTCGTGGACATTAATATTTCTTGGAATCGGATGGTCCAGATTCGTCGTCGCAGTTTCCTGTTACAACGTTTGAGATGCAGATTTATATATTTTGCGCTTTTTTTTTCTTTTTTTTCTTTCTATCTCTTTAATTTTACGGTGCGTTTTTGGAATTACGCATTTCTCGCATAATTTCTTTCCTCTAACTTCTGCTATAATTCTTATATTTCATCTTGATCTATCATTCATCCAATCATAGACCGGACCAAGTTCGAGTGTAACATGATTTCTATAGGGAAGCTGTGTGGGGGTTCTTTCGGAGCGTTTTGGGTGGGTAACATTACTTCTCATTTCGGACGGTTCGCAGTACCATCACACCTCATGGGGAAAACGATCGGTTATACTAGATACTTAATATAGTACATGTTTATTACCGATACTTCTTATTTTCTCAACGTGTTTTCCGCTCACACTTATTGTTCCTTCCTGTCTTCCTTCCATCCCACCCTGCTTGCCAGGGATGATTCGCCGCACGTCTATCTATTCTATCCACCCAACGCAATCCTGAACTGAATTGCATTCAAACCCCTTCTAACTTTCCCTGTGCGCCCCAGCAATGCGTCCGAAGAGAATTGCAGGGATTGAAGAAGAAAAAGCACGGAATGAACAGAAAACAGTAACGATATGGAGAAATGAGCTTGCATTGTTTAGATCTTTATCAAGGTCAAGAGGACATACGAGTTGCTACCTCACAGGACTATGGGTTCGAGGGATGCAAAGAAAAAAAGAAAAAAAAAAGCATTAATCTGCAAGTCAGTCTGTCAGTCAGCCCAGGCAGCGCATATACTCGTGCCGAGGTTGTGGCTGCCAGCCACAACCCCCGGATGTTCGCTGGCTCACAACCTGGGGCACTCCTACAGAGTGCCTGACAGCTCAACACAACTTTACAGCTCAACACAACTTTACAGCTCAACACAACTTTACAGCTCAACACAACTTTACAGCTCAACACAACTTTACAGCTCAACACAACTTTACAGCTCAACACAACTTTGTGGCTTACCATAGTAACTTTGTGGCTAAACACAACTTTGTGGCTCAACACAGTTTTGTAGTGTAATATAATATTATTTTGTAAACCAAGAAAACCTAGTAGGATAAGTGAGGTTTTCGCAACATCTTAAGACCACATTGCGGACCATTTCACCCACCACAAATTAGGCCACCAACACCAGCCTTTATTCTCCCAAGCCAGAGGGTTGAGCCGTATGCGGAAATCGAAATATGCATCCAGGCAGCTATTGACTTCATTCAGTCTTCTGAAAACCAGAATCCAAATATCGCCACAGTTGCTCGCACCTATGAAATACTTATTACCTGACTACGCCCACGTTTGCATGGCCGACAATCACGTCAAGAATGACCCGGGACAAATCATAAGCTGTCTGATGATCAAGAACTGGCAGTTTGCCAGTATCTCGACCGTCTTGACAAGATAGGAACAAGTGCCTGCCAGCCAATAGTGTCCAGCTGTGCAAATGCAATACTCCAATATACCCATACAGGGCCAGGACCAGCCCCTACCATCAGTGCTCAGTGGACACCTCGGTTTTTGAATCATCATCTGGAGTACTTTATTTGGAAGTAACAAACCATTGATGCTGATCAAAAACATGCATATCAGCCAGATACCATTCGAGCCTGGTTTAAACAATATTGTGAGGTTTGCGCCAAGTATGATATTCAAGAAGCTGATCGGTACAACTTTGATGAAACTGGCTTCCGTATTGGAATAGGACGAGACCAATGGATCATTATGAGAGATCCAAATCATCAAGCATACCTTCCAGGCTCCACCAATCATGAACTTGTCAGTGTTTGTGAAACAATTAGTGGCAATGGTGCAGTCTTGCCTCCTATGATTATTGTGCCTGGTGTTATCCACCAACAGCCCTGGTACACCTCAACCAGTATCCAAGATGACTACTTAGTCAGCACCTCCAAAAGTGGTTATAATAACAATCATTTAACCATTAAGTGGCTTGCTCATTTTCAAAGATTCTCAGCATTGCGACAAGTTGGATCATACGGGCTTCTACTCCTTGATGGATTTGGCTCACATTGCACCAAGCAGTTCCTTGACCATTGCGATACTTATAAAATTGTTGCATTTTGTCTTCTACCTCATTCAAGCCATCTCCTTCAGATATTGGATGTAGTAGTCTTTTAGCCATACAAGCATTACCATTCTGAGTCAGTTGAAGCTGCGACACGAATGGGATGCAGAGACTTTAACAAAGTGGAATTTCTTGATCAGATTCATTTCATCTGCCAACAAACATTCAAGGTATCTACTGTTCAATCAGCTTTCCAGGCCACTAGCCTTATACCATATAATCCTGAGCTCATCCTTTCAAAACTACGCAAGGCAGCTCCTACCCCTATCAATCATGAAATATCAGTTCCTGCATCACTTGCCAGCATTCCACTTACAATCACAAGTCTTAAAACCCAGGGTGAAGAGCTCCTTGATGATGCTAAAGATCTTCCACCTGACTTTCAGCAATGCCTCAAGCTCATTCTACAAGGGGGCTTGGCCCTAGCACAATCAGGAGCATTAGCTATGGAACATATGGATAATACCAGAGCAGCAGACCAATCCAGGAGTGCTCGATACAGGGCTCAAAGCAGAAGGCAGATTCAAAAAGTAGGAGTTATATATGCCTCTGAGGCATGTCAAATGGTGAAACAGAGGGAAGAGGTGGAGGTTGAAAAAGCAGAGCAACAGTTGCGTAAAGCACAAAATGCTTGGAAAAAAGCACAGCAAGCTCAGCGTAAACCCTTCCTCAACAAGATAAAAGCAAAGGCAAAGGAGATCAATGCAAGGATAAAGGCAAAGGCAAAGGCAGAGGCAAAGGCCATGACTACTATTCAGTCATATAAAAACAAAGTATCTAGGCTTATTGTTAAGGGAATTAAGCAACATGTAAAGTTGCTGAAATAAATATGTAATAGAATACTAGTACTACTTTACTAGAGTATCGTACTACAAAATAATATTATATTACACTACAAAACTGTGTTGAGCCACAAAGTTGTGTTTAGCCACAAAGTTACTATGGTAAGCCACAAAGTTGTGTTGAGCCGTAAAGTTGTGTTGAGCTGTCAGGCACTCTGTAGGAGTGCCCCAGGTTGTGGCTGGCAGCCACAACCTCGGCACGAGTAGATTGTCGTCGGAGCTTCCTGTTGCAACGTTTGAGATGCAGATTTATATATTTTGCCCTTTTTTTCGTTTTTTTTTCCATCTCTTATTCTTTGATTTTACGGGGCGTTATATTTCTCGTATCGTTTCTTACTTTCCTCTAACTTCTGATACAATTTTTATACTTCATCCCCATCTATCATTCATCATAGACCGGACCCAATTCGCGCGTAGCATGATCTCCATGAGGGGGGTTCTTTCGGGGCGTCTGGGCGTCCAACATTATTTTTCATTTCAGACGGTTTATAATATTGTACTTCATAGGGGAAACGATCGGTTATATTAGACACTTAATACAGTACATATTTATTATTATTATTGATACTTGTTAAGTTAGTAAGTTACCCTCATCTTCCGGGAAGCATATGGATTTCTGTCTGTCTTGGACTTAAGTGAATTAATGTACTCCTCGATATATTGTTCCTAATGAAACTGTCTTTACTCCCCAACCGTCATTCCCAGTGGTGGATGTATCTTCGGCTATAGAATCAAATGACTATCATGCCAACTCCATTTTGACTCAATGTTTTTGAGCGTTTTTGCCTCTTTATGATACTAGCTTTGAGAAAGAAAGGTAACGTATTGGACCGGGGAGTGGATCAGACAGTATAATGAATCAGCTAAAACGCACCAAAAATCCAAAATATGGAGGTCTAAATTGGCATACAACACTCGAAAGAGAAGATTCTGAAGTGTAGTTGATATTTTTGATAATGCAGTATGTTAAATTCGCTTCCGGTTGATCAAAATTCGGGCGTTTGATTCTTTTGAAAAATTTGCAGTGAGAATTTGGACAAAATTTACATACAAAGTGATTCACTCCTGCGCCTGGTCCACTTCCCGGTTCAATACGTTATACTCACTCAAACCCTCTCTGCCTTCAGGGCCAAGTTGAGCACAGCGAAGCTCATAAATGAATCAACAGGCTTTAATCATCAATTCGCATCCGATCTATGCTGACTAAGCTGAGTTGGTATTACTGAATTTCACTGACCGGAAACCACTTTATGCATGTATCAAGTAGACCAATTAATGGAAAAGTGGATATTACACAAAGGGTGCGAGATGTATGGGGATCTGAAGATTTGATGATATTTTTTTTCATGCCTTGATGGTTCTTGCCAGGTGAAAGTAGGGAGATTTGGGTCTTTTGCACCGATAGTAATGGTGAGAGTGTTACATTGTATTAGGCACAAGCCGAGCCGGCTTGAGGCTTCGGTCCAGTCGCTGACTTGGATCAGGCGAACCAAGTGAGTCACGAGCCCGACTTGCTCGAGGATATCCAAAATATCGCTCGAGGCCGGCTTGAGCCCGCATGAGCCTTGGTTTGTGTTTTTTTTTTTTTAAAAAAAAAAAGAGCCGCCGATCATACCGGGAGACATAGATAGTGAGATGGGAAGTGACAAGCGTTATAGAGACTCACGTAGGAACATGCACAAAGCAGTTTGTCAAGAGGACGGGAGTACGGGAGAGAACGCGGGAGTCCATTTCCACGAAACATGTTTTAAGACTTGCATTACTTACAATTCAAAAAATCAACGCCGTTACTAGAGCTACTAACCACTAAAAGGCCCCAGGTCTAAGATACAAGCTTTTATAACTTTTGCAGATGAAAAAAAATAATCACGCAAATAAATTTCTGCGCCAGTTCCTCGAGTAACCATTCGCAACCCCACGAAAGCTCGAGCTGGGCCGAGCCTACGGTGAGCCTCATGGCTAACACTAGTGTCATGTCTAAGCGGAGAAGCCTGGGAGGGCCTTAGGCTTACTGGCTGCAGTTGGAAAGTGTCAAAGAAGGGGCTATGGTAGTTCTAGCTGAAGTCATCATACGGAGTTATTCAATAAGTTCGAGGGTTGGAGATAGAACCGTGCTTAAGGGACATTACGGGCAATCAGACAAATAACCGATTTGTTGGTAACATAGCCACTTACTCTGCTTGCATCTACACAATCCCAATCCCCGGTTTCGAGCGTGAGAAATTATAGATGCTAAGTCCCTCTAATAGACTTCGCAGCTATGTGACAAAGTCATCAAATATTTGCAGTCCCATCCCCTTCTCAGCACCAAAATGACATAATCGACATGAGCCCCCTAGAAACAACATACTTTAAAACTGATTTAAATTCCCCGCATATAAGCTAGTATTTATAAGAATATCTTCTCCGCACATAGCATATCACCCACGCTTGTAAGCTCTTGACGGAAAAACAAACAAACAAACAAAAAACACTTCCCCGCCGGAAAAGTCACCGGATAACCAGAAATCCATAAACATAAACCTTAACTCTCATCCACGCACTCGCTAACTTGCTCGTTCAATCTTTCCAACCTCGGGCTCAATAAAACCCTGATATAAGCATGGCTATGACATATGATATCTCCAGCTTCCTTCCCGCACCAATTAGGCATATCGCCAACCCCGGTGGATCCTTGACTCTGCCCTTGAAGGAACAAACCTGATCTCTCCTGGAACATACCTCATTATAAAAAAAGAATTGTCACTTTCAGAGCTCTGCCGTCCCAATCCGCGACGATCTGGTTGATAACATCGCGCATTGTAGACATTTTGGGATAGATACCCTGCACCATATCTAACGCCATCACGATGATCACTCCGATACCAGTCTCTCGGGTCATTTTCTACCCTTGGCCCGAACATGGGGTGGCTCTGGTGCGATCCAGCCGCACGAGCTTGATATATGGTGGGAGGATTTCATGGCTTGGACCTCGCCTATGTACCTGATAATGGCCTCGGGAATTTGCTGGTACCGGCCAAGATCGCTCCGGAAACTTTTCCCCCTGCCATATGTTACTTTCCCGGCCATCTGAGCCGTTGAGGAGTTCCAAAGTTTACTACCATAGAAGAGTGATGACGGTGTGCAGTACCCCCATAGTTTAGGTCCTCCTAAGGACATACTCGTCCCTGTGAAGCATCGTTGACATTTCGTTGCCAATGAGGTCTACTCTTTCCTGCATCCTGTCAGCCAGCTTGTGCTGCTGCATAATTTTTTTCACCGTGGGTAGGCTTTAGGAATGCACCAACTGCTTTCTTCTTCTTTGAAACCTGGCTGGCGTCGATTCGTGGTGAGCGGATAACCCCGACTTTGGATGTTCTTGTATGGTGGAATCCACGCGGCCGCCAGCGCTCTGAGGCGTTGGGTGTTTCTGATCAACCTAGGCATTCTTGATGATGCCTAACTTTTGGGGAAATTCTTAGTTCGGGAAGTATATGAAAAACATTGCGCAAGCGAGGTCAAGTAGAACTGCATTGTGTCTTTCTGGTTCGATGTTGATGATAAGGCAATTTATATGTCGATGCAAGATTTCTCTTGCACAATTTACAATAACTTGGAGCATTGTTTAATAGCTAGTGTGGTGTTTTGCTTTAGTGATGAAATTCTGTGTGATTGATTTTCTGTCTTGGATATATTTTCGTGGGTCAGGGAGTGGTAGATGTGGGAAAGAATATATTTGAACTTGGCATAGACATCCACTCTCTGAAAAACATTTTGATGAAACAGTGAATGAATGGACGCGCTGCAATCATGAGATATCACCTGTGTTGTGTATCTGACTGTTGGGGTGGGTCCACCAAGACCCAATTAAAGCAAAGAGGAAATGTTGGGACTCTACTTGAGGTCTAACAATAGTTTGACGGATCAGGGAGAGTATTAGGTTTTCTTAATAGTACCTTTTGTTAACTTCGACTCTTCTGGAGTTGACTTTCGATCTTCATTTTTAATTTTCGGTCTTTTTCGCCATGAAAATTCTCCAGTTATCATCAAGATATGAATGCAATCAAGGCCACAAAGCTTTTACTTCAATCTCATGCCTAGTATACCGTTCCATCTTATATTGTGAACTAATTAATCAAACAAAACACTCGATTACCCCTGATTGTAATACAAAACCACGGAAAAAAAAAATACCAAACATATAGCACTAAAATGGGCTCCAGTCGGTAGTTTCATCCCTAGGTCGAGTGGTAGCATTGAGCAGCACGCTGCTTTACAATATCTCAATTCCAATTGGTTCATATCTATCACTTACTATTATAAAGGCTTTTGTTTTAGTGCCTCGACTAAGTCCTGCATGAGGAGATGACTTGTTCTTGGCTTTTCCGGTTGGATCCGATATTCCCGCGGGTATGAAGAGGCCCTTACATAAGAGGCTTAGAACCCCTGAGGAAATTGACACTGTCTGGCTGTTCCAGGTAGTATCTGCGTTCAGAATATCTCAGATAGGGACTCAAGGATCAATTCATTACATGACGGTAAAGATTCTTCCTTGATTTTACCAAAGTCTCTGTTCACACCATCCTGGTAAATCTAGTAGTGTCCCCTACCACAAGGTCGAACTAAGAACAAGCGCGGGTAGATATCACAAAACTATTCATTCTACCTACGAGTACAGTACGTGTACTACCACACTCATCCGGCTTTCCCAAAACCGCCGGGAAAGACCACTTGCAAACAACTTTTCAATCCCCACTCCGAGACTCAATGGTATATAACCACCGCCAACATATTTTCCAAACAATTCAGCAACCTCTATTCCGGCCCTTGTATAAGATTCTTATCTTCAGAAAAGTCGCTGTTAGTGATGACGCTCTGTTCCATCCCATTACTAGTGATCTGATATGAAACATGTTTGAGGCGTGCTCTGATTTCTTGGTTTGCCTGGATCTGGGTCAGAGCCTGGCTATTTCTTACTTGGGCGCCGCATATGCCTTTGCGGGTCTATTATGGTCTTGATAGTGCTGTGCCAGTCCCTTGGGATAAGGTCTCACTGATCGGAATGACTGCCCAAGCACAGTCATGGCGTGGGAAGTCGATTGGTCAGACACGCAATTCTTCTGGTCTCTCCTGAGCGCTGTGGAATTCAGTCTGGCAAGGATGTTTTTAATTTACCCGATCCTAATGGGCCTTTCTCTCTCTATTTGCTCCAAATCATCGCTATTACTCATATTTGGATTTAAAGGCGGTTGCTATTTCCAAGTTTTTGTAGGTAAGTGGTCCCACTTCCGAAGAGTAGGCCAAGATCAATGAACTAGCAGCGGGGAGATAAGAGGTTGGGATTGGTAAAATATTTCATTGCCTGATGTACCCAGTCAAAACCCTAATATTCGGAGCCCAAGACCGGCAGTAACCAGGAGGGTACTTGTTCAATTAGTAACACGGGTACTGTATACGTGATAATGCCAAAGGATTATCATAAGGTAGCGGACAAGTAGCAATTATATAATATGATAGCATGCAAGGCTTATGTCTATTGGAAAACTTCCCACAAACATACGTTTCTCATTTTTTTCCAGATCTCCAATCAGTAACACAGGATGCATAGCATTTCCACCTACATGCGTTTGAATGATAATTCCTCAATACGCGCACGTACTGTTTCTTCGCTTTAGTGTATAGATTTAGCCAGCAGAAATGGAAGTTATGCGCCACTGTGCATTATCCTTACGGTGTGCAGGGCTGCGCTTGGAATTAACCAATAGCGAACGGGGCAATAATTTGCAAAGGCTTGCAACCACGGTGACATCTCTCAAAAGATAAGGATTTATTGAATCTCTCGGAACATGATCCTCTTAAATCCTGTGACTTCAAATTTTCAATAAGACCAATAACTTCGTGGGCAGTTTCCTAATTTCTCATCTTAGATGGTTTGGTTTTTAAAGTCATGTTTACCGAGCCATACTTTTTATAGGTGTTAACTTTATATAGGCAAGCTGAACTGTTCATCAGTTGTTGATTTCAAGCGCGCGCCGCCTGTGCGGTAGAACCGACCCAATGCTCGGCTATTGTGCCTAAAGCCATAATATCAGTGTGTCCTTAAATTACTTGGTAAAATTTAATTCCCTTTGGCAGTGATAGGTCCATCTATTAGGCGGAGTATAGATATGAGTTTTAGTATCAATACCAGTAGACATCAGAAGAGTTCTACAACTATTCCACCCAGCATCATCACCAGAATGCAATCAAGTGAATCAATTCTTCAATAGAGATAAAAGCTTTACAGTAATTTAAGTTACAGCCATAAAAAAGTGAGTCGTAATTTCATTCTTTGAAATCATATCAATCCAGTGCGCTATCACATATATCCAACCTCCAACAGGTAACAAATTTTCAATTTTTGAAGAAAAAAAAAATAAAAAAATAAAAAAGAAAAAGAAAAGAAAAAAGAAAAAGAAAAAGAAAAAAACAGAAACAAAAGAACGGTTAACTTTTAAAACCATCACAGCCAGTGGTTTACCTGAACAGCCAGCTCATCCTCTATCACTCGAAAAACAGCCCCGTGACTCTAGACAGCTGACTCCTCCCGTTGCCTTTTCATCAACATCATTGCGACATGATCATTCATCATCTGCACCGCAACATCCAACGCGGTCCTGTTCAGAAAATCACTAATACCCGTCTTCGCCCCTCTCTTCAACAAGTAACCTACAAGTCTCGCATTCCCGGACTTCGCCGTCAAGTGCAATGGTGTCTGTCCCGCACGATCCTGTCCCCCAATATCCCCACCGGCATCCAACAACGATTCCACAGCAGATAAATGCGAGAACTGCGCCGCAAGGTGCAAAGCAGTCTGGCGATTTGAATCGACGTCATGAATGTTCGCGCCAGCTCGTATAAATCTCACAACAGTTGTGCCGGAAAATAGCGCAGCGAGATGTAATGGGGTGCGCTCGTCGTTATCGCGCACGTGTATGTCCGCATCATGGTCCAGTAATAGCCGAACAGGTTCTTCCTTTCCATACTTCGCCGCGAGGTGCAGCGCGGTTCGCCCGTTGCAGTCGCGAAGGTGCACCACCGACGGGTTCTTTTCCAGCAGAATTTTCATCGCTGGGAGGCTGCTCATTTGCGTTGCTTCGTGCAACGCCGTTCTGCCGTTGAAGTCCTGGGTGCCTGCATCCGCGCCGCCTTCCAGCAAGAGCAACAAGATTCGTGCCGCCTCGTCGCGCCACTCGTTATGCGTTGCCAAGTGCAATGCTGTCCTCCCCAGCTGCTCACGATCTGACATCCGCGCACCGTGATCCAGCAGAATTTTAACCATTCCTGCGTTTCCCATAAACGCGGAGCGGTGGAGCACCGTCCAGCCGAGTGTATCTCTGACCGAATAATTCGCGCCTTTTTCCATTAGGAACTTGACCATTGATCTATTCCCGTGAGCGGCAGCCCAGGAGAGGGCCATGACACCGTATTTTCCTCTGGTAGCAAGGGAAAGAAGCACCGGGCCCAGTACGTTCGCGGTGCGAACATTCGTTTGGAGAAAGGAGTTTAGATCTTTCGCGTTGAGATTCTCTGCTATCAGGAGGTAGAGCTCGTTGGGTAAATCAAGGAGCGACATTTTTGTGATATATGTTGGGTGAACGACTGAGTACGGGTACACGCGTATTCTGGTGATCTGAATTGACTGACTGGTTGGTTTAGTGGACAGATTGCTGAACAACAAAGTTGAAAGAAGGAGAAGAGCTTTAACTAGGATTCCAACAATTCCCTCTACGCGTCGATCAGTACCACTTCTTCCGTTGTGGAGGTTGGGGATGGCCTTATACAGGATCTACCGGTTGGGGACGGCCAAGCTTTCGAACCCGAGTCATGCACCTTGCCCCTGGAAATCCTTCGAAAAAAAAAAAAAAAAAAAAAAAAAAAAAAAAAAAAAAAAAAAAGATAGGACTATATCCGACACATACTGAATATTCCTTATAGTCGTATGTCATCCCTTTTACCCGAAATACTAGGGGACTGAGGTTGGAAGGTGGATATAATGGCCCGAAATATACCCTATAATTAATAATTGATTGAGTGCTTTATTGTTTTCGTTGGTAAAAACGGCCTAATTTGGGATTTGTTGAACGCCGTTTGTTGATTTCTTATTGTGTCCATATTGCAAGGGATCTTCCGTGTTAAGCGAGAAATATCATAACGTGCCGTGTTGAGCGGGAGGCTCTACTCCGTTCCCGGCGGTGGAGAGATACGTGTCACTGGATGTCACTCGTGCAACAGACTACAAATCTCTGCGTTATCTGATGTTTGTGCTGGTTTAATGACAACCGTTTACAGGCAAGTTGTAGATTGTTTGGTGAAATAAAAAAGGGAAAAAATCCTTTTCCCATGAATGTGTCTCTAATACTTCCTGGTTTCCGCTCAGATCCCCACCTACTAACGATGCAGTATATTGTTTCAGTCCCAGAGGATTAGTTATCGTTCATGATGAGTAATCCGTTCCCAAGGCTCTTCATCTTCTATCACTCGATTACAATTGGCACTACATGTAGTAAAACCCTGAATGAGTATCGACAAGTAAGAGAGGAATAATAGAGAGATGAAAGATTGCTTGTTATTGTAATGGGTAGTACCTATAACGCGTCGCTACATAATCCAATAGCCCCTTTCTAGGTTGTCCGTATTCGGAATATCACGGACCTCCACACACTGGCCCCCTAGCTTAAAGGCCAAGCATCTCCGATACTAGCCTAACACTAGTATCATAACACTACATTCACCCAATTCGTATCTTATAACGGCTATCCCTGCTAAACCATGATACTATTGAGTTAAAACACGGTTATCCAGAAGTCCCATCCAAGGCCTAGATCAGGGTTGTAAATTGACACACCCACTCTTGCAAATCTCTGGTTGATCTCTGGTGGATATCACGACCTCCAGAATTCACTTTGGTGATACCCTACCTTATCCCGACCGCCGATCACCCCACTAAGATGACCCGGCATCTGTTACGACATCCATCTGATCCTCGTACAAATGAACCTATTTCAACCTTTATAAATTTCTCTCATCGCAGCTATTTCTCTAGTTTCCGTTACCTTAACTCACCCACTCATCGCAAACCTTACTCCGACCTTCCGAAACCAAGATCCAAAAATGACAGAACCCAACGAGCTAAAACCGAACACCGCCGCGTCGGAAACTCTGGCCTGAAGCTCCCGTTCCAATCCTCGGGGCAATGGGGTTCGGGAATAAGCTCTGGCAGCCATGGTGCGTTGACGAAGCGGCTTCATTGCCCGTCTTGAAGGCAGCCTACGATCTCGGCATCAACACCTGGGATATGGCAAACTCCTATTCCAACGGCGAGTGCGAAAGGGTTGTTGGGAACGCCATCAGAGAGTACGATATCCCGAGAGATAAGCTTGTTATTGTGACAAAGTGCTACGTGCTGTTGGGAATGAGCCGGGTATGGCGACTTATATGATGCCCGAGTTGAACTTTCAGAAGGGTTACGTTAATCGACTTGGTGAGTTTTTTGTGGTTTTCTTAATGGAGCGGGAGTTGGAGTTGACTAGCGGGTGTTGCAGGGCTATCCCGGAAGGCTATATTCTTTGAAGTGAATGCTTCACTGGAGAGGTTGGGGTTGGACTATATCGATTCGCTTCGAATTCATAGGGCTGACCCCGAGACACCGTCTGAGGAGACCATGGAAGCCTTGCATGATCTTGTCAAAAGTGGAAAGTATGTTTTTCCTCTGCCACTATTTTCGGCAAGTTCAATGTTACTGACGTCATGAAATAGAGTCCGATACATCGGCACGTCCTTAATATGGGCCTGGTAATTTTGGCATGTCGCGCCTTCCCAAAGTTTTAATTCAGTTAACTAATATTAAATCCTGTTAGCCTCTACCAGCAAGCGGCCGAGCGTAATAACTGGACAAAATTCATCTCAATGTAAAACCAATACTCCCTCATCTGCCGGAAAGAAGAGCGCGATATGATACTCTACTGCAAAGCAACCGGTGTCGGAATAATCCCCTGGGCACCTCTAGCACGCGGACATTTGGCTCGCCCTCCCGCCGTGGAAACATACTCCATGCAAGGTGACATGGAGAAGAAAAACAGCGGTGCAGCCTTTTTCACCGTGGGATCGCCGGGAATGGATAAGAAGACTATTTCCCGCGTCAAGGAGATTGCTGGCAAGAAGGGGTGGACGATGGCTGCGGTTACGCTTGCCTGGATTTTGGGTAAGGGTACTACGCCGATTGTGGGAATGGCAAAGTTAGAGCAGGTGGCGGACACCGTGGGGCTGAAGGGGAAGAGTTTGGATGAGAGTGAAGTTAAGTATTTGGAGGAGTTGTATGTTAGTAGGGAGATTTCGGGACATTTTTAGATTCAGGGAGATTTTTGCATGGCCCAGCCATCTGTGATGATGTATACGAAATTGAATAGACAGTTTGGTCGGTCACTGTTTCCGCCTGATCCGGCAGAGTCTAGACATCAACAGTGGGGCGAGCGCGCCAAACTTCAACATTGATTAGTGAGTACAAGTGAGGGTCATGGCATGCATGCAGTAACTAAACGGAGGAGAACCTTTTTTGTTTTCCTCGTAACTTTCTACAGTACCATTGTTCATCCGTGTGTATCACAGTGTAGGTTTATTCGAATTTAAGGAACAGGGAGGTCCTTCGGTATTCAGGTGGTTTAAGGGGTGCACAAGTAGGGAGCGACAGAAAAAAAAATCTTGACAGAAATGTTTTCTGGTTCTTTGTGGTCAGTCCCCCTCGCCTCTGGTTGAGTGCTGCTGGGTAACCCTTGGCCTTCGCAAAATCTTCTCCGGTCACTTTCTCGGGCTGTTTTGCAGAGGACCGTGTAATATAGAGAGTAATAAATATACTGTAAAGCTCCATCTCCCCGGAGCAAGCCAAACATACTTTAGCTTTTGGGACATTCATCGCTCCACAATAAGGCGAGCTCATTTATAACCATTCGGAAAGATATTTTGAGGCAGCGTTATGGTGGTCGTGACGCCAGACTTTAAATCGGGCACAATCCCGTGAATGTGGCCTTATAAGGCATCAACAGCATACGGTAGCAATCTTCTATTATACATTGATCATAATTATGTCAACTGCCTGGAGACCTTCGGCCTTACTGTACATGTCTACTTAGTGCCTCGCTTCCAATTCCTTTTCACTCGGACTTTTTTGTGATTTTGTTACTACTATTCCCGGAGCGACCCGTTTCTTTTTCCAAACATTTAAAGGTCTTGACGTTCCACATTGTTAGTCAATGTCGCTGATCCGAATTCCCTTGTTCATTATCCCTCCTTGGGCGCTATAACTGAGATACAATACCTTATCCGAAAACCCTCATTTAGTGTATCTGTTCCTGCCTGACAATCCTCCCAAGTTGTAAATTCAGATCTTTCTTCTACCCACCTTTACATGTCAGCCTGATGTTTTGTTGTCTCATTCTTCCCCAACATATCTGGTTAACATCTACCTGCTTTCCGTTTCTAAGTTGGTTGGTTTATTCGGCAGTGCTTTATCCTTACCCTCATATCTTCTCACTCGGTCCGGTTGAACGCTGCGGTAAATTGAGATTATGTTTGCAAAATACTATAAACTGAGCGATAATAGTTAGGGCCAATTTAACATTCCGTATTTTATAAGGGAAATCCTAATCAAATGCCTTCTTTCTCTATGATAAGTCATGTACCAACCACTCGCCAGTAAGCTAGTAGTATGATTCTGGAACGAAGTATATCTCATTCAACCACCCATATTGAAAAAACACCCACCAAAATCAACATAAATCTCTCCATCCTCTTTAAGATTCGCTACTTGCGAAAGCCCCATTCTAGCATTTATACTCCCCCACCAAGACTTCATAAGCTTTTCTCAACTCCCTCCTGTACCCCTCCCACACCCTGTTCTCCTTCCCCTCCGCCGTCTCTTCCTCATAAAAACTCTTTCCTCTATCCCTAATGCTGGTGGGGCCCCTCCACTCTTTCGCCTCTTGCAATTCCTTGAATATGGACTCCCGAGTACGCACCTCATGCACGAGCGTTATCGCATCCCACGCGTCCAGGTCCCCTTCCACCTCTTCCTCAAGTGTCCCTTCGTGCCGAGCACGTATGGCCACAGGACAAGCCTGCTCAAACATATCCCATGCTGCACGGAACTTTTCCAGCGCGCCGGCGCATGGAACCACACCGCATTCTGAATATACGTGGTGGGCGTTAAGGCAGAGCAGGCATATCCGCTGTTGACAAGCATAGCATTGGCCAACGAGGAGATCTCTGGTTGGTTTAGAGACAGTTGCTGGAAGAGTGGTGCGGGTTCTGGTATTTTGGACAAGGAGGGGAACTTCGATGTAGAACTTGGTGGCGCACAGGTCATTTGGGCAGGGGAATTCACCGGGAGAGAAGGTGAGGTCAAAGTGCTGGGGTAGGAGTTGGTAAGACATTGTGTATTTCGTCTTGGTGTGTGTGTAGATTCTGGTAGTAAGTGGTTGTGATGGTGATGGCGAATTATTGGTGGTTGTTAATGATAGGTTTATATTTAGGTAGGAAGTGTAGTTAATATGAATCTTCGTATTAACTTGTGTTGAAATTTTTGTTTGGCCGTTTGTTTTCAAACATCAATAATGACTCTTTGCCAACTTGATATCTCACTAATGGCGCAGTGATAATCGAAACCAACCCCTACAAACAAACTTTGTAACATGACATTGAAATGTCATGTTCGTCTTACAAATAACTCATTTTACTCTCTGCCGCCGCCGCTCAACCAACCTCCAAAACATTCAACGCGAAACTTTCTCCGAACCAAGACTCCCAAGTAATCACTTCAGATGAACAACCAACTTAAAGTCCTGCGAATTAAGGCCACTTATCATCCGTGGGTCATTCAGCGTCAAGTAATTTAAAAGTCTGTCGAAACCATGGTCATTGAAAGGTACATAAATGAACTACAAAGCTACTCGCTGCTTTCTGGCACTTTGCGGAAGAGTTATGGTCCAACATGTTGAGAGCTGCGTAGAGAGTGTGTCTCGGAGTTACTGTACCGGGGAGAAGTCAGCATGTAACTAGGGCGCCTGAAGTAGCCCAGGGAAAACCCCAATTGTGGAGCAAAATAAGATTATTATTCGCAGTGAGTTGCCCTCAGTACAGTACAGTTTACTAGCAAGAGCCCCCTCGAGACCTCGAGTCTTGTCAAGTCTTTCTATTAAACTTTACTTAAATTCGTCCATAAAACAATAGAAAACATAATCTATATCTTGGTTTCTGTCCATATAACCATATCAGATAATGTTTTTGACAACCTACAGCTAAGAATATCCAGTATTACGCAATGCACAACTCAAAAATAAGTGGTATAATGTTATTCAGTTATTATTGGGAATATATTATAAAGTCATACCCATTATTATTGAAGCTAGGATTAGAGATAGACCTTATTTTGTATTTTATTTTTTTAATATAACTAATATAAAGAAATAAAACATTATAAAGCAAATATCGATGACTGCTAAACGAAATTGTCCGCAGCTGAATTTCTATCTATATATTTACTGCATGTTGAAATTTAGAAAACATATGGAGTCTGGTGATATGATGACAGATTTGATAATAGAATAAGAGAATTTCAATCTAACAAAAAAAGTATGTATTAAATTAGTGAATAAAAAACTTACAAAAATAATCAAGGTAAAAAATGATTGAACTTGCATTCACCTCATTAGTTATACTATTTAGATAAAACTCAAATCAAAACCTCTGGAAAAACAATATTGTCTGTAAAATTTGGTTCAGTTGTAGAAGGAAGAATGGTCAACCCATCAAGTGAGGTAACCCTCGATAAGGCCACATAAAGTTGACCATGGGTGAAGGCATTACTTCTCAAATCAACCCCTACATGTGCTAAGGATTGACCTTGGGATTTGTTCACAGTCATAGCAAAGCAAAGGCGTATTGGAAACTGCTTCCTCTCAAGGATAAAAGGAAGATCTTCCTCACTTGTTGTGAGTTTGATTCGTGGTAGTAGATGAACTTCTCCATCCCATTTGCCACCAAGTAGGGTAACCTGCAAGCAATTTCTGCCAATTCCAACTACTCTCATTCTTGTGCCATTACACATGCCATGCTGTGGACTTAAATTGCGAATCAGGATTACAGGGGCCCCAATCTTTAATTTAAGGCAAGATGGTGCAATTGATGGAATGTCAATACTTTGTAAATACTCCATAGCATAAGGTTCAGCAGCAGCAGCCTGATCATTCACTTCAACTTTGTTGGCAGCATGAAAAATGTGTTCCACACCAGGCATGCATTGTAGGAGAAGTTCATTGAAGTCATTAACTGTATCATTCTTATAGGCAAGGATTGCACAACCAGTAAATATTGCATGAACAAATGGCGCATCTTACATAAGCGTTGGAGGATAGACTTGACCACAAAGATCTTCAACGGTTTCTGATCTTCGAATGTATAATGGTAAGGTTTGTTTTCCATACATGCAACAGATCTGACACTAATCTTTTCAAGAAGTCCAAAAACTCTTGGTTCGCTTCATTGGCCGCCACCCTCATATTTCGCTTCAGTTTAAGAATTTTGAGACAATTCCAAATTGAAGAGTGCTGAACACAGGCAGCCACAGTTGCGTGGCGAGAGCCACGTCGGATTACTGGTAGTATTTGTGCAAAGTCACCTCCCAAAACTACTGGTATACCTCCAAACAGATCATTGTCATGCTTTCCACAAATGTCATTTAATGACCA
>ML120401.1:220953-401879 GCA_003788595.2 Choiromyces venosus 120613-1
TTCAATGTCTTTTTATATCTATATTTAATTCTTTTTTTCTTTTTTTCTTTTTTCTTTTTGTCCTTATGTTTCCCTTTCCTTCAATATTTCTTCACTTTTTTTAGAGCTATCTTGATATATCCTAATTCAATTTCACAACAGATCTAATAGACTATTCTTAGAATAACTCTTTTCGTTGTAATTACTAACTTTGTTATAACGGTTCTTTTTTTGGAGACGGTTCCTCCAGTTCTTTGGTCAGTGTTGTGATACACAACTTCACTGGCATTAATTGGTACGGGAAAGTGAGATATAAGAAGGTTAGTGAAATAACTGGAAACTATCATATATTCCTCGACAATAGGGGGTAGAGATGAGAATAAAGAAGGAAGATAAGGGAAGTATAGGAGAAGGAGGCTATAGTAGGTGGTGAGAAAAGATAACTTTTCTAAAAAGGAGGTTAGAATAAGAGTAAGGACAGTGGGAAAAACGGGAATAGTTATAGAAAGGAAGAAGTAATATTATAGAATTATAACTAAAATGATCTTAAAGGAAAGAGGGGGATAGGACGAGGGAAAGAAGAGTTAAAATAAATAGAAATCTCTATTAGCTAATGGGGGGGGGGTGAAAAAAAGAAGTGACCCATAAGATAAAGGAGATCCATACATAGAAGGAAGTAGGAGGAAATTTGAGAGATAAAGGTGGAGAAACAGTGAGAGAGAAATGAGTTAAGATGTATTTATTAATGAAAATGGAGGGTGACCAGATAGTATGAAAATTCGTAAGAAAATTGTACATAGAAAACCGATTGTACCAAGGAAGAAAAACATTATCATAACGTATCAGAATGTCTGGAATAACGTTATAAAATAAAAAGAGGAGGAGTGATAAACTTCATCATAAAGGACTTCCATAGGTAGTTAGTGGATATGATTAAATTGAAGCTATTAGAACAGTTCATACTCAAATGATTAGGTGCTTTACGCTCTTTGTCATCCTTCGTCTTACTTATGTGGGTAATACATTACTACGATGACTACGGTAGTCCTTTTCCCCCGTCCTCTAAAACTAGCTCTACAACGACCTTATAACGCATTTCGTACGGCGTTGACGGACCATACACAATTAGAGGTGAACGATAATTGTACAACCAAAGTTGTATTTAGTAAGTAATAATGATACGTCTTAATCTTTTGATATATGATTGTTGAACATTATTGGTACATCAATAGTGTTTCTTTAGCTGCATTACGACATGCTCAGTCGTTAGAACGAAGCCCCCTACGTCAAGGCTACCAACGAGTAGGTGGTAGTGGGTGGAACTTAGAGCGCAAATGGTCCTTAGCCCGGATGACCTGACGAGTGTTGGAACCATGATATTTATATCAGACACAAGTGACGGTACGGTTTGTAACCTTTCGCCTTGGTTCGTCTACGTCTGTCCGTGTACCAATGTCGAAGCTTATTACGACATTTGTACCACTACAACAAGAACTTTTTGAATTCGTCGAAGACCTTGGAGAATTAAGAAACTACCCACCATGTTGCAATGTTAGTTTCTTGAAAGAATTCTTACAGTCTTCTATCTTGTCAGATAAACGTAAATGAAGGTAATCAATATTATACCTGTTGTCTTGTTGACGGGTTCCACCGCCAAACGTAGAAAAGGTTCAGGTACCACGCCAAATAGTAGAAGTTCCTGGTAATTTTCGTGGTTGACCTTCTCTACGGTGAAAGAGTGTTTATATAGATATGCTAGGTGAGAAACGACGAGTTCGAGTATGTTGTTCTCGACTCCCCGAGCTATGACTCTAGTAGAACCGTAACTGTGTCTACAAAGTTCTTACAAGTGGTGAATATGTCTACATATTTTGACGTTTCCTTTCTTACCTTCTTCGTCTCCTCTCTCCACCTCTCAAATCTTAATAAGAGTTAGGGGTCTACATCAACCAGCAACTTAGACCTCGACTGGCTTCCGCCCTCTTGGAAGGTTGTTCACTACTCCATCGTAACTAAGAAGGACTTCTTATGTCTCTCCGACCCACAGTACTATACCATGACCGGTTTTCTCTGTTAAGTCCCGGACATTCACTCTCTGAATGTTATTAGTTGGTCTTGGTACGTAGAATAAATGGTTACGTAATGCAAAATGAAAAGGGGTTACCTCTTGAGCCTACCATAACCCCCGCCCTTGACTCTTTACTTTTGCCCGTTGCTGTTCATCAAGCCTACGTAGTTGCACGGAAAATAACGAAAGCGGATATGGGTGCCTGTCTACTTCGCTACTGCTATAAAGTCCGTTTTGCTGATAAAGTTGTTAAAGACCATCTACGGACCCGTCATACACTGGTCTTGTTCGACCGTACCAACTTCTCTGTAGTCAGTTTATAAGCACGTCTAGAAATGTTACCAGAATGTCTACAGGAAGTTGTTGTTCAATTGTTTTACATTTTGTGTTCGTTACCAGGGCAACCACATTCTTATCAGATCATCAGATCACCCATTGACTTATTTGTTGTACAGTACTATATAGACTACCAGTAAAACATAGTTTGGGACCTCGGAAGGAGATCTTCCAAGTATTTTATTATTCAGCCGTTGATTTTTCAAAATGTGCTCGCATTGGCAGTTTTGGTGGTAATAAACTGCCGGAATCCATAGGAATTGGTGTAGCCGAAAGAGATAGTGGGTGGATCCATGGATCGAAATGACTCCTATTAGGAAGTGATTTCTTAAATAGGGAATACCGCAACTTTGATTCATTCTGTGAAGCGTTTCTGTTTTTTTTCTTTCGGTTTCTTATACCGGTAGTGTATTGATTTTCTTTGATGCCCAGTTTTGTGGTTCCTAACCACAACGCCAACCGGGTTGTCCTTATATAATAGTAAATCAGATCGTTTCCTTACCGGAATAAGTCACGAAGCTGGAACTCTTTGTGCTTTCAGGACATCATATTCCCTTCTTGCAGAGCAACGGATTAGGAGAAGGTGTACGGTGATAAATCGGCGCGTTCAATCCTGGATACGTTAAGTATGTTGTGGGAATGTATAGTAACTTACTCTCAGTCAGCAGGCACTACGCCCTGGTACTGTACAGGTAGGGATCATGCCTCAAGGGGCATTTTTTGGTGGGTGGAACCTGCTCCCGGAAACAAATGAGTCTCACTAATATTTTCTCTTGAGCGTTCATTGTCTCACAAATTTTAACCTTGTTCTATCCACAGCCAAACATCCCATACCACTCCCTCCAATTTATCACTTTTTCCCTTTTCACCTTTCCTTGCTAATTCTCGGGAGTTGTGACTTTTTATTTGCTTTGATCCGTCTTCTTTACTGTTACGAATGCTTTCCTCTCATCCATTCTTCTCTTACCTTCCTAACCATACCGGCCACCATATTCAAGCTTACAACGTAAGCCCACCTGCCAATTGAAAGAATTCTGGGAATTTTGGTTCTTCCGGTTTTTCTGGCTGTAGTTTTAGGTCTCTTTCCCATGTCGTAGTTTGGCTGTTCTAGTCCAAGGTGGTCGAATCATCTCGAGAGATGGAGATTCTTGTGATGGAGAAAATAGTCATTATTATTCAAATTACAGTTCTTCTCTTCCGCGGTTCTACCGTAGTATACTTACACATAGAGTAGTCCATATTTGCCTCCACAACATAGAAAAAAGCAGCTGAAACTTGTTACAATCCCTTAAATCAGCTATGCTCTCATCGTTGTGCGATGAGTTCCTGAGGTTTTCAATCCCCTCCATTCTTTTTTTTTTTTTTTTTGGAAATAAATCAACGCCTATCAACACCTACAATAGTAGACAAGTGCTGTGCACCTCGCTGAGGAGTGTTAAGTAGGATTATGTTTACAGTAGAAGTAGATTTGAGGTGGAGCAATACTAGTATATCTGAGAATGAAATGACTGTACTCACTTTTTGACCTTGTGTTTGATTTTCAGTCTTTGTTTATTCTCTTCTACTTCTTCCCATAATGTTGTAACTGTTGGGCAGAATTGTTTGATGTTCCCATTGAGGTTTCACATTTTCACTGCAACCATTGCACATTTTCCAGGTAATGTGCATCCACCTAGATAGCATCCACTACCACAATAATGCTGAATATTACGGCGTCTAGGGGTTAGATCAGGTCGTTTCCCGCAGTGCTCATGGGCGCGGGGTGACGAAGTGGATTGGCGGGGATGACGATTAGATATCGAGTGATTGTTGGTGACTCCAAAAGGCACTAGGAAACAGACGGAAGTGATATGATACGGCATATACTGGAGATATCGGCTTTGGTGTATTACCACAGTAGTACGTAAGTGTCGAAAGAGAGTTAAGACAGCTGAATATGGGGAGAGACTTAGCGGAGAGAGGGTTAGTGGCGAGGTGGATCGCTGGGAGTTTAGGGAATTAGCGGTGAACCCCGGCTTTTAAAGGAAATAAGGAATTCAAGGTTCGGGTTTATGTCCGGAATATCAATGGGATTTCTAGTTTTGTGTAAACCGATTTTCTATATAACGCTGGTTGCCCGCCGCAGTAGTTTAAAGAAATAAACTCAAATATAGCCAAAGTTTACAACTACAATTACTGCTCCAATTTTCTACTAAATCAACACCCGCACACTGCTTCCCCCGACCGTCCGTCGAGAAACAACATCCAAAAAAATGACAGAACAGAACAGCCAGGAAATCTAATACCGCCACGTTGGGGACTCAGGCCTGAAAGCTCCCGTTCCCATTCTCGGGGCCATGGGATTTGGGAATAAAATCTGGCAGCCATGGTGCGTTGGTGAAGTGGAGGCATTACCAGTCTTGAAGGCAGCTTACGATCTCGGCATCAACACCTGGGATACGGCAAATATTTATTCCAACGGCGAGTGCCAAAGGATTGTCAGGAAGGATGTCAAGGAGTACAAGATCCCGAGAGATAAACTTGTTATCATGATGAAGTGTTTTTGCGCTGTTGGAGAAGATCCGGATATGCAGACCTTATTATCCCCGGTTTGAATTTCTTTTGTGGCTTTCTTTTAAGAGTAGGAGTTAGGAGTGAGAGTTGGGGTTGATAAGCGAGGATTGTAGGGTGAGCCTGGAAGGCTATATTGCCTGAAGTGAATGTTTCACTGGAGAGGTTGGGATTAGGCTGTATCGATTTGCTTCAAATCTATAGGGTTGATCCCGAGACACCGCCTGAGGTGACCACGGAAGCCTTACATGATCTTGTCAAAAGCGGAAAGTATGTTTTTCCTCTGCCACTATTTTCGGCAAGTTCAATGTTACTGACGTCTTGAAATAGAGTCCGATACATCGGCGCGTCTTCAATGTGGTCCTAGCAATTTTGGTATGTCGCGCCTTTCCACAGCTCTAATCCAGTCAACTGATATTAAATCCTCCCAGCCTCTATCAGCAAGACGCCGAGCGCAACCGGACAAAATTCATCTCAATGCAAAACCATTACTCCGTCGTCTACCGCGAAGAAGAGCGCGATATAATACCCTACTGCAGATCAACCGGCGTTGGAAGAATCCCCTGTTCACCTCTAGCACGCGGACACTTGACCCGCCTTCCCACATTGGAAACAGACTCCGTGCGGAAGGACATTGAGACCAAATTCGCCAATCTGCCCCTATTCGCTATGGGAACATCGGAGGTGGATAAGAAGACTATTTCCCGCATCAAGGAGATTGCAGATAAGAAGGGGTGGGCAATGGCGAGGTTGCGCTTGCCTGGATTTTGGGTAACGTATTGAACCGGGAAGTGGATCAGACGCAGAAGTGAATCACTTTGTATGTAAATTTTGTCCAAATCCTCACTGTAAATTTTTCGAACGAATCAAATGTCCAAATTTTGATCAACCAGAAGCGAATTTAGCTTACTGCACTGCCAAGAATATCAACTACACTTCAGAATATTCTCTTTCGAGTGTTGGACGCCAATTGAGATTTCCACATTTTGCATTTCTTGGTGCGTTTTAGCTGATTCATTACACGGTCTGGTCCACTTCCCGGTCCAATACGTTAAGGGTACCACACCAATAGTGGGAACAGCGAAAGCAGAGCGAGCAGCAGATATGCTGGGGCTGAAGGGGAAGAGTTTGGATGAGAGTGAAGTTAAGTATTTGGAGGAGTTGTATGTTAGTAGGGAGATTTCGGGACATGTTTAGGTTCGCGGAGACGCTCACCGTGGCCATCTGTGATGATGATGATGGAGATCTCGATATCGGAGAAGTCCCGCTTCCAAGCAGGATCTATTGTTGGTGTACAACACCTTGCTGGGCTAGAAATGTACAAGGCATTGAATAGTTACCGAACTCGAGTAGAGCTTAGCTTTTATGTCGCGTTGGCCCGTAACTTAGCTACAGTGCTGTCGTTAGACATCCAAAATAAAGTCAAGAAGTCTACCATAAAAACTCGCTAAATCCATCATCGCCTTCTGAGACAAAATACCCCGGTAAGGAATAGTGATATCCTAACGCGGTATAGCTTTGGCTGGCTGAACGTGTTGAATATAATTAACTGGTATTCGTTATTTTGTTAACCTGCCCTGCTAAGCCTATTGCATTTTAGTACAGAGATTTCCGCTTGCAAATCCGATGGTGGATTTAACGAGTTTTTACGGTACAGCCGCATTCGCAAAGTTCTTGTACCCATGCTCCGTTACTGCTACAACCTTTCCAAAAGGTTTTATTACTTGTTACACAACTCATGATTTGGGTTTTCTACCAATCATCTACTGCCACATGTGGTTTGAGTAGGCTTCATGTCTTCTCAGAATGTTATCAATCTTCTAAGAGTGGGAGTCAGGGTGTTGTGGAAGAGGATTAAAGAGATAGAAATCCAATTATGACTTGTACTGGGGAACCCAGTTCCCACACTATCACAAAGTGAAAGGGCACAATCAGTGCCTACTGAACTCAGGACTATCTGTGAGGGTATTCCTGTAGCACCAAAGTCTCTTGTACAAAAGTCTAGTACTTGGGCTCAAGTTGTGAGGGGAGGGAAGAAGAGGAAGGTTGAAGAGGAAAAAATGGTGAGGAATGGGAAAGAGGAAAAAGAGGTGGGGAGGTCACCTGATCCTGAAGAAAATAGCAGAAAGGGTCTCCCAGTGATGGTGGAAGTTGGGGGTGTGAGGTGGGATGATGGGTTTGGTGGGGTGGAAGAGGGATTAAAGGAGGCAGGTTTTGTGAGTTGTGAGGGAGGGAGATGGTTGGTGGATGAAGGAGAGAGGGAGAAGAGGATGAAATTGGGGAGGAAGTTGTCAACCATGGTGGTGAGGGTGTGGGGAAGGGAGAGAGTGGAGGAGCTAAGTTGTGCTGGCCTTTGGGTTGATGTGGTATGGTGTTTGGTTAGGAGATTTGTAGTGGTATCATACCAGTGAAGAGGAAAGAGGCTGAATGGGTTAGGGTAGTGGATAAAGTGGATGAGAGAGTGGCAGGGTTGGAAGTGAGTGTGGTGGGGGTAACTGAGGTTCAGGGAGATAGGGTAGGGTTATTGGAGGAGAAGATGATGGGGATGATAGCAGATGGATTGAGGGTATTGGGAGAAGGGATGGGGGTGATGAAGAGGGAATTGATGGAGAGAATTGAGGAGATGAAATTGAAAGGGGAGAAGGAAGTAGAGGAATAGGTAGAGGTGAAGAGTGCCATTGTGGTACCTACAGGACCAAAGATTATTTCTCCAGAAATACCTACTACACTGAAGACAATATCAGGAAAGGGTAAAGGAGTGGAGAAGAGGAAAGATTGGATGGCGGAAGGAATGGGAGGTTATGAGGATAGAGGAGTTTATGGGGGGAGATGGAGTGATGATAAGTTGATGAAGGAGGCAGAGGAATGGCAGAGGAGAGGAATGAGGGTGGTGAAAGTGGGGAAGCCCATGGGATTTGGAGAGGGTTTATGGAAGGGGAGAAGAGGTTAAATTGTTTAGTTTTGTTTGTCTGGTGCTGGACTATGGTAGACACTTAAATTAGTATAGAAAACTGTAGTTTAGTCAGAATAAAAAGGAAAAGTTTATAAAAAAAAAAAGTTCTCATACCCTGGTTGGTACCAATACCTGGCTTGGCTATAGCAGATGTATTATGATGTAGTATAACATCGACTCCATACTGAACATCAGCTATGGATGGCAATGCAGGAAGAATGGGAGGCAATTGACCAAATCACTCTTGATAGACTTGTAGATAGTATGCCTGACCGGGTGGCAGCTGTGATTTCAGCGAATGGTGGACATATTAAATGGTAGATAATTTAATTCTTTATACTCGTTGATGTTTTGCTACATAATAATACATCTATTATTGCCAAGCCAGGTATTGGTACCAACCAGGGTACGAGAACTTTGCGAACTTTGCGAATGCAGCTGTACTGGTACAGTACCTGCCCTTCCCACTCTGGTATTGTGCAGTACAGGGGTTGATATTAGAGACTTTGCGGTGGACGCATCCAGACTATCTGGGCATACGCATGCCAAGCCCCGCAACCTCCAGACAACGGTTTGACTCCACAACAAGAGCAATTTCGACAAATTTGACTTCTATCCGCAATAGAAGTTTTAATATCGATTCTTTTTTTAATCTTTTTTTTTCTAGCATCAGAACTAGAGAAGCAGAGGTGTATGATCTATCAAAATCATGGGATTTGAGTTCGAGCCTGGGTGAACAGAGTGTTGGCAAATCAAGTCAATTATTCGTTTGGGAAAAATGTGAAGCTTGACAACTACCGCAAAGGGAAAATCGCATCCAGCTCCAAATCCCCTGTTTCTTGGCACCCAGGGTGTCTGAATACATCCACCGCAAAGTCTCTATTATTAGACTTGAACTACTGTACCTCAGAAAATTTGGTTTCAGCTCACCAAAGGATATCACATTGGTGAACTGGGGAAAACTGCCAAGACGTCAGCCGCAATAAGTAGCGAGACTTGACTCAAGAACACTTCAACCTGACTTTCTAACACTAAACCTTCAATCCCCCGGTCCTCACAATGCCCCTCCTAGCTCTCCCGTCTGAAATACTCCTCGAGATAGCATCTATCCTAAATGCCGACTCTATATACTCACTCGTCCTCTCATGCCGCTGCCTAAACCACATCCTAACCGAAACCCTCTACTCTTTCCCCCTAAGGGACCATGAAAGTGCCCTTCGCTACGGCCTCAGAGCCCTATTTTCTGCTGCCGGTCGGCGCGACGTGTACGTGGTGGAGAAAATGTTGAAATGGGGTATCTTAAAACACTTCAACTGGCGGGCCAATCGAGAATTCGAGAAGTCACTATTCTGGGAAAAAAAAGATATCTCAGCGCTAGAAACGCTATTGTTCTGCGGGATGGATCCTATGATGCCATTAGCAGGCCGTCACTTACCATTTCTTGATATAGCGGCGGGGACCGGCAATGCCCCTGCAGCGAAGGCACTTCTAGCGTGTCCACGTATGGTAGTGAATCCGAGGGGCCGTTGTGTGCATTGCCCGCCGGCGTTGATATCAGCCGTGCGGAGGGGCTTCGCGGACGTTGCACGGATACTGTGCGAGGATGAACGGGTCGACGTTAATATCGTGGATTGGGCTCGAGAAATCCCTGTGCTGCATCTTGCTGTTCAACGAGGGGATCCGGAGTTGGTGCGTTGCTTGCTGCGGAGGGGTGACATACATGTCGATGCGCGGTGTCCGAGTGCCGAGACGGCGCTGTGCTGGGCTGCACGGGAAGGGAATTTGGTTATCATGAGGCTCTTAGTAGAGGAAGGGGATGCAGATATTAACCTCAGCGGCGGTAGGATGCAGTATCTAGGCTCTAGCTTACCGCCCGCGAGGGGAGAGAACGGAGGTGATTTTCTTTTACGCACACCTTTACATTTTGCGGCAATTCGTGGGCACTTGAGTGTTGTGAAGTTTCTAGTGAAATGTGAGGGAGTGGACATTAATGCTCGAGATGCTCTTGGCGATTCACCGCTAGATTATGCGAGAAGAGGCAAGGATAAGAAAATGGTCCGAGTGTTAAAAGATAATGGGGCTATCGATAAAGGATATGGGGAACGGAGACAATTTCGGAGGAACTTGATGGGATTAAAGATATTCGGATGTTTTTCGGGGCACGTTTGACAGCATGCTGATGTTACCAATTCCCTCGCTTTCATGAAATAGGGGGCAGAATTTGCTAGGATATCGGATGGCTTTAGTTTTCATACTATGTTTCGGACCGTTTTCACAAGCTAGGAACTGAGATATTGTGAAAGTATTCAATCAAAGTTAATAACTGTACTGTAGATTCCAGTAACTTAGGGTACCATAGTTGGCACTTGGTGATTAATCAGGCTAAGTTAATTACGGTAACGTGGAAGCGCGTAAAGATGTGAAAAACGCGCTAAACAAGTCTCTCAACCACCTGAATCCTACCTGTTTATCGCAAACTCTCACTCGACTTTGAAAAATGCACGTACGGTAGTAACCAATGGGTTAGTTTTTATCATAAAAGCCACCGCATATCCCACGCACAATCTCTCATTCACGGCCAGCAAGTGACATCTTTTTACATTATTAAGGCCTGTCTTGGCCTAAATGATCTTATCAGCCGGATAACTTACGATGCTCCGATAGACAATGGTCAGGACTACGGTAAGCCGATTTGCCAACTACGGTATGAAGAGATGGGCTGACTAACTAACTACTGTCGGGCCTCCGGTACTTGACCATTAGGACCATTCGGAACCCTCGATATTACCCCAGAACCAGAAAAATCGTTCCCATAGATCCAAACCAAGATTGCCAACATATACAAATTTTGAAAATGAAAATTCAAAAAATCAAAGAAACTTGGGAAACTTCCTTCAGAGATCCAAACTTTACAGGTGACTTAATCTCTTGTGTATATGATTCCCTTTTTCTGTGAAATGTGGGTTTTCAGGTTGGGATGCCCGAGTCATAAAGATACTTACCCCCCCCCCCACAGTAATTTTCACGATATCATACTTTCTAACTTACGTAGATCTCAATATTTCTGTTGAATGTTTTTTTTTGTGAGGTAACTGGAAGCAGTGAGTGGCTTTTTGGTTGTAATGTGGGCGTTTTAGAGGACGCGATGATTTTAGTACATGAAGTGCGTTCTCGGGAATCGATCTTCAAGGAATTAGATGAGAGCAAGCAGAGGAGCTTGGTTAGTGTTGGGGATCGTGAGAGGAGTTTCGAAGGTGAAGAGACCAAGGAGGAGAAAGAGAAGAAAGAGGGCAGTGCATGGGAGGCATTGAGGAGAGAGTTGAGGGAAGCTTACGAGGTCCTGATGGCTGAGTGTAAATGCCAGAATGGGAGTTGTGGGAATCAGAATTCTTGAAGGAGGTTGAGCAATTCTTTCTGACCTTAATTTGGTGTTTAAAAGTTTCTGATATGAGGAGTTCACGAGATACTTTTTAGTTAGCAAATCAGATTTTGGTGGTGGTTATGCAGAAATAGTGATAGTTTACTATTATATTACGTTTAGAGAGAACTAGCTCTGTTATGATTAGTATTATCATGTATTTAACCTTGCATCAAAAAGCGAGAAATAACTTTATCCGCGATCGAGTGAGAAAACGAGGCCAGCCAACCAGACCAAAGATAACATAGAGAGAGGGAAAGCAGGTACCGTACAAGTAGTTTACCGGTAGACAAGATTTTTTAGAGAAGAATTATAGGATAAAGGGCCCTATAGATACTTGGTGATGAATATAGGAAATATGCGAATTCACAACTTAGGAGGATAGGGTCAGATGAGTTAAAGAGGGTTTTCGGATGTGCTAGCTCGGTTATAGCGTCCAAGGAGAAGGTGGTAAACAAGAGGAGTCGGATCAGACATTGGCCACCGATTGCGGGGGAAGAAATCTGTGTTCCCAGAGATAGTTGCGGCGGGAATGTCAATAAAAATAAAAATAAAAATAAGAAAAGAGACTGCAGGTGAAGAGAGATCCATGCATCGATGTATCTGGCTGAATAATTAACAACGGGTTTGCATGTGTGGCTCTAGGTCTTCCAATTTGCTTGCTATAGATTTCTCCCATAATTCAAAGTTGTGAGAATAGTAATTTAAGAAGGAAAGGTTTTTATTATCCCCTCAACCGTACGCGGGACATGAGAGGGCGGAAAAGTCCACCACTCCACTTCAATTAACAACTGTGGAAGCTCAACAACTTGTAACCTTCCGGATAAAATATTATAGATAGGCACTTATGTATAGAATCTAATTCTTCAATTTTGGATTTCTTTGAACCTTACTGCCATATTGGCCCTACTTTGTCTGGAGGCACCCAAATATACCAAGCCAGTCCTATTTTGGTGAGATTTAGGTCCATGAACTCTATTTGGACACATTTTGTCACCTAGGAGTGGTTTATAAAAATATCAAAAAATAATAAGGTAGAACTCTCACTAGTTCTTTATATCTTCTGATTAATATCTATGAGTAATATCTGAATTTACTATGCTTCAGTAAAGAAATATCACAGTTTTCGGTGTTGTGATGAAAAATACTACAATATATCTACTTTTCAGAACTAGGAATCTGATTCATATTTGCTCACTCATATGTAGTTTTGTTGTACTTTTACATTACTGTGCACTACATTAACTTTAAAATTCAATTCATAATACTTACCTGACCCAATTGATTACTTTAGACATTTTTCTAGGCAATTTTGCCAACTCTGTGGTGGAGTAACTGCTGTGTCAACTGAGATATGATTTCGAAAATGCCAAGACATAAGGGGGACAGTAGCTTCCATGGATAGGGAATCTTCTAAAAATTTAAAAAAAATCAATATTTACTAGATTGAGGTATTGAGTTGCAAACTTTAAAATTTTAGAGCTTATTCTTGCATTTTGGTTGAGCTATGTCGTTTTGGTTGGTCGGGACACATATGGGCGGAAGCGCACAACGGTTGAGGGGATAACTTAGTTTAATCCACATGCTCAGTGAGAGGTAGGAGAGGAGCATCAATGCGGCTATCAAGGATACGGAAATTTTTGCTAGCATTTGTTGAAGGTATTATTATTATTCAGGGAAGCTGTTTCACACCTGAACCACATTCTCTCACCTGGACAGGTCATACATAGGTGTGATGAATGCCCCAGAAAGCTAAGGTACAGTCGGGTGACAAAAGTATTTCTGAAACACAAAAAGCCTGCCTACACTCGCTTCCATGACACTGATATTTTCTACTCTCCCACCCCAACCACGTATAGAGAGAATACAATAATGAATGAGAAGATTAATCACAGGTAGTAGAAAACATATGTAAAGAGAATTCAATTTTTATTTTTTTAGTACTTTGTATACCAACCATTTGCTGCAATAACCACACAAACTCTGGATAGCATACTTCTCCACAAATCCTCCAGATATTCTGACTCCAATATCCTATACTAGTGGAAGAACTTCAGCAAGGTGTTTCCTAACTGTCTCTGGTCCACCTTTTGTGTTCCCAATGCCAGGGTACATTTTTTGCATCCTCTCCTTAAGTTGATGCCAAAGGTGTTCGATTGGATTTAAATTAGGTAAATATGGTGGCTATTTTATCACTTCTACTCCATGCTCATCATGCTATTCCTTTACCACTCCATTCTTATAGACCCTAGAGTTATCTTCCATGAAGATAGGCTCTACCCCAGTGGTTTCTCAGGCTCTTTGGAGGACAGGAAGTAAAAGATTCTCTAGGAGATCTTAATAGACAAATCAATCCACTGACTTGATGATTAAGGGCATAAAGGTACCCCGATATGGGCCCCAAAAGCACCCCCACACCATCAGCTTCACTTCCTCTCTCTTTTCATATGTTTGAATGCATTCCTTATGCCACTTTTCATATGGTGTACAGAAAACCCACATAGTGCATGGATTCTTGCTCTTTACAACACTGTATTCATCACTCCATATTACTTGCTTCCAATCCTCCTCAGTCCAATCTGCATAGTGTAAATCCCAGCACAAGCATTCAGCAGCATGGTCCTCAGTCAACTTTGGTCTCTTTTTTGCTTGCCATTTTTTAATGCCTTCTTTTGCTAAAATGCACTTGACTGTTCATATGCTGACATTAGGAGCCACCAATTGTGTTAACTCCTGTAAAGTCTGACTTCTGTTTGCTTTAGCTGCTTGTAGCATGTGTCACTGATCTTGCTCACTGACTTGGAAGGATGGCCTCATGTGGGGCGATCGTGGTGGTCCTTTCTCTCTTGCCACTGTTGGATGAACTTGCACACCATGGAGTCTTGTCTTGGATATGTCAACTGTGGTAAGACTTTTGCAACACTCTGGTGCACTTTCCACAGTCCCATAATTTCTCTCTTAATATCTGAAAGGCGTCCAATTCCCTGAGTCTCCTCTTTCATTCTGGGCGGCATAATGTGGATTGAGGTTGTGGGTGGTATTGCGGGGTTGTCAAGCACGATCAGTTTTCGGAAATATTTTTGTCCTAGTACTTTATATTAGGTGTTCCGTAAGCAAGTAAGTTCGGCTCCATTTGGTTATAAGTTAACGCTGTAACTTAGAATCCTGTCGGGTGGTATGTCGCTTCGGCAGGTATATCGGACAATGAGATACTGCTGACAATGCTGAGATCAGTACAGTACAGTTAAGAACTGAGTAGCTTGAGTTCTCTTGCGGGTATCTGTGTTCCCAACATACTTGCCGAAGCGACATGCCACCCGACACGATTCTAAGCCTCGACTTACGGTTGTATAGTGCTGTAATACCGGTATACTGTACTCACCAATCAAAACTCCTAGTAACTTGAGTCATGTTTCATACCCTATTGGTGACTCGGTGCGACCTGCCAAGCCATCAGCCCTGATAAGGCATCTCCCGGACATCACCTCTGACCGACCTTCTAAACACCAGGCCTTCAACTACCTCTGTGCGGTAGTCAAGATGCCCCTCCTAACTCTCCCTCCTGAGATCCTACTCGAGATAGCATCTAATTCCAGCGTCGACTCCATATACTCACTCGTCCTCTCATGTCGCTACCTAAACCACATCCTAACCGAAACCCTCTACTCTTTCCCCCTAAGGGACCATGAAAGTGCCCTTCGCTACGGCCCCAGAGCCCTACTTTCTGCTGCCGGTCGGCGCGACGTGTACGTGGTGGAGAAAATGTTGAAATGGGGCATCCTAAAACACTTCGACTGGTGGGCTTATCGAGAATTCGAGAGGTCACTATTCAGGGAAAAAAAAGATATCTCAGCGCTAGAAACGCTATTGTTCTGCGGGGTGGATCCTGTGGCGCCATTAGCAGGCCGTTCCTTACCATTTCTTGATATAGCGGCGGAGGCCGGCAATGCTCGTGCGGTGAGGGCACTTCTGGCGTGTCCACGTATAGTAGTGGATCCGAGAGGCCGCGGGGGCATTCCTCCGCCAGCGTTGATATCAGCTGTGCGGAGAGGTGATGTCGAAATCGTGAAGATTTTGTGCGAAGATGGACGGGTCGACGTTAATGCCGTGAATGGTGGGGCTGGAGAGAAGCCTGTACTTATTACTGCTACCGAATACGGGCATTTGGAAATCGTGCGGTACTTGTTACGGAGGAGAGATATCAATGTTGAGGTGCGGTCTAGGAGTGCAGAGACGGCGCTGTGCTGGGCTGCGGATGGTGGGAATTTGGATATGGTGAAGCTGTTGCTGGAGGAGGGTGGTGCACATGTTAATCTGAGTTGTGGCTGCTGGTACGCCCCGTGGAACGGGGGCGAACTCACTTCCCTGCTACGCACACCTTTGCATTTTGCGGCAATTCGTGGGCACTTGAGCGTTGTGCAGTTTCTAGTAAAATGTGAGGGAGTGGACATTAATGCTCGAGATGCTCTTGGCGATTCACCGCTAGATTATGCGAGAAGGGGCAAGGATAAGGAAATGGTCCGAGTGTTAAAAGATAATGGGGCTATCGATAGGAGGTATAAGGAGCGGAGGCAATTTCGGAGGAACTTGATGGGATTAAAGATATTCGGATGTTTTTCAGGACACGTTTGAAAGCATGCTGATGTTACCAATTCCCTCGCTTTCATGAAATAGGGGGCAGAATTTGCTAGGTTATCGGATGGCTTTAGTTTTCATACTATGTTTTGGACAGTTTTCATAAGCTAGGAACTGAGATATTCTTCTGAAAGTATTCAATCAAATTTAATAACTGTAGATTCCAGTAACTTAAGGTACCGTAGTTGGCACTTGGCGATTAATCAGGCTAAGTTAATTACGGTAACGTGGAAGTGCGTAAAGATGTGAAAAATGCGCTAAACAAGTCTCTCAACCACCTGAATCCTACCTGCTTATCGCAAACTCTCACTCGACTTTGAGAAATGCATGTACGATAGTGGCCAATGGGTTAGGCCCTGCTTGGCTCGCGCCATCAGTAAGGTAACCCCTTACAAAACACCAACCATAAGGTTTCCTAATGTACTCGGGGGTGAGGGTAAGTCGGGCGCGGTAGTACGAGTGTCTTACTCTATAGGAGGTTTTGAGACATTGCCAACTAAGCTAAAATTGAATATCGGTTACTGGTAGAGAGTTAACGAAAAGTAAACACCACCACACACGCGATACTGGCACTTGTGTATTACAATGAAAAAATGAAGTCCAAGGGAATGCGAGATCTCCAACCAATTGGTAAAAGGCATATGGAGATGACTCTAGACAATCAAATTAAAGTTATCTCGTTGCAAGATAATGCCAGTTGGAGTTGGGGTCAAATTGGGCAGGAGCTTAATATTGACCGCCGTACTTGCCAAAAGGTAGATTAAGTCTTCTGTTTTCTGTGACAAAGGAATACTAACATTAGCTTATAGATATATAAATAGGCAATGGAGAACGGTATGCCATCCAACCAGATAAGGACAGGTTGTCCACCAATCTTTGACAAGGCCGAGATTGCCCACCTTGTTGCTTTCATTACACAAGATTACACTACACGGCACCTATCATGGCAGGCTATAGTGATCGAGATGGGATATGGCTGTTCATATAGGACATTAAAAAATGTGATGGAAAAGCTAGGGTATCACAAGAGAATACCATGTTGGAAATTTAGTGTTTGGCCAGCTAATAGACAAAAACATGTCAAATGGTGCCAGCAGAGATTGCACTGGACCTACAAAGAATGGAGTCGCATTTTATGGACCAACAAATCAACTTTTTCGACTACTGGATTTGGACATCACCCTTGGGTTATCCGGCTTCCTGAAGAAGAGTTCCATATTGACTGTATGGATCAAACCTTTGAGCAAGGAAGAGAATCAACTATGGTTTGGGGGGGCTTTTGTGGGACTACTAAGTCTGAATTGGTATATATACCAGGAAAGGCTAAGATGGACTCAGCCATGTATGTTGAGGCAGTAATGGAGCCATATCTTGTGCCACTATGGCATGAGTGCTGTGAGATGTATGGATGGGCACAAGTGATAGAAGATGGGGCACCAGGACATAGAAAACATGTAAGGACTTACCAGGAGCTAAATGGGATGGATACTATTCAATGGCCTGCACAGTCACCAGATTTGAATTTAATTGAAGCTTTATGGCTTGATTTGGAGACAGAAATAGGTTAGACCTGGGGGCAGATCAGTGATATTCCTACTTTACAGTTACATTTAAAGACAATCTGAGGGCAGATTAGAGCAGACCAGCTTCATGGACTTATCCAAAGCATGCCAGATCGATTGCATACTGTTATTGCTACTGAGGGTAATGTGACTCCTTATTAGATAGTCTTTCTTACTCTTTTCCTTCTATGTAAATACAATACAGTAACAAAGTGTCACCCAACTTTTTTCCTCTAGCTAAATAATCCCTGCTCTGGGTGGCTCAGAAACTACTTCTGTTCTAGCTCCAGTCCTTACCTCTGTTTGCTCCACCATAAGTCAGTTACTGCATCTGGGTGTCACCCGACTTAACATACCCCCCAAGTACAATTTGTAAGGTAAGGAAACATACTTAAGTAAGGGAGGTATCGCCAAATAGCCCAAACAACCAGTGTAAAGTTAGATGAAAATGTATGGGGTTGCCTCCCAGTGCGGACCTTGGATATTTAATATAAGGTTTAATAAAAGCAGTCAACACTGTAACAAAATAGAAGAAAGGTGATGTAGCATACTGTAGGGTATACAATAAATGAATATTTTGTGTTTTTTTAGAAGTGGGAAAATTCTACTTGTGGGGGGTATAACCTAGAAGAACTGGTCATATATTCTTTTTTTTTTCTTTCTCCTTTCATGTTATATAATCCTAGTGACCTCTCAAAAGGCAATTCATAAGGTTTTCAAATACAGAATTTCTAAGGCTGTGTTGCCAAATGGACAAACCTTATGAACCAAAATTGCCAACATACACAAATTTTGAAAGTGAAAATTCAAAAACCAAACAGACTTGGGAGACTTCCTTCAGAGATCCAAACTTTGCAGGTGTTAATCTCTTCGTGTATATGATTCCCTTTTTCTGTGAGATGTGGGTTTTCAGGTTGGGATGCCCTAGTTATAAAGATACTTCTCCCCCCCACAGTAATTTTCACGATATCATACTTTCTAACTTATGTAGATCTCAATATTTCTATTGGATATTTCTTTTTGTGAGGTAACTGGAAGCAGCGAGTGGCTTTTTGGTTTGAATGTGTGCGTTTTAGTGGACGCGGGTTTGGAGATACTTCTATTCCTAAGGTTGAATACCCCCGGTATGATCAGTAGCCTTTGTTTGTGCATGATTGAAGATTATCCAATTTATTGATCATAAGATGTGGTACGTACTACTAATCTGGGTCCGCAGAAAGTGTCATGTTGGATCTTTAGCAGTAGGGAAATGGGTTGAGCGGCAGTGGCTGAAAGTGCTCTAGGTTGTTGGTTAGCTCAGATGAACATGACAATAGTGTTACAAGATTCATTACTTTTGTAGGAGTGAAGTAGCTTAAGTTGTCACTGTGGCGTTGGTAAGATATCAAGTGGAAATGATACCAAAGTGTCAATAGTAATTGTTGAATCGGTTGGAAAAAATAAATAAACGACAAGTTAATTTTTCAATAGTAGCCATTACGAGGCTTCATGTTAGCTATACTATCTACCTAGATATAAATTTGCCATTAACAATCCCCGGTATTTCCCATCACTATCATCACAACCACTTACGCTGCTACAGGAATACATACATAAGAACATACACAATGCTTTACTAATTCCCACCTCCGAACCGTGACATAAACCTCACCTTCTCTCCCGGCGAATTTCCCTGTCCAAACAACAAATGCCCTGACAAGTTCTACATTGAAGTCCCCCTCCTGGTCTAAAATACTAGAACCCGCACCACCTTTCCAACCACTGTCTCTCAACCAGCCAGGGAGCTCTTCGTAGGGCAATGCCATGCTTGTCGGCGGCGGATATGCCTGCTCTGCCTTGATGCCAAGTACATGTCTTCACAATGGAGGGTAGTTCCCTGCCCCATCGCGTTGGAAAGGTTCCTTGATGCATGGCATGTATTTGAGTAGGCCTGTCCTGTGACCATATATGCTTGCCACGAAGGGACAGATGAGGAAGATGTAGAAGGGGACGTAGGTGCGTGGGATGCGATGATTTTAGTACATGAAGTGCGTTCTCGGGAATCGATCTTCAAGGAATTAGATGAGAGCAAGCAGAGGAGCTTGGTTAGTGTTGGGGATCGTGAGAGGAGTTTCGAAGGTGAAGAGACCAAGGAGGAGAAAGAGAAGAAAGAGGGCAGTGCATGGGAGGCATTGAGGAGAGAGTTGAGGGAAGCTTACGAGGTCCTGATGGCTGAGTGTAAATGCCAGAACGGGAGTTGTGGGAATCAGAATTCTTGAAGGAGGTTGAGAGAAATTCTTTCTGACCTTAATTTGGTGTTTAAAAGTTTCTGATATGAGGAGTTCACGAGATACTTTTTAGTTAGCAAATCAGATTTTGGTGGTGGTTATGCAGAAATAGTGATAGTTTACTATTATATTACGTTTAGAGAGAACTAGCTCTGTTATGATTAGTATTATCATGTATTTAACCTTGCATCAAAAAGCGAGAAATAACTTTATCCGCGATCAAGTGAGAAAACGAGGCCAGCCAACCAGACCAAAGATAACGTAGAGAGAGGGAAAGCAGGTACCGTACAAGTAGTTTACCGGTAGACAAGATTTTTTAGAGAAGAATTATAGGATAAAGGGCCCTATAGATACTTGGTGATGAATATAGGAAATATGCGAATTCACAACTTAGGAGGATAGGGGCAGATGAGTTAAAGAGGGTTTTCGGATGTGCTAGCTCGGTTATAGCGTCCAAGGAGAAGGTGGTAAACAAGAGGAGTCGGATCAGACATTGGCCACCGATTACGGGGGAAGAAATCTGTGTTCCCAGAGATAGTTGCGGCGGGAATGTCAATAAAAATAAAAATAACAATAAGGAAAGAGACTGCGGGTGAAGAGAGATCCATGCATCGATATATCCGGCTGAATACAGTCGCACCTCGTTATAACGAAAGCCAAGAGTTCAGATTTTTCTTTTCGTTATAACGAGATTCCATTACAGCGAATAATTCAGAAATGCCAGAGAATGTTAGTAAGCAAAGTGTGATGAAGAAAGGTACTAGAACTAGTATGTGTAGGGAAGTGGGGAAAGAGAAAAATGAGGGGAAGCTGAAGACCACAGAGAATCCTTCCTTCAATCCAAGAAACCTGAAGCTTATTTTGAATTTTACAGACTTTACTTGCACAGTTCTGTGAAAAGAACAAAAGGTCGACCTCCAAGTAAAGAAGCAAAAAAACTCCAGTGCCTCCAAAAGCTCGAAAAGGTCTTAGTCAATCTCAAAAGTATGACCTATGTGTACTCCGATCCCAGCATGCAGAAATGACCTTGGTCAGATTTGCAGAATTGCCTGAGTGCTCCCAAAGAGAGAATGGCCATCCACTTCCACTCTCAAGCCTTTCAGAGCATCTGAAAAGCTGGAAAGAAAACCTACAGAAAGGGAAGCCAAGTGGTATGTGTAGTTTTCCAGTATAAATTTTATTTTTAAACTGCAAGTCAGTTTAGAGAGAGTATTTAGTATCATAGCCTGCAGTGACTAACTATAAGTAATTAATTAAAAGCTAAGGAACAAATAAAAAAAGAGCGAGCTGCCATGTTTCCTATTCTTGAGTTCCTACTGGCAAAGTGGGTATATGTGGCCGAATTTGCAAATGTTCCTGTTACCAATGATGTCCTATGAACCCAAGCCGAAGTTATCCAAACTAAGCTTATAGCAATAGGCTGTGAGGAAGACTACACAGGTTTTGTTTTATCTCTGGGCTGGCTACAGAAATTCAAAGCATGATCAACAATAAGAAGGCTGAAAAGACATAGAGAGTCTGGAAGTACTGATGCAAAAGTTATTCAAAATGCACAGCAGGAAATCCAGGCAGAACTCTCATCCTATAGACTACAAGATATTTGGAACTGTGATGAAAGTGGATTACAGTATAACAAGCAGCCTGCTTACTCAAATGTTAAGAAAGTACCAGGAAAGGTTCTAGTGGGAGTCAAGCTAGATAAATATTACAAACCTGGCAGGGTTTGTAATGGTTTCACATGACATATGATTGTATGTCATAATGTTTCATCTGTTAAAGGTTTTGCACCTGACTCAGTTGAGTCATATGATGTTATGTTTTCATACTATGACTCACGTATGAGTCATAGGGTCTCATATAACTCACAGTTGTGAGTCATAGTTGTTTATGTTTGAATTTGATTGGTATGTTAAGTGTTGACTCATATGTGTGCATATGAGCTATAAGGATTAAGAGGCATAACTTTGTTTATACAAGTCATGAGGTTTTGCACATGACCCCTTTAAGGTCATGGGACTTTCGCACATGACTAAGTATGGTCATGAGGTTATATGTTATGTGAGTGTATGAGTCACAGTTGTGACTCATTTAATTTGTAAGCAGGTTGCTGGAAGAACTATATAAGGAGGTTGATAGAACCTGATAGTTAGTTCTTCACACAACCACCTAAGTTATTTCCTATCTTATAAGTTATCAATAAAACATCCTTATGATCTTTATCTACAAAGACCAACCATCATGAAAAAGGAGTAAGGCTAATACCAGTTAGCACTATAAGGGTTTAATATTGATAAGGATCAATATCTAAGACATAGTGTAAGACAACGAAGTATTAGAACTCTTGGAGAAGAGAGAGAAGTTGAGATAAGTATTTCCTCGACTAATAAAAGAAAACAGAAATTGTTGCCTGTTGCGGGATATTAGCTAGGAGGAGATCATATAGCTGATTGTAACATTTGGTTGCGTCTCTACTGCAACACCTAATGAAAACACGGATTTCAGATATGACGATCAGTCCTTAGAACTTCCAGAGGTCACACAAGAACTTACAAGGACAGCTTTGGAAAGAGGGAGAGCACCAAGCCCAGTTACACCAGAAGAAGGATTACAACATAACAAGTCTTCAAGTGAAGAAGAGAGAGAAGAGAGAATGTTGGGTACAGGACAAGCACAAGGCCCAGGACAGGCCACAAACCGAGGACCAAATCTACCCCCAGTAGAAGGAGAACCACTTGAACAACTAGTCCAAGTACTACAGGCAATGAACAGCTTAAAGCCGAAAGTTAAACCACCAAGTCTCTACATGGGAGAATGACAAGAGCTTAGGAGTTGGCTAGTGGAACTGCAAATCTACTTCCAAGCAGTAGGATGAGCACAAGAACACGATGAAGAAAAGGTCACCTACATGTCCAGCCTATTAAGGAAAGAGGCAAGCATATGGCTCACACCCTATATGGAAGGAATCAGAACAAAAACCTGGAACAACTGGGAAGAATTTAAGGAGACAATCAAAATCCAATTTGGGGAAATCAATCTGAAGGGAGCCACAAGGATACAACTCAAAAACATGACTCAAGGAAACCAGACCATGATGGAATACTGGAACAAATTCAAACTGGCATTAACAGAAGCAGAACTAGATGACACAACAGCAGGAGAATGGCTATATACAGGCATGAACCTAAAATTGCAAGAAGAATTTGACCACTATGATCAGACAATTACAGCAGTTGAAGAATTAGCAATATAGGCCATGAACAAAGAAATCCGACTAACCACACTCAGAAATCTACACCAAACAAAGAAAGCCAAGATGGAGACATATGACACCCCAAGAAACCATGATGGCACCCTTAAGGTGACACTCAAAGAAACTTCACGAGGGGATCCTATAGACCTGGATGCCATAAACTGAAGAAGGTACCAATGGTTACTCCAGGAGGAGTGGAAAAAACGTATTAAAGAAGGATTGTGCTATTAATGTGGGAGGAAGGGACATATAGTAAAGGATTGTCGAACCCAAAAAGCCAACATCAACAAGTCCAATATCAGGGGGATAGAGGTAGAGAAAGAACAAGAGGAGGCTTTAAATGACGAAAGTCCTCAGAAATAGGTGATCCCAAGGACAACATGATGAAACCCATCAAAAGAAGGATGACGTCCCCAGGAAAGTATGGACCAGGGGATGGCAAGATGAAAACCATCAAAATAGCACACCTCCACTCAACAATCATGAATAAAGAATTACAAAACCTCGAATCGGACTATATTATGGTCAAAGTACAACTCCATAATGGACAACAGCAAATATCAACAAATATGATGATAGATTCAGGGGCAACTGAAGATTTTATGGACTGCAACTTCACTATAAGCCATCAGTTACCCCCTGATAAAGATCGAAAAACCAAGGGAAATATACATGGTGGATGGAACTATATCAGATGCAGGACCAATCACCCATGTCATAGAAATCCCTATGGACATTGAAAGCTACAAAGAGAAGGCAACATTCCTAGTGGCAAACCTTGTCAAACATGAAGCCACCCTTGGCATGACATGGTTAAAAGACCACAACATAAGGACCAACTAGAAAGAAGAAGAAACCACCTTTGATAGTGATAGGTGTAAGACAGTATGCCTTGATGCACCCCTGATGGTATATGCAGTACCAGAGAAGGAAGCAATTCAGCAAAATCTGAAAAGTCAGATTCTAAGGATCAACACTAAAGAAGGACTCAACTATGAAGTTGTGGTTAAAAAACTGAGAGAAGACATGAAGATATCTATGAAAGGTTCACAAAAGGCTGCAGGCAGTAACCTGTTCAACATTGAAGGAGCCATAATCCCAGCAAGGGGATAAAAGCTCCTTGGAACAGGAATTTCAATGGGACTTCCAGAGAATACCTATGCCCGCATCGTACTCAGAAGTGGCTTAGCAAGCAAAAACGGCCTCACTATTAATGCTAGAGTCATAGATGCGGATTATACAGGAGAGATCTAGGTCCTATTGGTAAATCTGTCAGAAGTGGATAATGAGGTCCACAAAGAGGATAGGATTGCCTAGACAATCATTGAAAAAATAGTCTCAACACCCATCAAGGAAGTACAACAACTTTAACCCACAGAAAGGTGTGACCAAGGATTTGGCAGGGGGGGGAGACCACCATGAGAAAGAACTAACTCAGGACAAGAAAAAGCTATCAATAGCTTTTATCTCAGCACAAGCATTCAGCAGGATGGACAAAAAAGGAGAAATCACTGGAATCCTAAATTCGGATGATGCAAGACTTAAGCTAATGACTCCAACAATCAGCACTGAGCTAGCCTTGCAAAAGAAAAGGAAAGGCGGAAAAGAAACTTTAAACCAAATAGTACATAAGGAATACCACAACTTCTTAGATATATTTGAAGAAAAAGAAAGAACCGAACTACCACCACATTGGGAGGTGCACTACAAGATTGAAACAGAAGTATCGCCACCATTCATGAAGCTCTACCCCTTAAGAGGGGAAGAGCTTATGGAACTCAGAGAATACCTGGAAAAGAATCTAGAAAGAGGATGGATAAGACCTTCATCCTCCTTAGCAGGAGCACCCATACTCTTCATCAAGAAAAAAGATGGGGGCTTAAGGCTCTGCATGGACTATAGAGGCCTAAACATAGTGTTGAAAAAAGACCGATATCCATTACCATTGATAAGTGAAGTCTTGGATCAACTGCAAATGGCTAAATATTTCACCAAACATGACATTAAGGACACATACCAACATATAAGGATTACCAAAGGAGATGAATGGTAGACAGTATTCAGGATACAATATGGACTATACAAATATCTGGTCATGCTATTCAGATTAGCTAATGTACTGACAACCTTTCAATGATGGGTCAACAATGCACTCAGCAAATACTTAGATATCAACTGCATAGCTTACCTGGATGACCTATTGATATATTTGGATACCATGGAACAACACTGAAAGGATGTAACCATGATACTAGCAAAGTTCAAGGAAATTGGGGTTCACCTGAAACCCACAAAATGCAAATTCCACAAGGAAGAAACTGAATACCTAGGATTCATCATCAACTCTGAAGGAGTATGAATAGACCCTACCAAGATAGATGCCATAAAAGTATAGACAATACCAGAGAAAGTCAAGGACATCCAAAGCTTTGTGGGGTTCTGCAACTTCTACCAATGATTCATAGAAGGATTCAGCAGAATAGTAAAGCCACTATACAATAGGATAAAAAAGAATTAGAAGTAGGAATGGGGAGAGCCAGAGCAAAGGACATTTGAAGGTCTTAAGGAAAGACTCACCACAACTCCAATACTAAGACACTTCAACCCAGAGGCACCTATTATGATTGAAACAGATGCATCTAATTACATCTGTTCTGGAATAATATTGCAACAAGATAAGCAAGGACTGTGGAAACCAATAGCCTACTGATCAAAGATAATGACCAAGGCAGAATGCAACTATGACATACATGTTGAAGAACTCCTTGCAATAATGCAAGCCCTCAAGGAATGGAGGAAATATATACAAGGAAGCCCACACACAGTCAAGATTCTTACAGACTACAAGAACCTTATCCTGTTCATGACCACTAAGGCCCTGAATGGAGGACAAATACGCTGGAGTGAGGAGCTCAGCCAATACAACATCAAAATCCAATATAGATCAGGCAAGGAAGGGGCAAAACCGGATGCCCTCACATGAAGAACAAATGACATACCAACAGAAGAAGACAATTGCATTATGCAATGGCAAAAGATCCTTTTACCAAAAGAACAATTCTTCAAGGATGAAGGGTATGCATCAGGTTCAGAAGAAATCAACACTATGGAACTGTGGATGATGGAAGATCAAGGAATGGAAAAGAATATCAAGGAAAAAACTACACGAGATGCTTTACTTCAAGACATTTGAAAAGCTATCAAAATGAAAGATAAGGAATATCTGAAGGTTGCATTAGGGTCATGCAACTGGAAAGAAGGATATATGTGGTATGAAGGAGAAATCTGGTTACCAGAAAATAAACCAATAAGAACTGAAATAATGAGAAGAAATCATGATACACCACAAAACAGACATGACAGAATGGCCAAAACATTGGAATTAACACAATGAATATATTATTGGCCAGGTATGTGCCAAGACATTAAGTGATATGTCAAAAACTATGACATGTGTCCATGGATAAAACCAAGTTGTCACACACCCTATAGACTACTGCAACTACTACAAATACTGGAAAAACCATAGAAATCTATTAGTATGGATTTCATCATAGACCTACCACTATCAAACAACTATGACACCATATGGGTCATGGTGGATCATCTGACCAAAATGGCTCACTTCATACCTTGTCAGAAGGATATGAAAACCAAACAATTTATGCAGCTATTTATGAAAAATGTTTTCAAACTGCATGGATTACTAAAAGATATCATCAGCGATAGAGGTTTAATATTCACATTAGACCTATGGAAATAAATGAACAAAGGATTGGACATCACATAAAAGATAATTACAACATTTCATCCTGAAATAGATGGTCAAACAGAATGAACAAATGCCTCACTGGAACAATTCCTAAGGGCATATATGGAATATTCCCAACAGGACTGGGAAGGATGACTATCATTTGTAGAATTTGCATACAATAACACATGACAGAATATTATCAAGACAACAACCTTCTATGCAAATTATGGACATCACCCCATCAATGAACCTATAGGACACACAGGTTTACCAGAAATATTGGAAAAGGATGACATCAAATGACTACACAAACTCATCCAAACAGAAATACAGATGGCATAAGACAAAATGAGGGAAAACAATGATTGATACAGAAAAACCCAATCCAAGACTGGAATCAGGAGATAAAATCTGGTTAATTATGAAAGACATTCAGACCACGAGACCATCAAAAAAACTGGACTACTGGAAGATTGGACTGTACAGTATTATTGAAAAAATTGGAGAAAAAGCTTATAAACTAGACCTCCCAGCCTCGATGAAAACAAAACATCTAGTCTTCCATATCAGCAAACTCAAACTCTACTCAGACAATCCTCTACCCTCACAAAAGAAACTTCCCCCCTCCTCCTATTGAGATAGAAGGAGAAGATGAATATGAACTTGATCAAATCATTGATTCGACACTACATTACGGAAAACTACAATACCGGGCCAAGTTGACCAGTTACACTGCACAACATAACCAAGAGTGGTACCCAGCCACCAACTTCACCAACACCCAAAATACAGTCTCCACCTTCTACCAATGATATCTGCATAAGCTAGGACCCAGAAAATAAAGACTGGAGCAAAATATATTTCGAAGAAAAGAAAGACAAGCATGTGGCATACTACTTTATGACATGCATGGATGATGAATGGCCTATCCACAAGGATGCAAAAGAAAGACATGACTTTTGGCCCATGGCTAGAACAGCAACTACTAGCTTGAACGGATCCAGTGATACCAACAGTTGGGAAAAGAACTGGGAATCATTCCCACCATTCATACCAAAAAAACCAAAACATGAAAGAATTGATGTTAAGGATTGCATGCGGGACCAATGCTCTTTCTACAAAGGAGGAAAGAAAAAAGTGAGATGGGGAGAAAAACTTGTTTCAGGGATGAAACCAGAGAAAAAGCAGGGGGATAAAAAGTTCATATCAAAGGAGGACCTACGGAAAATGATCGAAGACCAGCAAAAGTGGCTGGAACAACTACAAAGAATGGTAGATGGAGCAGGAAGGTCCATCGAATGTCTAAGAGGGGAAGAAAAAGGCCTGAGGCTCAGGAATAAGGCCTTGAAAAAAGAAGTAGAGAGGGAAAGATATGCAAGGAGAGAGGTGGAAAAAAGGATTAGGAGAATCTCCCACAAAGTGGGAAGATTGCAAGAGAATGTGGATCAAGATGTATACTACGAAAGGTACCATCACAGATTCTCAAGGGACTGAGGATTTAGGAAGAGGGGAGCTAGTATTACAAACCTAGCAGGGTTTGTAATGGTTTCACATGATATACGATTGTATGTCATAATATTTCATTTGTTAAAGGTTTTGCACCTGACTCAGTTGAGTCATATGATGTTATGTTTTCACACTATAACTCACATATGAGTCATAGGGTCCCACATGACTCACAGTTGTGAGTCATAGTTGTTTCTATTTGAATTTGATTTGTATGTTGAGCATTGACTCATATGTGCACATATGAGCCATAAGAATTAAGAGGCAAGACTTTGTTTATACAAGTCATGAGGTTTTGTACATGACCCCTTTAGGGTCATGGGACTTTTGCACATGACTAAGTATGGTCATGAGGTTATATATTATGTGAGTGTATGAGTCACAGTTGTGACTCATTTAATTTGTAAGCAGGTTGCTGGAAGAACTATATAAGGAGGTCAATAGAAGCTAATAGTTAGTTCTTCACACAACCACCTAAGTTATTTCCTATCTTATAAGTTATCAATAAAACATCCTTATGCTCTTTATCTACAAAGACCAACCATCATGAAAAAGGAGCAAGGCTAATACCAGTTGGTATTATAAGAGTTTAGTATTGATAAGGGTCAATATCTAAGATATAGCATAAGATAACAAAGTATTAGAACTCTTGGAGAAGAGAGAGAAGTCGAGATAAGTATTTTCGTGACTAATAGAAGAAAACAGAAATCATTACCTGTTGTATGATATAAGTTAGGAGGAGATTGCATAGCCAATTGTAACAATAAACTACAGATCATAACATTTCACTAAGTAAATTTAGATGGAAGTGAGAAGGAAAGATTGACAGTTATTGCTCAAGCCCAGAACCACATGTATTTTATCACCATAATATTAACCCCCATAACCTTCCTGTTACCTATCAATACAACAAGAAGGCTTGGATATTGAGTGGGTTATGCTATGAGTACTTGCAGAACCTAAATGACAAGATGCGAATCCAGGGAAGAAAAATCATTCTCATTACAGACAATTATCCAAGTCACACTCATCCCAATTCACCTCCTGATAATTATGAAAGTCCTATACCTCCAATCCTTACTCACCTTAAACTACTCTATATACCACCAAACTCAACCTCCAAACAACAACCTCTTGATCCAGGAATCATTGCCTCATTTAAAGCAGCATACCATTGTCAATATGCAGATTATATGGTACAGTACTTTAACCATCATGGAATTTCTGCCTCAAAGCTGGATATTTTGGCATCAATATATATGATGGTAGATACATGAGAATCCATACCATCATTGACAATCAGCAATTGTTGGAAGAAATCTGGCCTCCTCCCATATCCACCAAACCTCAGTGAGGTAGTTGCAATACCTATTCAGGATGTGGATAGCAGTAATAGGAGGGACAATTTTCTCTCAACTACAATAGCCACTATGTAAACTACTCTCTAGAACCTCTATCCAGACTCAAATGTGACTGAATTTCATAAAATCTGTGAGGATTTTATAAGTGATAATGATAACCTTGAAGGTCTAGCCACTGATAGTTCTGAAAATAGTATTCCGAATGCCAGAGAATTGGTTGAGGAGCAAGTCCACTTAGGCTTCCTCACATATGGGGTTCATGAGTTAGCTATCTTGATGCAGTGGATGAGAGTGGTGAGAACTGAGAAATTGATCTTGTTCCTGCTCCTACTCTCCTTACACATTCAGAAGCTATTGAACACCTTTACTACCTTTCTTGCTATCTCCAATTACTCCTGATCAATACTCTCCCTATACCAGCTGGGCGCAAGATTACTCTATCTACTATAGTTGAGCAAACCACTTACCTTGCTACTGCAATTAGCCTGTAAGCTTTACATTTTTAACTTTCCCTTTCACCTTATAATTTACTAACACTATTAATATTTAGTTATCAGGAATCTCTCAAAAAGCAGACCAAAATTGATCATTACTTTACACAACCCTCCTCCCATGCTATCACACAAAGGGTAATGATTTCTCTGCAGCTACCCATGCACAAACTCTGTCAGTTGAGGGCAAGGAAAAAGGGAAAGAAGAACAAAAGGAGGACTGGAAAGGTAAAGGAAAACAAATTTTCATTTCATATCAAGGCTTGGCTGAGGAGGAAACTGCTGGAAGTGAAACAGCAGATGAGGAGGAGAGCAGCTTTAAGATTTTGCAACTGGGCCCTCACTTGTATCCACATCTGCAACATTCTCAGGACTTGAACCTTTATCCTTCCCAGTACAATCATAGTAGTGGGTTCAGCCAGGTTTATGGAAACCTGCTCCTTTAGTCAGCCTCTTTTTCCTTATAGCAAGATGAGTTTGTATGTGGATAGGGGGGTTAAAATCAAAAATTTCTTTACAGATTCATTATATAGTATTCTTCACTAGGTATTTCATTATAGTGAGAGATTTTGTATGGGGCCTTTGATCTGATGGGCCCTGATTTCATAATAGCAAATTTTCCTGTACAAAGAAGTTCCTTACAATGAGGTGTGACTGTAATTAACAATGGGTTCACATGTATGGCTTTAGGTCTTCCAATTTGCTTGCTATAGATTTCTCCTGTAATTCAAAGTTGTGCGAATAGTAATCTAAGAAGGAAAGGTTTTTATTATCCCCTCAACTGTATGTGGAACATGAGAGGGTGGAAAAGTTTACCATTCCACTTCAATTAACAACTGTGGAAGCTCAACAACTTGTAACCTTCCGGATAAAATATTATAGATAGGCACTTATGTATAGAATCTAATTCTTCAATTTTGGATTTCTTTGAACCTTACTGCCATATTGGCCCTACTTTGTCTGGAGGCACCCAAATATACCAAGCCAGTCTTATTTTGGTGAGATTTAGGTCCATGAACTCTATTTGGACACATTTTGTCACCTAGGAGTAGTTTATAAAAATATCAAAAAATAATAAGGTAGAACTCTCACTAGTTCTTTATATCTTCTGATTAATATCTATGAGTAATATCTGAATTTACTATGCTTCAGTAAAGAAATATCACAGTTTTCGGTGTTGTGATGAAAAATACTACAATATATCTACTTTTCAGAACTAGGAATCTGATTCATATTTGCTCACTCATATGTAGTTTTGTTGTACTTTTACATTACTGTGCACTACATTAACTTTAAAATTCAATTCATAATACTTACCTGACCCAATTGATTACTTTAGACATTTTTCTGGGCAATTTTGCCAACTCTGTGGTGGAGTAACTGCTGTGTCAACTGAGATATGATTTCGAAAATGCCAAGACATAAGGGGGACAGTAGCTTCCATGGATAGGGAATCTTCTAAAAATTTAAAAAAAATCAATATTTACTAGATTGAGGTATTGAGTTGCAAACTTTAAAATTTTAGAGCTTATTCTTGCATTTTGGTTGAGCTATGTCGTTTTGGTTGGTCGGGACACATATGGGCGGAAGCGCACAACGGTTGAGGGGATAACTTAGTTTAATCCACATGCTCAGTGAGAGGTAGGAGAGGAGCATGGATGCGGCTATCAAGGATACGGAAATTTTTGCTAGCATTTGTTGAAGGTATTATTATTATTCGGGGAAGCTGTTTCACACCTGAACCACATTCTCTCACCCAGACAGGTCATACATAGGTGTGATGAATGCCCCAGAAAGCTAAGGTATATTAGGTGTTCCGTAAGCAAGTAAGTTCGACTCCATTTGGTTATAAGTTAACGCTGTAACTTAGAATCGTGTCGGGTGGTATGTCGCTTCGGCAGGTATATCGGACAATGAGATACTGCTGACAATGCTGAGATCAGTACAGTACAGTTAAGAACTGAGTAGCTTGAGTTCTCTTGCGGGTATCTGTGTTCCCAACATACTTGCCGAAGCGACATGCCACCCGACACGATTCTAAGCCTCTTTTTTCTTTCTTTTTTTTTTTTTTTTTTTTTTTTTTTTTAAATCATGAGTTCGTTGTTAAGGTACAAGAATCTGTGTGGAGCCGTAAGGGCTATGACAAAAACAAAACCATAAAGCAAACGCGGTAACAAAAGAAACCTCTGCCCCGATCCCCATTCCGACGTAATGTCGTACGCACCTCTCACGGTGACTAATCCAGCAGGAAAGAAACTTATGAAATCCCTAAGCGAGCCCAAGAAAAACATAATGTAAAAAAAGAACATATGAAACCCCAAGCGAACCCGAGAAAACATACAACCAGGAAAGAAAAATAAAAGTAAAGGAAGGAAGTGGACAGCAACAAAGCCTGCCCTAAAATAAGGAAAGATGAGGACTAGGCCGGCCCCAACGGAGGGGGATCGGAACTAGGCCCCAGGTAGTAAGGTAGCCGACAAAGGTCGGCAAAAAATAAGTAGACCAGGTCTTAGCCGATCGACGCCGAGGGGACGGCGGACAGCGAAGGTGTTCCCTGGCTGGTGGCTGGGGGTTGAAGGCCGAACAGGTCGACCTCGGCTGAGGCTAGGCGAAACGCGAAGCCGGAGCAGGTTAGGTGTTGAGTCCCCGGATAAGGGGAGCCAGAAGTATGGGCCATAGGGGGTAGACCCCTTGAGGCAGGATTGGGTGGTGAGGGTGCTTGAGAGAAAAATCTCAAAACCCGGCTTGGGGTGGTAGTAAGGTACCAGCTTAGGTGGCCGACCAACCATATTACCGCGTCTCTCATGTAGTCCTTTGTGATAGGAGAGATGGCGTCACTTCTGGAGAGGATCCCAGAGGCAGGAAGGCGAGGGAAGAGCAGCAGTAGGGTGCCAGCCGATCATCCTAGGGGGAAGAGAGGAGGGGAGTGTTCACTCGGCGGGACATACTATCGGAATCGCGTGCGTGTCTGACTAGGCAGCCTCCTGCAAAAAAGGAGAATGGAGAAATCGACCGTGGCCTGTTGACAGAGTTTCCTCCTACTGCGAACTGTGTTCCCGGCCGTCTGTAGAAAGACCGAATGAAAAAACCCGACCGTAGCGATCGCTAAGCGAGGCAAAGCAAAAGCGGGGTAGGGGGAAGAGCCAACATCGTGGAGTGATGATGGCGAGGAAAGAACATCCTCAGGAGGGTAGACCTCAAGAGGGAAGCAAGGAGGGGATGCCGAAACGCAAGCAGGAGATGGAAAGAGCGTTCTCCTACCCCCCTGAGATGGGGGGGAGGAAGGAAAGTTCGTGATGTTTTCTCGGTGTTGAGTCGTTCCCGATTAGGAAGTAAATTTCAATGACCGGAGTTGTAGTGGAGACGGAGGATGCACGATTCTAAGCCTCGACTTACGGTTATAGTACTGTAATACCAGTATACTCACCAATCAAAACTCCTAGTAACTTGAGTCATGTTTCATACCCTATTGGTGACTCGGTGCGACCTGCCAAGCCATCAGCCCTGATAAGGCATCTCCCGGACATCACCTCTGACCGACCTTCTAAACACCAGGCCTTCAACTACCTCTGTGCGGTAGTCAAGATGCCCCTCCTAACTCTCCCTCCTGAGATCCTACTCGAGATAGCATCTAATTCCAGCGTCGACTCCATATACTCACTCGTCCTCTCATGTCGCTACCTAAACCACATCCTAACCGAAACCCTCTACTCTTTCCCCCTAAGGGACCATGAAAGTGCCCTTCGCTACGGCCTCAGAGCCCTACTTTCTGCTGCCGGTCGGCGCGACGTGTACGTGGTGGAGAAAATGTTGAAATGGGGTATCCTAAAACACTTCAACTTTTGGGCTTATGAAGTATTTGAGAGGTCACTATTGAGGGAAAAAAAAGATATCTCAGCGCTAGAAACGCTATTGTTCTGCGGGGTGGATCCTGTGGCGCCATTAGCAGGCCGTTCCTTACCATTTCTTGATATAGCGGCGGAGGCCGGCAATGCTCGTGCGGTGAGGGCACTTCTGGCGTGTCCACGTATAGTAGTGGATCCGAGAGGCCGCGGGGGCATTCCTCCGCCAGCGTTGATATCAGCTGTGCGGAGAGGTGATGTCGAAATCGTGAAGATTTTGTGCGAAGATGGACGGGTCGACGTTAATGCCGGGGATGGTGGGGCTGGAGAGAACCCTGTACTTATTACTGCTACTGAATACGGGCATTTGGAGATCGTGCGGTACTTGTTACGAAGGAGAGATATCAATGTCGAGGTGCGGGGCGAAGATGCAGTGACGGCGCTGTGCTGGGCTGCGAACACGGGGAACTTGGATATGGTGAAGCTGTTGGTGGAGGAGGGTGGTGCAGATGTTAATCTGAGTTGTGGCTGCTGGCACGCCCCGTGGAACGGGGGCGAACTCACTTCCCTGCTACTCACACCTTTGCATTTTGCGGCAATTCGTGGGCACTTGAGCGTTGTGCAGTTTCTAGTAAAATGTGAGGGAGTGGACATTAATGCTCGAGATGCTCTTGGCGATTCACCGCTAGATTATGCGAGAAGGGGCAAGGATAAGAAAATAGTCCGAATGTTAAAAGATAATGGGGCTATCGATAGGAGGTATAAGGAGCGGAGGCAATTTCGGAGGAACTTGATGGGATTAAAGATATTCGGATGTTTTTCAGGACACGTTTGAAAGCATGCTGATGTTACCAATTCCCTCGTTTTCATGAAATAGGGGGCAGAATTTGCTAGGATATCGGATGGCTTTAGTTTTCATACTATGTTTTGGACAGTTTTCATAAGCTAGGAACTGAGATATTCTTCTGAAAGTATTCAATCAAATTTAATAACTGTAGATTCCTGTAACTTAAGGTACCGTAGTTGGCACTTGGTGATTAATCAGGCTAAGTTAATTACGGTAACGTGGAAGTGCTTAAAGATGTGAAAAATGCGCTAAACAAGTCTCTCAACCTCCTGAATCCTACCTGTTTATCGCAAACTCTCACTCGACTTTGAGAAATGCATGTACGGTAGTGGCCAATGGGTTAGGCCCTGCTTGGCTCGCGCCATCAGTAAGGTAACCCCTTACAAAACACCAACCATAAGGTTTCCTAATGTACAATTTGTAAGGTAAGGAAACATACTTAAGTAAGGGAGGTGTCGCCAAATAGCCCAAACAACCAGTGTAAAGTTAGATGAAAACGTATGGGGTTGCCTCCCGGTGCGGACCTTGGATATTTAACATAAGGTTTAATAAAAGCAGTCAACACTGTAACAAAATAGAAGAAAGGTGATGTAGCATACTGTAGGGTATACAATAAATGAATATTTTGTGTTTTTTTTAGAAGTGGGAAAATTCTACTTGTGGGGGGTATAACCTAGAAGAACTGGTCATATGTTCTTTTTTTTTTCTTTCTCCTTTCATGTTATATAATCCTAGTGACCTCTCAAAAGGCAATTCATAAGGTTTTCAAATACAGAATTTCTAAGGCTGTGTTGCCAAATGGACAAACCTTATGAACCAAGATTGCCAACATACACAAATTTTGAAAGTGAAAATTCAAAAACCAAACAGACTTGGGAGACTTCCTTCAGAGATCCAAACTTTGCAGGTGTTAATCTCTTCGTGTATATGATTCCCTTTTTCTGTAAGATGTGGGTTTTCAGGTGGGGATGCCCTAGTTATAAAGATACTTCTCCCCCCCACAGTAATTTTCACGATATCATACTTTCTAACTTATGTAGATCTCAATATTTCTATTGGATATTTCTTTTTGTGAGGTAACTGGAAGCAGCGAGTGGCTTTTTGGTTTGAATGTGCGCGTTTTAACGGACGCGGGTTTGGAGATACTTCTATTCCTAAGGTTGAATACCCCCGGTATGATCAGTAGCCTTTGTTTGTGCATGATTGAAGATTATCCAATTTATTGATCATAAGATGTGGTACGTACTACTAATCTGGGTCCGCAGAAAGTGTCATGTTGGATCTTTAGCAGTAGGGAAATGGGTTGAGCGGCAGTGGCTGAAAGTGCTCTAGGTTGTTGGTTAGCTCAGATGAACATGACAATAGTGTTACAAGATTCATTACTTTTGTAGGAGTGAAGTAGCTTAAGTTGTCACTGTGGCGTTGGTAAGATATCAAGTGGAAATGATACCAAAGTGTCAATAGTAATTGTTGAATCGGTTGGAAAAAATAAATAAACGACAAGTTAATTTTTCAATAGTAGCCATTACGAGGCTTCATGTTAGCTATACTATCTACCTAGATATAAATTTGCCATTAACAATCCCCGGTATTTCCCATCACTATCATCACAACCACTTACGCTGCTACAGGAATACATACATAAGAACATACACAATGCTTTACTAATTCCCACCTCCGAACCGTGACATAAACCTCACCTTCTCTCCCGGCGAATTTCCCTGCCCAAACAACAAATGCCCTGACAAGTTCTACATTGAAGTCCCCCTCCTGGTCTAAAATACTAGAACCCGCACCACCTTTCCAACCACTGTCTCTCAACCAGCCAGGGAGCTCTTCGTAGGGCAATGCCATGCTTGTCGGCGGCGGATATGCCTGCTCTGCCTTGATGCCAAGTACATGTCTTCACAATGGAGGGTAGTTCCCTGCCCCATCGCGTTGGAAAGGTTCCTTGATGCATGGCATGTATTTGAGTAGGCCTGTCCTGTGACCATATATGCTCGCCACGAAGGGACAGATGAGGAAGATGTAGAAGGGGACGTAGGTGCGTGGGATGCGATGATTTTAGTACATGAAGTGCGTTCTCGGGAACCGATCTTCAAGGAATTAGATGAGAGCAAGCAGAGGAGCTTGGTTAGTGTTGGGGATCATGAGAGGAGTTTCGAAGGTGAAGAGACCAAGGAGGAGAAAGAGAAGAAAGAGGGCAGTGCATGGAAGGCATTGAGGAGAGAGTTGAGGGAAGCTTACGAGGTCCTGATGGCTGAGTGTAAATGCCAGAACGGGAGTTGTGGGAATCAGAATTCTTGAAGGAGGTTGAGAGAAATTCTTTCTGACCTTAATTTGGTGTTTAAAAGTTGCTGATATGAGGAGTTCACGAGATACTTTTTATGTAGCAAATCAGATTTTGATGGTGGTTATGCAGAAATAGTGATAGTTTACTATTATATTACGTTTAAAGAGAAATAACTTTATCCGCGATCGAGTGAGAAAACGAGGCCAGCCAACCAGACCAAAGATAACATAGGGAGAGGGAAAGCAGGTACCGTACAAGTAGTTTACCGGTAGACAAGATTTTTTAGAGAAGAATTATAGGATAAAGGGCCCTATAGATACTTGGTGATGAATACAGGAAATATGCGAATTCACAACTTAGGAGGATAGGGGCAGATGAGTTAAAGAGGGTTTTCGGATGTGCTAGCTCGGTTATAGCGTCCAAGGAGAAGGTGGTAAACAAGAGGAGTCGGATCAGACATTGGCCACCGATTACGGGGGAAGAAATCTGTGTTCCCAGAGATAGTTGCGGTGGGAATGTCAATAAAAATAAAAATAAAAATAAGGAAAGAGATTGCGGGTGAAGAGAGATCCATGCATCGATGTATCTGGCTGAATAATTAACGACGGGTTCGCATGTGTGGCTCTAGGTGTTCCAATTTGCTTGCTATAGATTTCTCCCATGACTCAAAGTTGTGAGAATAGTAATTTAAGAAGGAAGGGGTTTTATTATAACTTAGTTTAATGCACATGCTCAATGAGAGGTAGGAGAGGAGCATCGATGAGGCTATCAAGGATACGGAAATTTTTGCTAAAATTCGTTGAAGGTGTTATTCGGGAAAGCTGTTTCATGCCTGAGCCACATTCTCTCACCCAGGCAGGCCATAGGTGTGATGAGTGCCCCGGAAAGCTAAGGTATACCGGTATTAGGTGTTCTGTAAGCAGGTGAAGCTGGAAAACAGCGGAAAGCCCAGAAAAGAGTAAGTTCGACTCCATTTGGTTATAAGTTAACGCCGCAACTTAGAATCGTGTCGGGTGGTATGTCGGACAATGAGATACTGCTGACAGTGCTGAAATCAGTACAGTACAGTTAAGAACTAGCATAACCCCCCTCGAGGTCTCGAGGCGTCATTCAAAGACTGTTTGGAATTGTATTACCGGGCAAATAAAGAACCCCAGGCTTGGTAAAGTGACATATATCCAAGAGTACAAGGCTAGTATTCTTGGTTCCTTCATCCTTATAACTAAGAAATGGAATTCACAAATAGTAAAGAATAAGTAGTAATAGATTTAAAAGGGGTTTAAGTTTTTTTTTTTTTTTAAATACACAAGAGAAAAGAAAAGGAAGAATAAGAGTGGAGAAATAAAATTTTAATAAGAAAAAAAAGAATAATACAATTGCAGAAAGTTTTAAAGAACAAGAAAAAACAACTTTGAAAAACAATAGTAAAATAGTTGATATTATGAGTTTATAAAAGAACTTCAGGAAAAACAATATTGTCAGTTGCTGCTGGCTGTTCCATAGATGTCAGAAGCATCAGGCCAGTTAGGGATGTGACTCAAGATAGTGCTACATATAGTTGACTGTGAGTAAAAGCATTAGATCTTAGGTCCACATCAACATGAGTCAATGATTGCCCTTGGGATTTATTGACAATCATGGCAAAGCATAAGCGAATTGGGAACTGCTTTCGATGAAGGATAAAGGGTCGGTCTTCTTCATTTGTTGTAAGCTTGATGCATGGAAGAAGTCAGATCTCATCATTCCATCTTCCACCAATAATAGACACCTTAATGCAATTTCACCCAATCTCAATCACATGCATTCTTGTCCCATTACAAAGCCCATGCTTTGGACTAAGATTCCTAATTAGAATCACTGGTGCCCTAACCTTCAGTCTTAAACATGAAGGAGGAACCACTGGTAAGTCAATACTCTGCAAGTATTCTGCCACAAACATCTCATCCACTCACCCATTGTCAATACCAAGATTGACAGTATTAACAGCCAGAAATGTTGACTCCAAGCCTGGCATTTTAGAAAGAAGAATATTATTAAACTCAGTAACAGTTTCATTTTTGTAAGCCAGGATAGCTTTTCCTGCAAAGGTATTATGGTTGGATAAGGCTTCTTCTAGCACAGAGCAAGGATAGATTTAGTTGCAAAGTTGTTCAGTGGTAAGCACTTGTCGAATATATGATGGAATTAGAGTTCTTCCCTATGTTAATGGATTATTAACTAGGGGTTTAATAAACCCCAGGAATATTTCATTCTCTTCATTAGGGACAACTCTCATATTTTGTGAAAGTCATAATATTTGCAACTGTCTCCAGAAGGATGCATGTTGAATACATGCTAAGACAGTGGCTTCTTGAGACCCCCTTTGAATAACTGGGAGATTTTGGGCAAAATCACCACCCAGTATTGTTGGAATACCCCCAAAGAAGCCAGTTTCTGATATGCCGCAAATATCATTGAGTGTTCAATTTACACTCTCAAAACATGCCTTGTATTGCATTGGAACTTCATCCCATATAATTAGGCTTGCTTTCCCAATTAACTTTGCAAGGTTTGAGCTACTCGAAATGTTGCACACCCCATGGACATCATTGATGATAGGAATTTTAAATCTAGAATGTGCAGTCCTTCCTCCTGGTAACAACTATGCTGCAATGCCTGATGAAGCAACACAAAGTACAATCTTTCCTTGACTGCGAAAGTGGCTGCATATACAGTTGTATAAAAATGTTTTGCCTGTACCAGCTGGCCCATGGAGAAAATACCCACGATTCTGATTTGTTTGCCTCTGTTGATTTTCCTCTCTTTCTCTAACAGCTTCAGCCATCAGGTTAAAACATTCTCGCTGCTCCACATTCAGTACACCCTGCATCTGTTCTGCCAGTCTTGCTTCTTCCTGGACATTATAGTCTGTTTCTTCTGCAATGAAAGAATTCTCCACTCTTGCATGCTGTCTCTGAAAGGACCACTCAAGCTGAGGTTCTGGCAAATCATAATCCACTAATTGAGCACCATATTCACTTAATAGTTCCTCTATCAGAAATAGCCCACAATCTAGTATGATGATACCATCTGCCAAACCCAGGTTGTTTGCATTTTCAGGTACAAAAATACTAACAGTTTCAAACATATAGGGAATATCATCACAAAAAAGTGTACCAAATTCCTGCCAAATAGCTGATGGGTTTCCAATTGTAGTATGATGGAGGGCTAAGGCAAATAGTTACCTCAATGCTTTCCCTGTCATAAAGGTGGCACCCTCTCGAAATAAAGAAACCCTTTCTCCATCATCCTCCAGTAATCCCAATGTAATGCAGGCTAGCTTGAAGGTTGGATGTTCCATGTTGTCTATTGTTTGAAGGTCTTGAAAGCTTTTTGGGCCCCTTATTACTGTTAACAAAAGCCTCAGATAGTACTTTTCACCCATAAATGGACTTGCAGAGTACATTTGACCAATAGATATTCCTTATTGCTACTTCTTCCAACCAATTTTACGCACAAATACAAAGTGCTCAGGGAATTCATGATATAAGTATCCATGACCATCCTGATTTTCCAAATTATACTTCAGGAATGCAGTCAATGTTGAAATAGAATCTTCTATCCTTTACCTTAATGCATCATGATCTACCTAGTCAGAGAAATAAACTGGTTGGTCACCTGGGAGATGTATGGTGAGGTGTTGGACTGGTGGCTGTTCCTCATGGGTTCCATATTCAAATAGGCACCACATTGCCTCTGTGGGCCCAATATATTGTCCATGTAGGTAGTGGTCAATTTTATTTTCCTGGTCTGGGGTTTGTAAATTGACATGAGCTGTCACTCTGTCACCACCTTTGTAAATGTACTTATAGATGTACTTAACAGTGTGAATTGATCCACATACTTTAACATTAATATGTGCCTTATATCGTAGTGAGAGGTATGGGCTATGTGGAACCATCCTTCTATTATGAACTGTGATTGTTGATGCTGGACCTCCACTTGGAGCTGGTAGAGTATAGCTTTGACCTGTATTCTGATGCCGATACAGGGGATAGCCATTTTCTTGGACAATAGTTTCCTGCTGAAACTGATGTGGATATCCCTTATTACAGAGATTTGAGATCAATGGGTTTACTCCAGTCATACATAAAGCCTGACGATTTCTCTCTCCACATGATGTATGCACCATATTAGACTTTATTATATTTGCAAGTTTTCTGGACTGGTTGTTTATTCCTACTGGTAACTCAGCGGAGATCAGATTGTCAATATTTTCAGCTGTAAGGAAGTTGTCATCTGTTTTGAGAAAGAGGATGAGGTGGAGGTGTGGCAGGTCTCTCTTTTGGTATTCTATGGTCCAAACCCATCCTTGCCATTTACCAAAGATCTCTTTATGATGTATTTGGTCAAGCAAATACTTCATCTTAAGGTTGAAAACACAAGCAACTAAACCCAGACAATCTGCAGCAAGTTGGTGTGGCAACAATTCCTGTTGTATCTCTTCCCATTTAGGATTTGCTGTAAAGGTGATAAACAGTGAAGGATGACCAAAATGTTGTACAAGAGCTATGCTGTCCTGGTAGAGCTGTTGCATGAAGCGATCGCCACCAATAAAGCTGGATGGTAGCACAATTCGCTTTCCAACCTGCTGTAAGTTAACATCTTCCTGTCATAGAACATCTGCCAACCCATTATATAGATCAGCTCAGATATTTGCTTGATGGCCTCATAGTCATGCAAGTTTATTCTGATCACAGACAGCCTAACTATCTACCAAGAATTGTTGGAAAAGTCTTCTGCCTTGAAAAATAGTTGCTGGTTCACCCTCACTTGGATGTAGTCGGAAACAATAAAATACTCTTTGATGCATTCTCTCAATTTGGTAGTTTCCTTGAGCATTCTGCAATCTCCTTGCCCAATGCCATCCAGGCTCTCTATGTAGAAAGAATAAGGCATTGTGGAGGGGTAAGTATAAGGCATGATTTTGATTTATAATTGTAAAGGGAGAACTTGGTTATTCCAGATTTGGAACTGATCACTTGGTGATAACAATATCCCAGCAACCACTTTCACCATATTCTTCTGGCAGAATTAATGCCACCTCATCACTGGTAGGCAGATTTTCTCTTCTCCTATCAGCCCCTATTTGCATGACTAACTCTAGTCTTGGGTTCAGAACAACAGGAACATCTTCTCCATTTTCTGGTACAGTGGAGATTCTTTCCTGAGCTGTTTGATAAAGAGCTATTAGGGGAGAACATTCATGAAGCATGGTAGTAATAGCAGGAATAGTTCCCTCATCAAGTTCAGGTGCCCATGCAACTCTTGATTGTGCTGCAAAGTGAGGGTCATAGAGATAAGCTTGTGTGAAACTTGGGTCCGTACCAGGAGTTAGAATAAGTGGCCCTTGAAGGTGGTAGAGGTTTCCATGAACTTGAAATAGTTGGAGGCTACTTGCATTTGCAGTTCCTCGATCATCCATATTACATCATTGAGATGTAAATGCAAAAAGACTATTCCATCTCCTCAAGTGTTTTAAAAACTCTCAAGATAGAATAGTCTCTCCACTCATTAGTGAATTCAATGGCTCTGGTAAAGCAGTGAGGTTGTCAATAATAACATCACCATGTTTACAACACACCTCAAAGCTTGGTCCATTGTGCTGATTTCCGGAAGGATGCTCTGCAAGCCAATGCTTTGCTCAACAATGTATGCAAGTAACATTCATTAATCCCAGAGGGGGTTGGGTCCATCTTCCACAGTTTGTAATTTGAGCAAGATTGAAGGAAGTCTCAACTACATTTAGAATTATTGGGGTGCCCAGTGGTCTATCATTTTGTCTAAGCACTCTACGTCGCTCCCTCCTTGCTGTCTTTTTCACCCAAAAATCATTAGCATTTAACATATACAGTCAACTAAAACTATCGCAATAGAGTGGGTCTATGTCAATTAATTCAAGAAGAGAAAGGGTAAGTCATACCAAGCACGACCAACATGTCTTCCTTAAGACCCCTGCATTATCTCTATCATACTCGGCAAGTATCTTAACCACATGATATTGTGGGCATCTTTCTGTTAAGTTGTCCATACCTTTTTCAATCTATCTACTAATGTTCTTGGTTAGTTCTTTTATTTAAAAATAATCCTGAAGATTAATAGCTCTGCTAAATTAGAAACACACACATATCACTTACAATGGGTAGCTATAAGCTGTCAGTTTATTTCCAGAAATTGATTCCAACAGTCAATCAAAGGGTCAGGAACCTGTGCTATCCAAGAATATGGTTGCTGGAAAGTTTCACTTCTCCAGAGCAGTATAAATGAATGGGTAGCTATAAGCTGTCAGTTTATTTCCAGAAATTGATTCCAACAGTCAATCAATGGGTCAGGAACCTGTGCTATCCAAGAATATGGTTGCTGGAAACATTTCACTTCTCCCGAGCAGTATAAATGAGAAGAGGAGAATTGTCTATCAAAAGGGTCACAAATATTCATATTTCTTGTTGATATGGTGTGAGGTGTTGTTCACTGCGCTCTCTATGTAAATATCAACTATTGATGGTGCTTAAATCGTAATTTACAGTACAACAACCCACGAAATAAAACCACGTCCCAACAGCATAACCTCACCACAACTCTCTAGGGCTGCATGATAAGACCTAATTTTTATAACACAATATTCAAAATATTTTTTGTTATCATGGAATCCTGTTTGATCTACACTATTCTTGATTAAATATTGTGTTGACAATTAGTGCCAGTGTTTAGTTTGGTGAGGAATGAGAACATAAAGGTCTAAACAGTAAGGTAAAGGAGAAATAAGGATGCAGATATATTATTACACTATTGCCTAAAGTAGTGGTAAGAATGATTGTAGATGTAAAGATTATACAAATTTGTAGCAATGGAGAGAATTAGGTACAATAAATTCTGAAAACTTATAAGGTAATTATGCTATTTTGATCTCTTTTGCTCAAATAATTAGTCTTCTTCATTCACTTCTCTTTTTTCTTCCTCTCTTATTTCCCTGTCTTCGTTCTCACTTGATCGTTTTCCTTTTTATTTTATTTATATTTGTATTTTCCTGTCTTCTCCTCTTTTCTCTTTTCTTGTCTCATCTACTTTGTTTGCCTACCTTTTTTACTCTTCTCTCATTACTTCTCTTTGGTCTTACCCTCTCTTTCCTTCTTTTTTTTTTCTCTATTTTTACCTCTTCTTTCACTTTTCTCCAATTATTCTTCCTTCCTTTTGATCTTTTTATTTATCTATATTCACTTCTCCCAGGCCTGGTTCTTCACTGCATATTTTTACATATCCAAGTCCCTCTTTGAACATCATTTGTTTCCTTCTCTCTTTTTCTTCTCAACTTTGTTTAACATTTTGACTTTGTTTAAAGTTTTGACTTCGTCGTCATGGCAACCACCCCCTTATCAGATGATCCAGACAGGACATTGACTTATCGGAGTACAGTACAATATAGACTGAGTAGCTTGAGTTCTCTTGCGGGTATCTGTGTTCCCGACATACCACCCGACACGATTCTAAGCCTCGACTTACGGTTGTACTGTAATATACTCACCAATCAAAACTCCTAGTAACTTAAGTCATATTTCATACCGTATTGGTGACTCGGTGCGACCTGCCAAGCCATCAGCCCTGATAAGGCATCCCCCGGACGTCACCTCGGACCGACCTTCTAAACATCAGGCCTTCAACTACCTCTGTGCGGTAGTCAAGATGCCCCTCCTAACTCTCCCTCCTGAGATCCTACTCGAGATAGCATCTAATTCCAGTATCAACTCCATATACTCACTCGTCCTCTCATGTCGCTATCTAAACCACATCCTAACCGAAACCCTCTACTCTTTCCCCCTAAGGGGCCATGAAAGTGCCCTTCTCTACGGCCCCAGAGCCCTACTTTCTGCTGCCGGTCGGCATGACGTGTACGTGGTGGAGAAAATGTTGAAATGGGGTATTCTAAAACACTTCGACCGGTGGGCCAATATAGAATTCGAGGGGTTACTATTCAAGGGAATAGGCAAAGATATCTCAGCACTAGAAACGCTATTGCTCTGCGGGATGGATCCTGTGATGCCATTAGCAGGTCGTCCCTTACCATTTCTTGATATAGCGGCGGAGGCCGGCAATGCTCGTGCGGTGAGGGCACTTCTGGCGTGTCCACGTATAGTAGTGGAACCGAGAGGCCGCGGGGACATTTATCCGCCAGCGTTGATATCAGCTGTGTGGAGAGGTGATTTCAAAATCGTGAAGATTTTGTGCGAAGATGGACGGGTCGACGTTAATGCCGGGGATGGTGGGGCTGGAGAGAACCCTGTACTTATTACTGCTGCTGAAAACGGGCATTTGGAGATCGTGCGATACTTGTTACGGAGGAGAGATATCAATGTCGAGGTGCGGTCCTGGAGTGCAAAGACGGCGCTGTGCTGGGCTGCGGGGGGTGGGAATTTGGATATGGTGAAGCTGTTGCTGGAGGAGGGTGGTGCAAGTGTTAATCTGAGTTGTGGCTGCTGGTACGCCCCGTGGAGCGGGGGTGAACTCACTTCCCTGCTACTCACACCTTTGCATTTTGCGGCAATTGGTGGGCACTTGAGTGTTGTGCAGTTTCTAGTAAAATGTGAGGGAGTGGACATTAATGCTCGAGATGCTCTTGGCGATTCACCGCTAGATTATGCGAGAAGGGGCAAGGATAAGAAAATAGTCCGAATGTTAAAAGATAATGGGGCTATCGATAGGAGGTATAAGGAGCGGAGGCAATTTCGGAGGAACTTGATGGGATTAAAGATATTCGGATGTTTTTCAGGACACGTTTGAAAGCATGCTGATGTTACCAATTCCCTCGTTTTCATGAAATAGGAGGCAGAATTTGCTAGGTTATCGGATGGCTTTAGTTTTCATACTATGTTTTGGACAGTTTTCATAAGCTAGGAACTGAGATATTCTTCTGAAAGTATTCAATCAAATTTAATAACTGTAGATTCCAGTAACTTAGGGTACCATACCGTAAAAACTCCTGAAATCCGCCATCTAAGGCGATCCCACTATTGCCATTACCAGTTAGGCGAGGGTGATCGACAAGAACAAGTGATAAGCAATGATCCTGAAATTAGATTCTCTGTACAGACAATATAAAAAACAGTCATTCATCCTGAGTTCAAGATGGGAAGGTTCATATCCCAAAGCATTCCAATTATTGAGCCATTATTTTAGCTTCTGAAGTGACTCTTTATGATTCTGTAGAGTGGAGAGAAAAGACTATAATCATACTTTCTTGTGTTTGGAAAATAGATAGACTCATAGTGTCTTACCTAGACTCTGTCATTAACTTTCACTTGTAAGTTAGAAAGAAAGTTCAAGTTGTATATAAAACTAGCAAAGGGCAAAGAGGAAGTATGGGTAGTATCAGGTTCCTAAACTGTGAAGTCAATATCTGTCTTTTTGTTACTCCCTCTGGGCTAACCAAAGTCTTTATGCAAATATGGTCCCAACCAATGCCAAAAAAGGTATGATGAGGTCCTAAAGCAAAAACTATTAGCTAGTGCATCCTCTATGAATGTGACATAAAGCCAGTAATCTATCCTAAGTAAACCTATAGCTAGTGTCAAAGGATTAGAGCTTTGACATTCCTCAAACACTAATGAACTCCACTTCAGAAATGAAATTAATACTGAAGGCCAATGCAGCAAGAAGCATCAAAGTTGTATAACATTCCATAACAGACAATTGGGGAATGGGTAAAAAAAAAAAAAGAAATATTGAGTGAGTTGGGATTAACTCAACTGCCCAAGTGCAGTTAAAAGAGGAGGCAAGCTTATGTTAGTGACCAGGGTTAGAGGAAAAGCTATTTGACGACTTTATAGCATGGAGGAGAGAGGGAAAGATTATAAGAGGATGGTTTTAGGTACAAGCAAAATTTGAATTTCAGGAGATGTATCTAGAGGTTAGTTTAGGCCTTTTTCAGTTTAGTGATAGGTAGTTTGCTGGCTTTCCTGGACAACATAAAATTAGCTCAAGATGCATCACAAAAAAAAACTTAAAAGGTACTAGCAAAATATTAATTCCTAGTTATTAACTGTTTGAGATTCAATTGATAGAACTCCCAGCCTCCTCTAAACTATTTTTTTTTGATATTGTTCTCTGCCATCTAGTCTGTCTATTTGAGCTCTCCAATATCTGCATTTTGGATGAGACTCCAATCCTATTCAAATATCTTGATACTAAAATATATAACATGACTGTAGAGAAAACTGTTTAGGTCAAGTCCACTCAGAGTAGGCAGGATAAGCAGCAGGCATCACTTGTCTTGTGTATCTTTGGAGATGGGTTCCCTGTATACTCCCAATAGTGATTTTCTGGGGAAGAGTAAATGGCTGTAGGATGAGAGGTCTAAATATCATCCTAATATACTTGTTAAATTTAATGATAAAGTATATATGAATGACAAACTATTTCTACGCTATATTAATAACTATCTAGTTCCTGTCCTTAGTGGTGGCCATATTTTATTTGCAATAGATTTAATAGGGTGTCATAAGACTCTAGCTATTCTTCAAAAAAATGTGATCTCATAGTATCATGCCTTCTCTTATACCTGGTAGTTGTATGAGTCTTGTTCAACCTCTCAATATTACTATCAACAAGCCCTTTAAAGACCTCATTGGTGAGCATACCAATATAAAGTTTTTCCAAGCAGAAACTATCAAAAGTGTCTAGATGTAGGTAAGGTTTTCTACAGATTTCATGAGGAAAAAAAAGATATCATATACTATATTTTCCAGAAAGTAGGATTATCACTTCCTGTAGATGGAAGTTCAGACTTAGAATTGGATATTAAGGGTTTCTCTAGACTGGTAATAGGAAATTAGAGAGAGGACATTGGAATGGTACATCTAGAGGCAGATATTCCTGAGGCTGAGAACAAAAACGTGAATGTAGAATTTATAGATACCTGATTTTCATTTTTGTTGAAATAGTCAAGTGTGCCCAGCCACTAGCTCAGCAAGTAGACTAACCTATTAATACCCATGAAGTTGAAATTATGAGACAAGGTATTACCTTGCTGCCTATCCTTTTCCCCAAATAGCTAGCCAAAATATTGCACACTCCTCTACCATAGCACACTACATACTGGCCTAGGGTGGTAGATTTCAAGAGTTTTTACAGTACTGAGAAAACAAAAAAATATCCGGTCCATTTTAGTCCATCAATGATAAGACAAAACAGATTGTAGCACAAAACCATACCAATAGAGAAGGTCAACTTCTCAAAGGGGAAAAGAAGGGTAAGACAGAATGTCAATCGAAAAGGGAACAATCACTACCAGTTGTGAGCAATTGTCACTCACACAGCTGGAAGTTGAATAGTCCTCTATAGGAAAAACGAATCCATAAAAGGGAGTCACCTGTGAAAAGGAAAAAATAAAATAAAAAAGGGAAAACAAAAATGTATTCATGATTGTTGAAGATACTATGTTCCTTTGTGGTATAATAGCTTTGGTTGTCACTGTGGAATCGGCAAGATATCAAGTGGAAATGATACCAAAGTGTCAATAGTAATTGTTGAATCGGTTGGAAAAAGAAATAAACGACCAAGCTAATTTTTCAACAGCAGCCATTACGAGGCTTCATGTTAGCTATACTATCTACCTAGATATAAATTTTCCATTAACAATTCCCGGTATTTCCCATCACTATCATCACAACCACTTACACCGCTACAGGAATATATACACAAGAACATACACAATACCTTACCAATTCCCACCTCCGCACATAAACCTCACCTTCTCTCCCGGCGAATTCTCCTGTCCAAACAACAAATGCCCCGACAAGTTCTACATCGAAGTCCCCCTCCTTGTCCAAAATACAAGATCCCGCACCACTCTTCCAACCACTGTCTCTCAACCAGCCAGGGAGCTCTTCGTAGGGCAATGCCATGCTTGTCGACAGCGGATATGCCTGCTCTGCCTTGATGCCAAGCACGTGTATTCACAATGCAGGGTAGTTCCGTGTCCCGTCGCGCTGGAAAGGTTCCTTGATGCATGGCATGTATTTGAGCAGGCCTGTCCTGTGACCATACGTGCTCGCCACGAAGGGACCGCTGAGGAAGATGTAGTAGGGGACCTAGGTTCGGGGGATGCGATGGTTTTAGTACATGAAGTGAGTTCTTGGGAATCGATCTTCAAGGAATTAGATGAGAGCGAGCGGAGGAGCTTGGCTAGTGTTGGGGATCGTGAGAGGAGTTTCGAAGGTGAAGAGACCAAGGAGGTGAAAGAGAAGAAGGAGGGCAGAGCATGGGAGGCATTGAAGAGAGAGTTGAGGGAAGCTTACGAGGTCCCGATGGCGGGGTGTAAATGCCAGAATGGGAGTTGTGGGGATCAGAATTCTTGAAGGAGGTTGAGAGAAATTCTTCCTGACCTTAATTTGGTGTTTAAACATTTCTGATATGAGGAGTTCACGAGATACTTTTTAGTTACCAAATCAGATTTTGGTGGCGGTTATGCAGAACTAGTGATAGTTTACTATTATATTACGTTTAGAGAGAATTAGCTCTGTTATGATTAGTATTATCATGTATTTAACCTTGCATCAAAAAGCGAGAAATAACTTTATCCGCGATCAAGTGAGAAAACGAGGCCAGCCAACCAGACCAAAGATAACGTAGAGAGGGAAAGCAGGTACCGTACAAGTAGTTTACCGGTAGACAAGATTTTTTAGAGAAGAATTATAGGATAAAGGGCCCTATAGATACTTGGTGATGAATACAGGAAATATGCGAATTCACAACTTAGGAGGATAGGGGCAGATGAGTTAAAGAGGGTTTTCGGATGTGCTAGCTCGGTTATAGCGTCCAAGGAGAAGGTGGTAAACAAGAGGAGTCGGATCAGACATTGGCCACCGATTGCGGGGGAAGAAATCTGTGTTCCCAGAGATAGTTGCGGCGGGAATGTCAATAAAAATAAAAAATAAAAATAAGAAAAGAGACTGCGGGTGAAGAGAGATCCATGCGTCGATGTATCTGGCTGAATAATTAACAACGGGTTCGCATGTGTGGCTCTAGGTCTTCCAATTTGCTTGCTATAGATTTCTCCCATAATTCAAAGTTGTGAGAATAGTAATTTAAGAAGGAAGGTTTTTTTATTATAACTTAGTTTAATCCATATGCTCAGTAAGAGGTAGGGTGTTTTGTTGCTGGAAGAGGAGGATCGATGCGGCTATCAAGGATACGGAAATTTTTGCTAAAATTCGTTGAAGGTATTATTCGGGAAAGTTGTTTCACACCTGAAACACATTCTCTCACCTAGACAGGTCATAGGTGTGATGAATGCCCCAGAAAGCTAAGGTATATTAGGTGTTCCGTAAGCAGGTGAAGTTGGAAAACAGCGGAAAGTGCAGAAAAAAGTAAGTTCGGCTCCATTTGGTTATAAGCCAACGCCGCGACTTGGAATCGTGCCGGGTGGTATGTCGCTTCGGCAGGTATATCGGACAATGAGATACTGCTGACAGTGCTGAAATCAGTACAGTTAAGAACTGAGTAGCTTGAGTTCTCTTGCGGGTATCTGTGTTCCCGACATACCACCCGACACGATTCTAAGCCTCGACTTACGGTTGTACTAGGGGTATTCAAAGTTGAAAAACTTGAAAAAAATTAGCTTACTCTACTGTTTCATGTATGCTTGGCACAGCCAAAAACAGCTAATTTACCAACAGTTTACCTTACCATACAATACAACTTTTTCAGGTTGGGACGGCAGGTAAAAGGTCCGTAAAATGGATAAGTAAAAGATGTAAATAGAGTAAAATAAGAAGTTGGTGGGCAAACCATTGCCAAAGAAACAACAACAAATATGCCTCGAATATCAGCAAAAGCTGAGCAAGTTTCCCAATTACAAGACATATGGTTAGCCAATGCTATTTCAACAATCCTCTTCGATGATAACGGTTTTACCTTTTTGCAACAAATTTTGCTGAGTGGTTGGAACACTACAAAGCAAGTGCATCCTACGGTCGAATCAGGACTGAGCAGTACGATGCAATATCTGTTTCAGGATATCCTTGGTTTTGAAGCATTTGAAATTGGTGGAGAGCATTTGGTAGCCAGTAGCAATCAAGTGACCAAGCTTTTAGAAGAGGAGGTTACCGAGTTAGTTGAATTGTTGCTTCTGGGAATACCAACGATTCGATATCTATCACCTCGGGAACCAATATCACGTAGCAAGTATTTGTTTAACCATCATGTATGTATTTAAAAATAATAAAAGAAAAGAAAAGAAACTATTGTTAACTTGGTTTAGATTCAGTCGATGTCAAATGATAGATTTGTATCATTTTTTTGCATGTCCCGAGAGTCATTTATTATACTCTCCAAAATCATCCAATCCGACCCCGTTTTTCAAAACAATTCCCATAATCCACAGGCTCCACCAATCATCCAACTAGCAACAACGTTATATTCCTTAGGATCCTATGGTATTTCAACTGTTCAAGTGGCTGCACAGTTAGGAATTGGAGAGGGCACCACTCACCTATACATTAACCATATTCTTACAGCATTAGTACGGCTTCTACCACAATTTGTATGATGGCCAACACCAGGCAGTGGCCAATATCGTGCTATGCGGACTGAGATTGAGGAAAAAAGTGGATTTCCTGGTTGTGTTGGATTCTTGGATGGGACTGATATTGTGCTTCAATATAGTCCATCATATTACGGTGAGACATATTTCAATAGAAAAAAAAAATATGCTCTTAATATTCACGCAATTTGTGATAATCAGAGGTGGTTTACATTTATTTCAAGTGGATATCCAGCATCAGTTAGTGATGCTACTGTGTTTTGCAAAAGCACATTTTTCTTACATCCTAATGTATTTTTTTGGCGTCCTGAGGAATATATTTTAGCAGACAAAGCATATAGGGTAACAAGACGATGTATAACACTGTATAAGGAACCCTTAGCTAGTCAAGAGGCTGGTGGCTATCAAGCATTTAATGTACAGTTAGCTGAGGCAAGGATAAAGGTTGAACATTTATTTGGGATTTTAAAGAATTGATGGCGATGTTTACAAGGAATTCCTATTCACATTAGGGGGAAAGCAGATCATGCACGTGCTATTTGTTGGATTATGGCATGTTTTGTACTACATAATTTCCTTTCAGACATTGAGGATGATGATATGTGGCAGATGGAGGAAGCAGATTTTCAAGAGCAGTATGGAGAAGAAGAAGGTATTGATGGAGATGAGGTTGACTAGCAGTTGGGATTAGAGTGTGAGCACCTAGCTGGTAATGATTGGCGAAACAGGATCCAATGTTATTTCAATGAATAATAATACTACTATTTATGGAGATAAACAATTACCAAGAACAATTAATATCAGATTAAGTTAGTTACAGTAGCAATTGAAGTTAAGGAAGGCAAGGTAAGGAAAGGAAAGGAAAGGAAGACAAAGACAAAGGCAAAGAGGAAGCTGAAGATGAAGACAAAGACGAAGATGAAGATGAAGACAAAGACAAAGACAAAGACAAAGACAAAGACAAAGACAAAGACAAAGATGAAGACAAAGACAAAGACAAAGACAAAGACAAAGATGAAGATGAAGCCAAAGCCAAAGACAAAGATGAAGATGAAGCCAAAGCCAAAGATGAAGATGAAGGCGAAGACGAAGATGAAGATGAAGACGAAGACGATGAAGCCGAAGCTGAAGACAAAGATGAAGGCGAAGACAAAGATGGAGATGAAGACGAAGATGAAGATGAAGCCGAAGCAGAAGACGAAGATGAAGAAGAAGATGATGATGATGATGAAGATGGGGATGAAGAGGAAGAGGAAGAGATAGAGATAGAGATAGAGATAGAGATAGAAAGTGAGAGTGAGAGTGAGAGTGAGAGTGAGAGTGAGAGTGAGAGTGAGAGTGAGAGCGAGAGCAAGAAGAGAGAAGATTATGGATGATCAGAACTACTAGATTCAGGGATAATGCTCATCGACTGTGGTACATCATTCTTCATTGATGCACATAACTGAAGCATCAGTAATTCCATTTTTTGCTGCTCTGCTTTTGCTTTCTCTTTCTTTAGAGCTAGTTTCTCCCTTTCTAACTCTAACTCTTCTCGTTGAAGTTCTCCTTGCTGTAGGAACTGGCAGTTTAAAAACTCATATTTTTTGTCTTCACCTTCTATCTTTGCAGATGCAAGTATAGTGACTGCATCAACAAGCGCTCCCCCAGAACCTTTTTTCTTTCTCAGGTTTCTGCCAGTCCCACCATCCTCTTCCTCTTCATCCTCCAGGGATTTTAGAAACCGCCATTTTTCTCCATGCTTAATTGAAGATGAGGTGCTCAGCTGACTCGTATGTTGTGATTGTGATATGCCTATAGTCCTTGGTAAGCTTAATCTTTCTTGTTTTATTCTGCGAGAACAACCTCTTGCCTGGTCTCTTTTCTCTTTCTTACTCCGACTGATATCTCCTGATATATCATTGATAACTGCCAACTCTTCATCTCCCCTTTGTACCTCAGACCCTCGTTCCTCCATACTCTCCATACTCTCTTGTGAACCTAAAATACCTCCCTCCTCCTCTTGTCCTCTTTGCTGGTCTCTTTCTGTTTCTCCCATCTCTTTACTCTTCTCCTGTATACTTCTTCCTTGACTTTCAGGTTCTCCTTCCTCTCCACTGCTAGTATTCCTTTCCAGTATTTCTTCCTTATCCTGTATTGAGCTACTCATAACATTAAGTAGTTTCTCAACAGCTAATGCTGCTTCTGTAGGACTGCCACCGGAATCATGTCGGGCTGGAGGATGGATGTTGGGACGATTCCCAAAAATGGCTTCGAGGTGAAAGAAAAATGGACACCGTGAAAGTAATTTTTCTAATTTTTTGTTATTAGCAGTTACTCTAATTTGATGATTATAGTTAAATAAAAAATCATGTTAATGAAACTATAGATTTAACTACTTACCTCGAAGGGTTTTTTTCCCCTCATCCAAATCCTCCATACTTAACCCCCATCCCGATTGGTTATTTAGCTTTGCAGCTTCTCGGTAGGATTTAATTAGATTATCGTACATATAACCCACTTTCACCTCAGGTTTCGTAGAAATCTTTGCTGCAATCTCCTTAACTACTTGTTTTTTTGTAACTCCTGAGCCCTTTTTCATTTTTCTCAAGTTCTCAGGCTCTTCCAACCACTCGATTAATGCCTCTGTCTCCTCTATTGTCCATGCTGAATGCGCTTTTGGGATTTGTGACATAATGGCTTGCTCTTGTCATGGTGGTATTTGATTGGTGTATGGTTGTTTTGAAATTTTATCCTGTGTTTCTGTGATGAAAATTTTTTCTTTCAATATACGCTAACTAATATACGCTAACTCTTACACTTAGTTACTTGCTCTCTGAGATGGGGCTCTCAAATATATTACTTGAAATTGTTCAACACTATTGGCCAGTTATGTAAAGTACCCTAATGCAAGACTAATGCAAGATCCTGCACTTACTTTTACTGAAAATTCCTGTTTTTAACTTTGAATACCCCTACTGTAATACTCACCAATCAAAACTCCTAGTAACTTAACGTACCTGAGGGCATACCGAAAAATACGGCACAAGGACAAATGAAGGGTTTGTTTTGGGGAAATCAGCGAAAAATAGTAGGCGGTGGAAGCCTTGCTCTTCACCAAATTTTTCGTTGTGCCGTATTTTTCGGTACGCCCTCAGGTACGTTAAGTCATATTTCATACCGTATTGGTGACTCGGTGCGACCTGCCAAGCCATCAGCCCTGATAAGGCATCTCCCGGACGTCACCTCTGACCGACCTTCTAAACACCAGGCCTTCAACTACCTCTGTGCGGTGGTCAAGATGCCCCTCCTAACTCTCCCGTCTGAGATCCTACTCGAGATAGCATCTAATTCCAGTATCAACTCCATATACTCACTCGTCCTCTCATGTCGCTACCTAAACCACACCCTAACCGAAACCCTCTACTCTTTCCCTCTAAGGCGGCCCGAATATGCATGCCGCTACGGCCTCGGAGCACTACTCTCCGCCGCCAGTCGGCGTGACGTCTACACGGTGGAGAAAATGTTGAAATGGGGCATCCTAGAACGCCTCTGGCGGGCCAATCGAGAAATCGAGAAGTTACTACTCGAGGAAAAAGACAAATATATCTCAGCGCTAGAAACGCTATTGTTCTGCGGGATGGATCCTGTGATGCCATTGATGCCATTAGCAGGTCCTTCCTTACCATTTCTTGAAATAGCGGCGTGGGCCGGCAATGCTCCTGCGGTGAGGGCACTTCTAGCGTGTCCACGTATAGTAGTGGGTCCGAAGGGCATTCATCCGCCAGCGTTGATACGGGCTGTGTGGAGGGGTGATGTCGAAATCGTGAAGATTTTGTGCGAAGATGAACGGATCGACGTTAATGCCGAGGATGGTGGGGCTGAAGATAACCGTTTACTTGTTACTGCTGCTGAATACAGGCATTGGGAGATCGTGCGATACTTGTTACGAAGGAGAGATATCAATGTCGAGGTGCTGTGCAAAAGTGCAAAGACGGTGCTGTACTGGGCTGTGGAGGATGGGAATTTGGATATGGTGAAGCTGTTGGTGGAGGAGGGTGGTGCAGATGTTAATCTGAATGGTGGCTCCTGGCATGTCCCTTACAACCGGGACGAACCTACCCTCCTGTTACCCTCACCTTTGCATTTAGCGGCAATTTATGGGCACTTGAGTGTTGTGAAGTTTCTAGTAAAATGTGAGGGAGTGGACATTAATGCTCGAGATACTCGTGGCGATTCACCGCTAGATTATGCGAGAAGACGCAAGAATAAGAAAATAGTCCGAGTGTTAAAAAATAATGGGGCTATCGGTAAAGGATATGAGGAGCCGAGGCAATTTCGGAGGAAGTTGATGGGATTAAAGATATTCGGATGTTTTTCGGAGCACGTTTGAAAGCATGCTGATGTTACCAATTCCCTCGCTTTCATGAAATAGGGGGCAGAATTTGCTAGGATATCGGATAGCTTTAGTTTTCATACTATGTTTCGGACCGTTTTCATAAGCTAGGAACTGAGATATTCTTCTGAGAGTATTCAATCAAATTTAATAACTGTAGATTCCAGTAACTTAAGGTACCGTAGTTGGCACTTGGTGATTAATCAGGCTAAGTTAATTACTGTAACGTGGAAACGCGTAAAGATGTGAAAAATGCGCTAAACAAGTCTCTCAACCACCTGAATCCTACCTGCTTATCGCAAACTCTCACTCGACTTTGAAAAATGCACCTACGGTAGTGGCCAATGGGTTAGTTTTTATCATAAAAGCCACCGCATATCCCACGCACAATCTCTCATTCACGGCCAGCAAGTGCCATCTTATTACATTATTAAGGCCCGCCTTGGCCTAAATTATTTTATCAGCTGGATAACTTAAGACGCTCCGATAGACTTAGTCAAAACTACGGTAAGCCAATTTGCCAACTCTGGTATGGAGAGAGGGACTGACTAACTGGCTACAGTCGGGCCTCCAGTACTTGACCATTAGTTATGAAGAGTACCATTCGAAACCCTCGATATTACCCCAGGACCAGAAAAATCGTTTGGAAGAAGTAATGAAAGTAGCGGTATCCCGTATTTGCGAAAAAAAAAAAAAAAAAAAAACTTCCAACCAGGACGCATTTCTATCTCACTCACGATCTCCTCCAATTGCCTTATTTTCTAGAGACTCAAACCACGGTTGCCAACATACACAAATTTTGAAAGTGAAAATTCAAAAAAATCAAAGAAACTTGGGAGACTTCCTTCAGAGATCCAAACTTTACAAGTGTTAATCTTTTGGTGTATATGATTCCCTTTATCTGTGAGATGTGGGGTTTCAAGTTGGGATGCCCGAGTTACAAAGATACTTATATCCCCCCACAGTAATTTTCACGATATCATACTGTCTAACTTACGTAGATGTCAATATTTCTGTTGAATGTTTTTTTTGTGAGGTAACTGGAAGCAGCGAGTGGCTTTTTGGTTGTAATGTGCGCGTTTTAGAGGACGCGGGTTTGGAGATACTTCTATTCCTAAGGTTGAATACCCCCGGTATGATCAGTAGCCTTTGTTTGTGCATGATTGAGGATTATTCAGTTTATTGACCATAATATGTGGTACGTACTACTAATCTGGGTCCGCAGAAAGTGTCGTGTTGGATCTTTAGCAGTAGGGAAATGGGTTGAGGGGCGGTGGCTGAAAGTGCGCTAGGTTGTTGGTTAGCTTAGATGAACATGACATTTCAATGGTGTTACAAGATTCATTAAAATTTTGTAGGAGTGAAGTAGCTTAGATTTTCACTGTGGCGTCGGTAAGATATTACGTGGAAATGATACCAAAGTGTCAATAGTAATTGTTGAATCGGTTGGAAAAAGTATTGTTTGCCACGAGCCGGCTCGAGCCTACTGTTATAGGCTCGAGAAAAAAAATCTCGAGCTGGCTCGAGCCTGGATTTGTTAGTAGACACAGGATATCACTTGCTTAACAAGAAAACTTTTTCAGATATTAAACTTTTCCCTGCTTCCCAGCATCAACCAGGATCTTTGCTAAGATACCTGTCTTCTCCCGTCTACTTCCGTCTTACCCCTTACAAGATTTGAGAAGAAAGATTGAGGGAAAAAAATATCGCAAAAGCTCGAGCTCAAGTTTAGGCAGGCTCGCGCTGGCTGGGCTCGGGGGAATAAGCCAGCTCGAGCCGAGCCTTCGAGCTTCTCCGCTTGTGGCAAATACTAGGAAAAAGAAATAAACGACCAAGCTAATTTTTCATAGTAGCCATTATGAGGGTTCATTCTGCCTAGATATAAATTTGCCATTAACAATCCTCGGTATTTCCCATCACTATCACCACAATCATTTACACCGCTACAGGAATACATACACAAGAACATACACAATGCCTTACCAATTCCCACCTCCGCAAATAAACCTCACCTTCTCTCCCGGCGAATTCCCCTGCCCAAACAACAAATGCCCTGACAAGTTCTACATTGAAGTCCCCCTCCTAGTCCAAAATACTAGAACCCGCACCACTCTTCCAACCACTGTCTCTCAACCAGCCAGGGAGCTCTTTGTAGGGCAATGCCATGCTTGTCCGCGGCGGATATGCCTGCTCTGACTTGATGCCAAACATGTGTATTCACAATGCAGGGTAGTTCCGTGCCCCGTCAGGCTGGAAAGGTTCCTTGATGCATGGCATGTATTTGAGCAAGCCTGTCCTGTGACCATACGTGCTCGCCACGAAGGGACCGCTGAGGAAAATGTAGTAGGGGACCTAGATGCGTGGGATGCGATAGTTTTAGTACATGAAGTGAGTTCTCGGGAATCGATCCCCAAGGAACTAGACGAGAGCGAGCGGAGGAGCTTGGTTAGTGTTGGGGATCGTGAGAGGAGTTTCGAAGGTGAAGAGACCAAGGAGGTGAAAGAGAAGAAGGAGGGCAGAGCATGGGAGGTATTGAGGAGAGAGTTGAGGGAAACTTACAAGGTCCTGATGGCGCAGTAGTGTAAATGCCAGAACGGGAGTTGTGGGGATCAGAATTCTTGAAGGAAGTCGAGAGCAATTCTTTCTGACCTTAATTTGTTGTTTAAAAGTTTCTGATATGAGGAGTTCACGAGGATACTTTTTAGTTACCAAATCAGGTGGTGGTTATGCAGAACTAGTGACAACTTACTATTATATTACATTCAGAGAGAATTAGCTCTGTTATGATTATCATGCATTTAACCTTGCATCAAAAAGCGAGAAATAACTTTATCCGCGATCGAGTGAGAAAACGAGGCCAACCAACCAGACCAAAGATAACATAGAGAGGGAAAGCAGGTACCGTAGTTTACCGGTAGAAAAGATTTTTTAGAGAAGAATTATAGGATAAATGGCCTTACAGATACTTGATGATTAATACAGGAAATATGGGAATTCACAGCTTAGGAGGATAGGAGCAGATAAGTTAAAGAGGGTTTTCGGATGTGCTATCTCGGTTAGTGTCCAAGGAGAAGGTGGTAAACAGGAGGAGTCGGATCAGACATTGGCCACCGATTGCGGGGGAAGAAATCTGTGTCCCCAGAGATAGTTGCGGCGGGAATGTCAATAAAAATAATAATAAAAAGAAAAAAAAGAGACTGCGGGTGAAGAGAGATCCATGCATCGATGTATCTGGCTGAATAAATAACGACGGGTTCGCATATGTGGCTCTAGGTCTTCTAATTTGCTTGCTATAGATTTCTCCCATAATTCAAAGTTGTGAGAATAGTAATTTAAGAAGGAAGAGGTTTTATTATAACTTAGTTTAATCCACATGCTCAGTGAGATGTAGGAGAGGAGCATCGATGCGGCATCAAAGATACGGAAATTTTGTCTAAAATTCGTTGAAGGTATTATTCGGGAAAGCTGTTTCACGCCTGAGCCACATTCTCTCACCCAGGCAGGCCATAGGTGTGATGAGTGCCCCGGAAAGCTATGGTATACCGGTATTAGGTGTTCTGTAAGCAGGTGAAGCTGGAAAACAGCGGAAAGCCCAGAAAAAAGTAAGTTCGGCTACATTTAGTTATAAGTTAACGCCGCAACTTAGAATCGTGTCGGGTGGTATGTGGGACAATGAGATACTGCTGACGGTGCTAAAATCAATACAGTACTGTACAGTTAAGAACTGAGTAGCTTGAGTTCTCTTGCGGGTATCTGTGTTCCCGACATACCTGCCGAAGCAACATACCACCCGACACGATTCTAAGCCTCGACTTTCGGTTGTACTGTAATATACTCACCAATCAAATCTCCTAGTAACTTAAGTCATATTTCATATTGGTGACTCTGTGCGGCCTGCCAAGCCATCAGCCCTGATAAGGCATCCCCTGGAGGTCACCTCGGACCGACCTTCTAAACACCAGGCCTTCGACTACCAAGATGCCCCTCCTAACTCTCCCGCCTGAGATTCTACTCGAGATAGCATCTAATTCCAGCGTCAACTCCATATACTCACTCGTCCTCTCATGTCGCTACCTAAACCACACCCTAACCGAAACCCTCTACTCTTTCCCTCTAAGGCGGCACGAAGATGCACTCCGCTACGGCCTTGGAGCACTACTCTCCGCTGCCAGTCGGCGTGACGTGTACGTGGTGGAGAAAATGTTGAAATGGGGTATCCTAAAACACTTCAACTGGTGGGTCGGTCGTGAATTCGAGAAGTCACTCTTCGACACGAAAGAACAAGATACGACAGCACTAGAAACGCTATTGTTCTGCGGGATGGATCCTGTAACCCCACTACAGGGGCGCTCCATGCCACTTCTTGATCTAGCGGCGGCGGCCGGCAATGCCCCCGCAGTGAAGGCACTTCTAGCGTGTCCACGTATGGCAGTTCCACGTATGGTAGTGAGTCCGAGGGGCAGTTGTGTGCATTGCCCGCCGCCGGCGTTGATATCAGCCGTGCAGAGGGGCTTCGCGGACGTCGCACGGATACTGTGCGAGGATGGACGGGTCGACGTTAATGTCGCGGATGGGGCTCGAGAGACCCCTGTGCTGCATCTTGCTGTTCGACAAGGGGATCCGGAGATAGTGCGGTGCTTGTTGCGGAGAGGTGACATACATGTCGATGCGCGGTGTCCGAGTGACGAGACGGCGCTGTGCTGGGCTGCACGGGAAGGGAATCTGGTTATCGTGAGGCTCTTGGTAGAGGAAGGGGGTGCAGATATTAACCTGAGCTGCGGTTGGATACAGTATCTAGACTCTATCTTACCGCCCGCCAGGGGAGAGAACGGAGGTGATTTTCTTTTACGCACACCTTTGCATTTTGCGGCAATTCGTGGGCACTTGAGTGTTGTGCAGTTTCTAGTAGAATGTGAGAGAGTGGACATTAATGCTCGGGATGTTGCTGGCGATACACCGCTGGATCATGCAGTAAGACATGGGGACAAGAAAATAGTCCGAGTGTTGAAGAATAATGGGGCCATCGATAAGAGATATGCAGAGCGGAGGCGGATTTGGGGCGATGTGGTTGTAAAGATATTTGGATGTTTTTCGAGACGCGTGCAGAAGGACGCTGTTGTGGCAGGTAGAATTCGCTAGGATGTGGCAGAGTTTTAGTTTTCATGTTCTATTTCCGAGAATTCACACACTAAGAACCAGGATATTGTATAATACTATGTGGAAGTAAAAACCAATAAACTGAGCTGTTTGGGAGGAAATCGTTGTTGGATTACCTATAGGGCGTGCGGTTACGGTTAGGGGATTTTGCTTCCACACCGGATGTTGTTAGGCATTGGGTATTATTGTTGTCTCTCTTCACACCCTATGCCAGTCGGCATACGGTATCGGTGGTTTTGTTGTTTTGTTGTTTGATTTTGCCACTATACCTTACGCCTTTCGGCATCAGATAATTAAGCTGGTTGTTGTTGAGTTGATGTTTTGTTTGATCCTATGCCAGGCGGCATAGGATGTTGGCTTCCGGATCATTGATCCGTTGCTGGTGGATTATTCGGTGGTGTTCCGGATAGCTATGGGTATGGGATGTTTCTGTTTCGAGTTCGTGGAGTTTTGTTGGAGAGATGTTTTGCTGTTTTGGAGACACATATATCTGTGTTCTGCCCTTAGCTAGCATTTCTGTCGATTGCCTATTTTCCCATTCCTGACGTCTAGTTGTGATTTCATCACTTCATCTCCGATTTGTTCCTTAATCGCTCGCCCGCATATATACGGATAACCGACCGGAAAAGCCAGGAATTAATACAAAGGTGAAGCAAAGAAAAAATCAACAATAGATGAACAATCTACTCTGGCGGCCAAGTTGCAGACGCACATCCAAAGTTGGTGGCTAACCTTTCAAGTGCTGGACTTCAATGCTGCCGTGCGAGCAAAAGTGAATGAAGACAAAAACTACGGTAGAGAAGATAAGCATGAATAGACACTACTAGTGCGGACTTTAGGGAGCCAATTGAGAACACCAAAGCGCCCAATCGTATAATTTACCTCCCTCTTTAGCTTTCCATTCGTCAGATTTGGTGGGTTAGGGTTGCCGTAATAGTAGAATCTGGCCAAAAAAATTGAAATGTACTCTGGTGCAAGGGTATTTCGGGCGCACCACCATTATTAGGCTTGGCAGCCTTTCAGCTGGTTATTTTGCTCCGGGTAACTATGCCTACATATTAATCGCCAGATGTCCACTGCGACCGCCACTTCACCATCTCTCCATTATCTCTACCACCTCCTTGAGGGCATGATAACAACAGTATAGCTTTTTATAAGTCAGATAGGTCCCAAATCATGGATATAAGTAGTGGTAAAAGCAAACTGGGGATACTGGGGGACTCCTGGGCCTGCTTGCAGGAGAACGAAAACCAATTGTGATCATGAGGTATCACTCAAGTTTCCTGATTTGTGCTAGTTTCCACACAAATACCCTGCTCGTTTTGGAAATGCGCCCGACTTATGGCCACCCCCGAGTAAATCACGTAGCGTACTATCGCTCACATGACCAGTGGATTTTTGCCAGCGTTATCTGGGGAAAATAGCTAACCCCGCACTTCTGATGGAAGATATATCTCTGCAAAGCATTTCTTTCACCCATTCATGACGTTCTACGGCAGTCTTAATATAACTTATCATACAGTATTATGTTCAGTGTTAGTGTCATACAAAGTTTAGCCAATAATTACACCAGTAACTTAGACATCATCCCAATTCCTCTGCGCCATGAGCTGATTTACATCTGGGCCATGAGCACCATCCAATACTCAAATCACCCACCGCATCCATCAAGTCCATCAAATCCCCTCCAAAAGTTTGGCCACTCGTCATCATTGCTGGTCATTCGCCCACGAAAAAAAACCGCAAGACCGAGATGAAGAGTTGCAAAGATAACTCACCACCAAGCTTAACGTCTCATTTGCTTCATTGCCCACTCTACCATCCCCGAACTTTGAGTCCTCAGAGCGAGTAAGATATCCATGAACCTTTTCGCAGCCGGGTAAGGCGTCATACAATTCACCACCAAATTCTCAAACTCATACTCGGGGGCGCTGCTGATAGGATTGTATTGGACATACTCTAGCCAGCGAGGGTAAAACCCAGCTCCCTCCCAGTCAATTATGGCTGAGATATTGCCATCGCGAACGAGGATATTACCCTGGTGTAAATCTGTATGGGTAAGTACTGCGGGAAGACAGGCGGGCATTATGGAGCGAAGCTCGGCCAGCGCTTGATGCATCGTGCGGGAAGGGTCGCGCTGGAGGTTGGAAGTCATTGCTAGCCAGAGGGTGTGGCTGTCAGAGATTGGACCTTCGGCCTCATACCCCTCCTCGAAGATAAGGCCGTAACTGTCACACAAGGGGCCACCATCAAACGAGCAAATACTCCTACGGGTGATATTGTGCAATTCATCCAGGTAGTCCCCCAACTGAAGGGCAAGTCTTGCTTTACTCTCTGAACTAAGGTGTTCCCAGACATGAACCAGCGGCTCACCCTCGATTTTTTCCATTACCATATGATGCACACGCACAGGATCTCCGCTATCTGTAATGCCTTCGCTAGTCACCCACTCATTGTATATGGTGGGAACGGGAATCCTAGTGGTTGACTTGAGGAGTGCGTGGATGTCGGACTCAAACACGCCCATATGTGGGCGGAATTTGTAGAGGTTCCCATTGCCCAGGTCGTAGATTTGGCGAGCGCCGTTCTCGCTGGAATAGATCATAATGGCTCCTGGGCAGAGCTTAAGCGGGTGGACTTCCGGAGGAACTCCCTTAGTGGAGACTGGACTGACCTGGGCTATGGGCATTGTGACAGCTAGACCTGTGAGTGTGTTCTGATCGGAGATGTGAGAGATACTCGTGCTGACTTGTTAGTTCGCTATGCATGAATGGGTATCGCCTCGAAGAGTGGTGAGTGGAAGAATGATGGTGTTAATGAGTTGTTTGGCGAAGTATTATACAACCTTTGGCCAAAAGTCTAACCTTAATAGCGCAGATAACCTCTAGTGTTCAAAAGGCAGAGTATATGAATGTTACACTTTCAGAGTTCACTTACCTGGGTTACCTTCAAAATTAGTAATGAAAAAAGGCTTTCAAGTTTTAATTTCTTTTTCCGATCATTGCTCTACCGGAGTAAGACTAACTTACATTCAAGCAGGGTTGCTGATATCAACCAAAACTGCTACAACTCATAGGGAAGTACAATCAAAATCAAAACCAAAAAAAAATCAGAAACCTTCAATTAACACGATCTTTGAAGTTATAAACTCAATTACAGTATTAGGTAAGATCGGGGAAACATCTTGAGCGGGCGAAACAAGGTTGAATGATTCATAATGGTGTAAAAAGCACTGCTTGAGAAAATCAAAATCGAAAAGAAAGAAAAAGGAACAAAATAGCAAACGAATTCTTCTCTTTTGTGTTATTTGAACTAGACTCCCAGTGTGGGGGGCAAAGCCAAATAACTTAAAGAAGAATTGAAGCTTCAACTTTCCAGCCTCCCCCGAGAATTACTGATAAGGGGGACGGTAATGGCAAGGTGCCTGATCGGCGTTGTCAACTTCTAGGATTTGCAAAATGGATTATAGGGAGATCTATTTCAAAGCTGTGGCGGGATATCTCGAGTGAAGACCACTCGTAGTTGCTGGAAGCATAGTTCAAGCCCATATATATGTATCATACCGATTGAGCAGGTATAGAGTCTATAGATCCGTAACAAACTTAGTAAAAGAAAATGAGATTCTATGGTGTATTACTGGTCGCTGCAAGACAAAGCATAGTACAGCAGGTTATACCTTCATTTACACAAGATAACTCGATGAAGAAAAAAAGGGAAAAACCAAAAATCCTACATTATCTCAGACCCTTTGGGCGCGAAGATCTCCCCTCCTCTTCCTTCCGGACAAAGTGCAAGGTTGAGCCTGCCAAGTAATAAATAAATTCTGGAGAATTGAATAACTTCTACACCTATTTATGTATTGTTTTGCAGTTGCGATAACCCAATCACCTTCCTTGTTGATATGTATCTCCTCGCCCTCCCGTTCGCTCATAACAAAAAGACATTGTTGTTTAGAAAATCTACCTCCAACTGTATTCCCCTCTTGTCACCAATACCATCAAAGATTAAGTTCAGCCAACAACCATACGTATAGACATCCTCCGCCTCATTAACTGATCTGCTCCCTCACGGCATCACCCCTCCACAGCCCCGACAAACACAAATCCAAGAAATAAACAGAAAATATACATATACAAAAAAACAACTCACTCATCTCAAAAGCCTCATGCACAGCCAGTACTGAGCACACCTTCCCAAAGTTCTCTTGATAGATCACCCTCAAGCTTAGCAGTTCAGTGGGTGGAGTGCCCACTCTACTTTCCCCTGATTAGAGCTTCTCAGCGCTCTAAAATAAGCATAAACTTTCTGGCATCTAGATAAGCCTGCATACCATTCACGGCCAAATTCGCGAACTCATGCTCACGAGGATTGCTGGTAGGATGATACGTGACATACTCCATCCATCTTGGGTAAAACCCAACATCCTCCCAATCAATGATAGTCACGATATTGTCATTGTGAACCCAAGATATTGCCCATGTGTATATCAGAGTGTGTCAGCACAGCGGGTAAACAATCGGGAATTATAGCGCGAAGGTCGATCAGCGCTTGTTGCACCGTGTTCGAAGAGCTGCGTCGGATCAAAGAGAAGCTCGAAGTTGTCAGGCAATGGGCCGCTATGGATCGAGCAAACACTAGGACTGGTGATCCTGCGCAGTTCAGCCACGTAATTCTCAAACTGGGGGATAAGTCTTGCCTTCGTGTGTATATTAATGCGCGGCCAGACTTCATCCAACGCTTCGCCCGGTATCTCTTCCATAATCATATGATGGACGCGCCCTCTTCCACGACCATCTCTATCGCTACCCTCTGTAGTCACCCATTCATAAGTAAATAGTGGGAATAGGGATGTTGGTGGTGGACTGGATGAGGGCGTGGATGTCCGATTCGTATACCCCGTGCCTGTGTGGGCGGAATTTATACAGATTGCCATTGCCCAGGTCCCAGACCTGGCGGGGGTTTTGTCGTGGGGACAGATTCCGATGGCCCTTGGGTGAAACTGAAGAGGGTGGACTCGCGGAGGAACTTTTCGAGTGCAGAGTAGACGGACTTGGACCCCGGGCATCCTGAATGTTAGTTTACTAGTGTGTGCTATTTGGAGATGTTGGAGATGTTAGTGTTGACTCGTTAGTTTGCAGTATGCGAGTGAGCATCGCTCTGGACGATGGCGGGTGAAAAATAGATTGGTGATGATAAGGTGATCGGGGATGTATTATATATAACCTTTGGCCGACAATCAAATATTGAAGACGCAAATCGGATTCAATATTTAAAGGCATAGTACACGACTGTTCCACTTTCCGACGTCTCTTAACATACCGGATCCTCACAAAGGCCGAGCTGGCGCTAGTGACTAGCGCGTAGCTGGTAGCTCAAACTCCTTGCTTCATTGGCCCAGATCAAGCTGAGATTTGGCTTTAGCCCGATCCAGCCAATACCGACCACATACTACGCCAAATACATATCCGGTGCCTCACTAGCGCCAATCCTAGCTTTGCCAGATTCTACGGTATAGGAAGTTCCTGATCCAAAAATGGTTTAAGGTTTCAACTCTCTTTCCCCCATTTGCTTTACTACAGCTTGCAGTATAGAACATCGGAAAACGAGACCTTGAAGCATGGATATCGATTTTCTTGAGTCACCGAAACTCTCTAATCAGAGTTCACCAATTCCGTGTCTTATTTTCCGATCTTTTCTACCAGATGCTGTACTGTACTGTACACTTGAGTAAGCCTCACGTTCGTGCGGGGGGCTGCTTATAACAACCAAAACTGCCACAACTGACAAAGAGACTAGATCAAAAGTGAAACCAAAATATCATAAAACTTCCTTCAGTCAACACCATCCTTGAAGCTGTAAGCTCAATTACGACATCCGGCAAGATAGGGAGAAAATCCTGAGCGTGCAAAATATACCTGAATGATTTATGTTTGGGTAAGAAAACACTATAATGCTGTTTGAAATAATAAATTTAAAAATAAAAAGAATAAAATGAGAAATCTCACCCCGTGATTACCTAAGTGAAGAGAAAGATAAATAAGAGTGATCAACAGAGTCCGCTCTTTTATGTTATATGAACTGGATTCTTAGTATGACAAATCCCAAAAAGGAGAACTTGAAGCTTCAAATCTTACCTTCTCCTAGAATTATTGATAATTATTGATATAGGAATAGCGATGGCAAGCTAGCTGATGGGTAATGCCTAGTTCTGGGGTCTGCAGGGTGAAGGATGTTGATTCAGTAAGGCGCTCGAAGTCAGGCTATGCACATGGTATGGCTGGGCCCTGGGGAACATTCTGGGGCGTAATAGTATAGTGACACTGATTGAATGCTCTCTCATGCAGGAGTTATCACTATGCGCTTTTTTGTCTTCTTGGATTCCGACGAATTCATGTTACTTTTCTTTGTTTTGTTTGGGAATTTTGTGGGAAATGGGGGACTAATGTGACGAACATGAGATGAGTTTTTTTTTTAAAAAAAATTAAAATTTAATATTATCCTTTGATATACAGTACCTCCTTCTGTCCTCTCCAGATATCTTTTGAATTTCTTTGATTTGACAACACAGTTACAAGCAACTGCTATTAATTTTTTTTTTTTTCCAAATTTGATCAGATCATTTCACTGAGTCCACGTTCATTCGCTCCGAAACGCCGCAGGCAAAACAAACAAGTACAACTCCACCACCTAGCCAACAACTTCAATGTTTGCGAGACCTATGTTGAAGCAATGGCCGGACACATCTTAATGAAGTGCCTTCCATGGCTAAATGGAAGCACATGTATGTATGGTGCCGGTCAACCAAAACCTGCCCTCTACCCAAAGTTCTTGGAAAATCTGGGCTAACCGAATTATCAGGAATCGAGAAAAAACTTTAAAAATGATGGCTCTTCTGGGTTTGTGGGGAATCTCTTTGTGGATACTCCGGCGGCTTTTTGCGTTTTTTTCTTTTGTGGTTGGGCTCGGGGTCACTGACCGGGATCGTGTTGCGGTGAGCTGTTTGATGCGGACGTGCAACATCTTTCAATTCCAACTTCAACCACGAGAACGACTTTCCGTATACCCTTGGGAGGGAACAAACACTATAGATCATTTCTAACATATCATTATAACAATTTTACCAGAGGAAACTATAAAATACCTTCCCAATAAGAAGCTGTTCCCAATTTAGAAATTGTGAATCAATTTAGCCACGAGGGCAGGTTTTGATTGTCCAGCGCCATACCACGCCGATTGGGTACAGACCTCCGTAAACAGCGTACTAAAAAGGCAAAGGTTTGTCATAGTAGAGGTTTTCAAAGTTAAAAAAAAATAACTGTCAACACTTTTCAGCAGCGAGTAAACAGAAGCTGTTTGAGAAGCTGTCCGTGATGTATGTATCACTGCGTTTCCGTTAGTTCGCAAGATACTGTGAGGTTGCTTTTCATTGTCTTGCCAACAATATTCTTATTGTATTTCTCTAACAATTCCAACACCAATATCGAGGTTAAGCACCTGTGTACGTTCTTGGCTCAGACAGTGCTTAAACTGATCAACTATTTTGAAAAACCTACCACCAGAATAGCCATCACATAGACATAAAACTTTGCTATATTGTTGTTAGAAGTTAGGCCCCTCTGAACATCTGTCAGCGTGGCAACGATCAAACTAAACCGCTTTGAAGCAGCTTAATAACGCACGGAACAAACTTGTTGCATGATAAGCACAGAATCTCTCTGTGCGTGCTTAAGTTGTGTTGGGGGATTTTAATTTCCAGAACAAGGTGTGTTTTTGTCATTTTGGGCCCAAGTTGCTTGAACCAAGGAATTGATGGCCAATGGTAATTTTTCTTAACCAAATTTTTCACCTAAGAACGCACGCTGGTGCTTAACCTCGATAATATACTGTTCCTTAATCTTCTGTCCTTTCTTCCCCAGGTTGTTTTGTCCCCCTCATAACGATAAAAGATTGTAGTTTACTTGTAGAAACATTTATCTCAAACAGTATTCCATGCTTATTATCATTACTGTTTAAAACTGAGTTCAACCAAGAGTTATCCTATAGACACCCTCCGCCCCATTAATCGACCTGCCGGCAGGGCATCCATACCATCTGGTACTCAAATATACCCACCGCAGTCCATCATGTCCATCAAACCTCTTCTAACTTATCTCCTCTCCTCATCATTCTTTCTCACTCGCCGATAAACACTAACCGGAAAGACTAACCAGAAAATATACAAAAACAAAAAAGTAAACAACTCACTTAAAGAGCTACATCTATCGCCATTCCACAACCCAGAACCCCAAAATCGATAGATAACTCTCCATCAGGTTTGATTTCTCAACTCCGCAATTGCCAAATCCACCATCTGCGGATTAGTGCTTCTCAGCGCTGTTAAGATACCCATGAACCTTATGGCAGCCGGATAAGCCGTCATACAATTCGCCACCGCAGCCACGAACTCAAGCTCAGGATCACTTCTCATATACCGAAACTTGACATCCTCCATCCAGCGAGGGTAAAACGCAGCATGCTCCCAGCCAACAATACCAACAATATTGCCACCGCGAACCAAGATATTACTCGTCCTCAAATCCATGTGTGCCAGCACGGCGGGCAAACAATCGGGCATGATAGCGCGAAGGTTGATCAGCGTTTGTTGCACAGTGTTAGAAGGGCTGTGCTGGAGATGATGCGTCATTGCTAGCCAGATTGAGTCTTCATCGGAGAGTGGGCCCTGGGTAACATATCCACGGTCGAAGAGAAACCCCTGGTCGTTAGCCAAGGGGCCTCCATTATAGGCGCAGACGCTAGGACTGGTGATCCTGTGCAGTTCATTCAGGTAATTGATGAGCTGACTGACAAGTCTTCCCTTGTCTTGTGGATTAAGGTACGGCCAGACATTATGCAACGCTTCACCTTGGACCTTTTCCATAATCATGTGATGGACGTGTACCCCGCCCCGGCCACTACTATTGCTGCCTTCGGTAGTCACCCACTCATAGTAAATAGTGGGAATGGGAATGTTGGTGGCCGACCTGATGAGGTCATGGATGTCGGACTCAAACACACCGTGTTTGTGTGGACGGAGTTTGTATAGACGGCCATTGCCCAGGTCGAAGAGTTGGCGGGTGCAATCTTCGCTGGAATGGGTTCTGATGATAACTGCGTGGTGCCGAAGAGGGTGGACTGGCGGAGGAACCCTCCGAGTGGGGCTTTGAATGATTCGAGCCCTAGGGGTCATAGACATTAGGTTCGCGAGTGTGTGTGGTATTCGGAGATGTTGGAGATGCTAGTATTGACTTATCAGTTTTCAGTGTGTGGGTGATTATAGCTCTGAGCGGTGATGAGAGAAAAAATGTTGAATATAATGGTAATGATGGGTTCGAATGTTTAGTTGAGTGAAACAAACACGGTAAAAGGAGACGAGTATTTGTGTACAACAAGTATGTTGTACACAGTATTCTGTACAAAGAAGAGCGATAGCAAAAGAGGAAGTGATTTGTATTAAGGGTGAAGATAATACTTGTTGGTTGTAATTATTGTAGTTGTTAGGGGAGAGGAAACAAAAGGTAAAACAGAAGGAAATTTGTAGAAGAAAAATCTTCACAGAGCTGGTGAGCTCATTACATACAGGCCACGTATGCGTATCGGATATTTTCAACAGAAAATAATGGTGGTAATGAGCTTAGTATGGAAGTAACTTACCTTGAGGGTAAAATCGACCACCGCAATACAAGACAAAGTATCATACAGTACATGTCGTCCATCAGATATCTCAAATAAAATGAAATAAGACAAAATGAAAAACCCAGACTACTTCCAACAACCTGTCTTTGAAGTTTTTCCTCTCGCCTCCCGAGCTTCTCAAACAAGATGCAAGACTGAACCTGCTAAGAATTATAGAGATCCTTGATCTCCAGCCCATAACCCAACAATTGCACTCAATAGCCCCCTGCTCCGAATTGAACGACATCTACACCCACGTATTATTTATTTGACATTGGAATTGCCCAAATCCTCTGTTGGAACATTCTAGATGATCCTTAGCGAGTGGTGGAGATTATTAGAACTTTGTTGGAAGGTTGTTGGAGAGACAGAGATCAAGGAAGTTTGTTGATTGTTGTCCGGCATTGTTGAAGGTTCCGCCGATGCGTGGAATGGGGGGGGGAGGAAACTGGGGTCGATGTTTGGTGATGTTGATGGATATGGGTGAAAGTAGGTAGGATACCGGAGAAGCTGTTCGAGAAGCTGTTCGTGATGCATGTACTGTACATATCACTCACTGTTTTTCCGCTAGTTAGCGAGATGCTACGAGATTGCTTTTCTGTCTTTACCAACAATATTCATATTCTCTTTCTCTCCCTCCTTCCCTATTCCCCCTTGTCCTTTCGTCCCAAGGTTGTTTCGTCCTCCCTGCTCGCTCATAAGGATAAAAGATTGTAGTTTAGAAATGGTCATCTCAAAAAGTATTCCAAGCTTGCTATCATTACTGTTTAAAACTGAGTTCAACCAAGAGTTATCCTATAGACATCCTCTGCCCCATTAACCGACCTGCCCGTAGCGCATATACACCATCTGGTGCTCAAATATACCCACCGCAGTCCATCGAGTCCATCAAACCTCTCCTAATTTATCGCCTCTCCTCATCATTCTTTCTCACCTGCCGATAAACACTAACCCGAGAGACTAACCAGAAAATATACAAAAAAAAAGTAGCCAACCCACTTCAAGAGCTACATCTACCGCCACTGCACATACCCCATAACCCCCAAACATTATAGATAACTCGCCACCAAGCTTAATTACCCAACTCCTCAATCGCCCACTCTACCATCTGCGGATTAGTGCTTCTCAGCCCTGTCAAGATACCCATGAACTTTATGGCAGCCGGATCAGCCTGCATACGATTCACCACCGCGTTCACAAACTCAAGCTCAGGATCACATCTCATATACCGAAACTTGACATCCTCCATCCAGCGAGGGTAAAACGCAGCATGCTCCCAGCTAACAATACCAACAATATCGCCATCGCGAACCAAGATATTACTCGTCCTTAAATCCATGTGTGTCAGCACGGCGGGCAAACAATCGGGCATGATAGCGCGAAGGTCGATCAGCGCTTGTTGTACAGTGTTAGAAGGGCTGTGTCGGACATGATGCGTCATTGCTAGCCAGAGTGAGTCTTCATCGGAGAGTGGGCCCTGGGCAACATATCCACGGTCGAAGAGAATCCTTTGCTCGCCGGGCAATGGGCCGCCATGGACCGAAATGACACTAGGACTAGTGACTGTGCGCAGTTCATTCAGGTAATCCGTAAACTGACTGACAAGTCTTTCCTTGTCTTGCGAATTAAGGTGGGGCCAGACTTCATGCAACGCTTCACCCTCGATATTGTCCATAATCGTGTGATGGATGCGCACTCCTCCTGGATCATCACTACCGTCACCTTCGAGAGTCACCCACTCATAGTAAATAGTCGGAATGGGAATGTTGGTGGCCGACTTGATGAGGTCGTGGATCTCGGACTCAGACACACTGTAGTCGTGTGGACGGGATTTGTATAGATGGCCATTGCCCAGGTCGTAGATTTCGCGGGTGCCACCTTGGCGGGAGTAGAGTTTGATGGCCCCTGGGTGGAGCAGAAGAGGGTGGATTGGCGGACGACCCCCTCGGGTGGCGACATACCAGTACTGGATAGTGGTCCTGAATATCGCGAACATTAGGTTTTCCAGCGTACTTGTGTTGTTTGGAGATGTTGGATATGCTGGTGTTGACTTATTAGTTTTCAGTGTGTGGGTGATTATCGGTCTGAGCGGTAGTGAGTGAAAAATATAATGGAGGTAATGAACTTAGTGCGGAAGTAGGTTGGGGTAGAGTTGACCACTACAAGAAAAGCCAAAGCACACTCAGTTGTCCACCAGATACCTCAAATGAAAAGCAAACCCCAACTTCAGTACTTCCAACAAATTGGGAAAGAAGGTTTTCCCTCTCCCTTCATCAGCCTACTCAAAGAAGATGCAAGACTGAGCCTGCCAAGAATTACAGAAATTCATGGGCTCCACCCTTAACCCAAGAAAGAATTACACTCATTACTCTCTTCAGCTCCGAACTGGATCGTTTCTACATTTATATAATCGCACAATCCTCTTTCTTATTCCTTTTTTCCCTTTGGTCCTCTCAACTCGCTTATGACAATATTTAAAACTGAGTTCAACCAGTAGATATGCCTATAAACATCCTCCGCCCCATTAATCGACCTGCCCCCAGACCATCAGCACCATTCAACACTCGAATATACCCACCGCAGTCCATCATGCCCATCAAACCTCTTCTAATTTATCGCCTCTCCTCATCACCCTTTCTCACTCACCGACAAATACTAGCCCGAGAGACTAACCAGAAAATGTACAATGACACAAAAGTAACCGTCTCACTACTACAAGAGCTACACCTACCGCCATTGCATAACCCACAACTCCAAAATGTATTGATTACTCGCCATCATGCACAATTTATCAACTCCTCCATCGCCCACTCTACCATCCGCATATTACTGCTTCTCAGCGCTGCCAAGATACGCATGAACACTCTAGCAGCTGGATAAGCAGGCATACAAGGCAACGCTGCATTCTCCAACTCAAGCCGGGGATCACTGCACATATGCCGAAACATGACATACTCCATCCAGCACGGGTAAAACCCAGCATGCTCCCAGTCAATTATAGCGACAATATTGCCATTGCGAACCAAGATATTGCCCGGGTGTAAGTCCAAGTGTGTCAGCACTGCAGGAAAGCAATTCGGCATCATAGGGCGGAGGGTGATCAAGGCTTGTTGCATCTCCAAAGAAGGGCTGCGTCGGATGTTATGGGTCATTGCTAGCCACAGTGATTCTTCATCGGAGATTGGACCCCGGGAGTCATATCCACGACCAAAGAGAATTCCTTGGACGTTAGCCAAAGGGCCACCAGTACATGAGCAGACACTAGGATTGGTGACCCTGCGCAGCTCAGACACGTAATTCTCAAATTGACGGATAAGTCTTGCCTTCATGGGCACATTAACACGCGGCCAGACTTCATCCAACGCTTCACCCGGTATCTCTTCCATAATCATATGATGGACGCGCCCTCCTCCAGGACCATCTCTATCGCTACCCTCGGTAGTCACCCACTCATAGTAAATGGTGGGAATAGGGATTGTGGTGGTGGACTGGATGAGGTCGTGGATATCCGACTCATACACCCCCTGCTTGTGTGGGCGGAATTTGTATAGATTGCCATTGCCCAGGTCCCAGACTTGGCGGGTGCCTTCTTCGCGGCAATAGATTCTGGTGGCCCTTGGGTGAAGCTGAAGAGGGTGGACTTGCGGAGGAAACCTTCGAGTGGGGACTTGATTGACTCGTGCCCTGGGCAACCTGAACATTAGGTTTGCGAATGTGTGTACTGTTTGGGGATGTTGGAGATGCTAGTATTGACTTGTTAGTTTTCAGTATGTGGGCGATTATCGGTTTGGGCGGTGGTGAGTGGAAAATATAATGGAGGTAATGAACTTGGTGCGGAAGCATGTTGGGGTGGAATTGCCCACTGCAAGACAAACCAAAGTACACTAAGTCCTCCATCAGATACCTCGAACGAAACTAAAAAAATAAAAAATAAAAAATCCCACTACTTCCAACTTGGCTTCGGAGACTTTCCCTCTCCTCTCCTGGGGTTTCTCAAACAAGATGCAAGACTAATCTCGCCAGTAATTATCGAGGTTTTTGAGCTCCAACTCTTAACCCATGAATTGCACTTATTATAGTCCTCAGTCCCGAATTGCATAATTTCCACACCTTCATATTACGTATTGGCCATTGGAACTTCCATTTCCTCTATTCTTTTGTCCTTTCTTCCCCCTACTCGCTCATAACTATAAGACACTGAAGTTTAGAAATTTATCTCATGCCATATTCCCAACCTAAGAAACCTAGGGGCTGAGAAACAAAATTGCTTTTCCGAGCCCCCAGGTACCCTAGGATTGCTGTATTCCGCTCTTTTATTATTATTACCCTTAAACATTGAGTTCAGCCAACAATTATACATATAGACATCTCCCGGCCCATTAAGCAACGTGCCTCCAGGCCATTCACAATTCTAAAATCCGGGTACGTACGTATGATAGCGCGTTCTATCAAGTCCGTCTAACCTCCTCCAAATTTCTCCCCCCTCTGAGTCACTATATCTCACTCGCCGACAACCTCTAACCCGAAAGACTAACCAGAGGAGATACAAAAACAACAATTAACCCACTCACTTCAAGAACTACATATACCACCATTACCCAATCAGGCCGCCAAAACTCTCTCGATAATTAAGTATCACGTTGAACTTCTCAACTCCCTAACTGCCCACCTTATCATCTCCGGAGTGGAAATCCTCAGCGCATCTAAAATACCAATGAACTTTCTGGCAGCCGGATAAGCCTCCATACTATTCACCACCAAGTGCTCAAACTCAAGCTCAGGATCACTGCTGCAATGATAAATCTTTACATACTCCATCCAGCACGGGTAAAACGCAGCATCCTCCCAATCGATAATAGCTACGATCTTCTCATTGCGAACCATGACATTACCCGCGTGTAAGTCTGCATGTGTGAGCACAGCGGGGAAAGACTGCGGCATCATTGGGCGAAGTTCCATCAGCGCTTGTTGGATCGTGAGAGAATGGCTGCGTTGGAGATGAGACGTCATTGCTGCCCAGAGTGACTCGTCATCCGTGATTGGGGCCCGGGAAATGTATCTTCGGTCAAAGAGAATCTCGTGGTCGTCGGGCAATGGGCCGCCATCAAACGTGCAAATACTAGAACCGATGATTCGGCGCAGTTGATCCACGTACTCCGCAAACTGAATGGCAAGTCTTTCCTTGGTATCTGAATGAAGGTAAGGCCACTCTTTATCCAACGATTCCCCCTCGACCTTTTCCATGATCATGTGATGGACGCTTACCCTCCTATCAGGACACCCTTCCGTGGTAACCCACTCGTGGTAGATAGTGGGGATGGGAATGCTGGTTACCGACTGGACCAAGGTGCGGATGTCACATTCATACACCCCCCCTGCCCTATGCGGACGGCGTTTGTACAACTTGCCATTTCCCAGGTCCCAGATTTGGCGGGTGTTGCTGTTTTGCCAATCTATTCTGGTGGCCCTGGGGTAGCGAAGAAGAGGGTGCAAAGCGGGAGGAACCTTTCGGGTGGTAACTTGAGCGACCTGGCGGCTGGGCGTCGTGAACATAAGGCTTGTGAGTGTGAGTTTTGTTTGAAGTTGGAGAGACAAGTAGGCTGGTGCTGAGTTGTCAACTTGCTGTGTGTGAGTATCCCTCTGAACGGTATTGGGTGAAAGAATAGTGTTAACAAGTATATTGGGGAAAGAATATATACCTTTTGACCTGGAATATAAGATTCAATATTTGAATGACTATATTGTGTGATAGGCACAGTGTATGCCTTTGACTATCAAACTTCGCTCATAGAAAGCGAGTGGTGCAAGTAAGTTTTCAAGTTCAAATATTTCCCATACTTCGCTCCACGCATGGAGGCAGGTATCGCAGCCTGTGACGAGTCGCTGACGATCAAAACTGCCACAGCTCACTGAGGCGTAAAATCAAAACCAAAAAAAAAAACATTCCAAAATTCCAATCAGTCAAAACAAACTCTTTTAAGCTGTAAATTCAATTATGCTGACCAGTGTGATCAAGAAACAATTAAGAGCATGCGAAACAAGAACGAATCATTCATGGCAGTGTAAAAAATGATGTTACAAGACGAAAGCCAGAATGGACCCTCGTCCAGCGATAAGCAAAGAGATAGAAATGGGAAAAGTAGCAAACGAAATCCACTCTCTTTAGAAGATGTGAACTTGATTCCCTCCCACTGTGATAAAGCCAAAAATGAGAATATATCTATCCTAACCCTAACCCTTTTCATCTCGTTCATTACCGTAACTGATGTTCTTGATTGTTTTCTAATCTTACCTGTCATCATAGTTAAGTCCATGTTTGAATACTCTACCTATTAGAGGAAACCTTGGGATTTTCTGTTCTTCAGGTTTTGATTGTCGGTCTTTCTTCGTGATGGCAGCTTTCGTAGTAGTTGTGGTCGGTCGGCCGTGCACCTCTCTCTTAGCCGACATTAACTCTAGCAGTTACAGTTTATTACAGTGACTAAAACCTCCATCTATCCATCTTTAAACCTCCGTAAGGCATTTTCTCATTCTCCCACTCTTTCTCAGAATATCTACTTAGTTGTCAACCCTATCTCCTTTACCTTTCTACACGGAGTTTAGTCCGCTGAGCCAGCCTTGCAACCTCATACACTCTCACTCGATGAGTGATTCAGTGTCAACCGCGCGAATATCAATCTTTTCAGCAGGATATATTACGCGACGAGAGCAAAATCATAAACAATCTGATTTCATCTCCCAGCCATATCTAAAACTCCTCACGCCCCGTTTTGCTTTTTTTTTTTATAAAACAACCCCCAGGCAAACTACTCTATCACGACCATATATACAAAACCCATCCTAGGAAAGCCACAAAAAATCACCTACGCCTACTCCCATTAACTTAACCCCGGAGCACCTACCTACACCCCACCCTCAACCGCTCATACGCCACTCTCAACCCCCTCCTCAACCCCTCCCACACTCTCCTCTCCTTCTCCTCCTTAGTCTCCTCTCCCTCCTCCCACCCCCTCTCACTCCAAAACCCCATTCTATCCCTCTCCCGCTGCCTCCCTCTCTCCTCCTCCTCTGCCAAAAACCTCTCCTCCCTCCTCCTAACCTCCCAAACCAACATAATCCCATCCCACCCATCCAACTCCCCCATTCTCTCCTTTTCCCCCTTGCGGCGCATCTTCCCATCTCGCACGTATACCAACTGGACACCGCTGCTCAAAAATACCTTTCAGGCCTCGCTGAACTTTTCCAATGCAACGGGGCATACCCTCCCCAAAGTGCACATTTCAGCAGCGCTGTGCGCAGGGTGTAAGCAGAGGAGGCAGATCCGCTGCTGGCAAGCGTAACATTGTCCCAATAAGAGGATCGTTGTCGGTTGAGAGATTGTCGCGGGAAGGGTGGAGCGAGTGCGCGTGTTTTGGATTAGGAGCGGGGTTTCCACGTAGAATTTTATGGGGCATGGGTGGGGACTAGTGTTTAGACAGGGGAATTCCCCCCTGGAGGAAAGTGGTGGGTGGGGGGGGGTGAAGGTGTAGGTTGGCATTTTGTGTGGTGGTGGTTGGAAAGTTACTGGAGAGGTTTATAAAAGCTGGCTCAGTCAATATGTTATCTCCATAAATAATTATTACTACAGTACCTTTTACCAAGTCTTTTGGTTAGGTTTTTTTTAAAAATTTCTTTGGGAGTAGTATATAGTATTCCAGGTCTCTTATATTGTGTTGCCCCCTACAAAGAATTTTGTACGTCTCGCTTTTCTTTCTTCCATCTGTTCGAACCGCCCACGCCCAGCAAACAATGGGACATCAACCCCTGACACCCTGAAGCCAGACGGAAGAGAAGAAAGAAAGAAAAAGACAAAAAAAAGTAAGCCCAACACCTTCATAGCGAACGCAAACCCCCAAAGTGTCAAAGTATGCACTTGCTAGATTGCACCATCCCGATGTCAACCCTCCAATACCCCCCCGCCACACTCTCGCATACATAGCCACTCTCGTGCATAAAACGGAGCTTGAAAGGCCATCGAAATGTCATTTCCATCTCCCAACATTCCAAAAAGAATTCAGCACGAAAGGCGCGAGAATCGAGATACCAAGTACCTTCTGCACTAATAAACTTGGCAGCTTTTCTCCCCCCATAGAATAAACTTACTGGCAAGCTCCCCCCCCCCCGCTACCAAGAAAATCACATCCGAACCACACCCCTCACTCCGAAACTACCAGAGCTCCAGCCCCCCCCTTCCAACAGCACACAACACAACCACCATCAGGAATACCATCTATCCAGCAGCAGCATCCACCTATCTCCATCCCCAGTCTCGGGTGGGGAGGGGGTACCAATGTACCTACCAACTTACCCACACTCCAGCAAGGAAAGGCAAACCGTAGATGCCCAAAAAAAAAATGTTGGTCAACCCCGCCCCTACCAACTTACTCTTCCCAACAGATTTCCAAACAGACAAGAACCCTTCCTCCTCCCCCCCAGTTTTCCCCCAAGCAAGCATTGCTCCGCACCCCCACTTTCGCTTTTATCCACGACACTAAAAACAAAGCGCGGCAGCCAGCCTAGCCACAGAGTGATAATGCAACAAACAGACAGAAAGCATAAAGATCAACAATCACCAAAAACCTAGTAACTCGAAACAAAACAAAAAAAAAAAAATCATTTACCCTATGCCACCCCCACCCCCACCCTCATGCCCCAACCCGCCGACAACAAAAAAAACCAGGGTCGGGAATTCACGACAACCTGTACAGTACCAACCAAAAACAACAACAACCAGAGAAACAAAAAAAGTTCGAGGCCCATTCTTCCACAGTAATTTTCCTTATTTATATTCCGACACTCCGAAACCAATTTCCGACGTCGATGGTACAGCAGTTGGAATCGTACCTTGCCACAGAAATGTAAAATGACGAGGTGGGGATAACATAACCCAGGCTAGCCAAAAACCATACCGATGGCCCCCAAAAGTATGTGATATTGTAATTATTACAAGTGTTTTTTTTTCTCTACTCTTACTGTGTGCTTCTCAACAGAGGGAAAAACAGAAGGTGGGTGATATTTTGTGTTTTGGCTGAGACTAAAAAAAATTCTAGATAGTTGGCCTACCCAAAAAAAAAAATCTGCAGGACAAAAAATGACCTCTCAAATGCTGGCAGGTCCCACTGCTTGGGACAAACCCTGCTGGTGCTGATGAAAAGGGCTTTTTTTAAGACAAGACACCCCGTGCTGATAGCTGACTGTCCCAAATGGTCGCGTGCCTACAGTTTGTGTGTTCTTGGATAACTTGATTAGAAAAAAAAAAAGAAAAAAAAAAGAGAAAAAAAGATCTAAATTTTCCGAGCGTACATGCATGCTAGATATCCCATCGTGATTTGAACTTGAACTTAAACTTGAACCCCCGCTGTAATAGTTAATTTAGATAAGCTCGCGGGGTGAAAAAAGAAAGAAATAAGAAAAAAAATCAGAGTTAAAAAGCCATACCTACATAATCGTGAAAAGTAAAAAAAAAAAAAAAAAGGGATCGAATCAACTGGATTGATTTCAAGAACAGAACAGAGTAAAAAGAAAGAAAAAAACTCCGCTGTCAAAAAAAGAAACAAAGACGCAACTACGGTACTCATACTACTTCAGTTCAGTATCCCCGTTCGAATCCCAACATCCCCAAACAACTCCCGGACGTTTACATTCCGCGCCCTTCGTCTGCTGCGGGGGTGCTCCGGTTGCTGAGGTAGGGTCTGGGGTGGAGCAGCCAAAAAAGAAGAATTTCCGGCATTTCTCTGCTGGTGGTGGTGATGGTGTGGAGGTGCTCGTCGGTGTAACTGTGGGGGTCGAATTCGAGGTTGGGGAAGGGTCTAGACAGCCACCGAACCAGCCATAGTGTGTGCAGGTTGCAGTTGGGATAGTGGAGGTGCTGGTCCTTGTGGCGGTTTTAGTGATAATAGTGGTTATAGTAGGGGTCGTGGTCGCGGTCTCTGTTGTGGTCACAAGCGTGGTCGTAGGTGTTGGCTTTGGGTCGAGGCAGTTACCAAACCAGCCGTAATGAGTGCATGTTGTCGTAGGTTTTATTTTCGTGGATGTGGAGGTCGTCGTGGCTACCGTCGTTGAGGTTCTTTCGTCGAGGCAGCCCCACCATCCGGGTGTTTTGCAAGTGCTGGTAGAAGTAGTTGTCGGTACGCTTGTGGTGGAGGTGGTCGTCGTAGTCTTATTCCCATCGATAAATATCCAATTGAGACAATCCACACAACCATCGTCAAAGATGCATTGAGGGACATAATCGTACTTTTCAATGATATCTTTAATTACGAGTTGGATTCTGTGATAACCAAGACCAATCCTCCAGCCATGGTCAGTGACAACATCGTACACACACTCAAATCCACCATGGCATTGAGTCTCCAAAGCATATCCTGCAATCGAGCATCCAGCCGTCGGCCCGTTACATGTCCCCATGTATATCGGATCCGCAGTATGCCCAAAGTGAAATACAGCCATACCATCGGCATGGCGTGGGTTATCACCCGGAGGTTTCGGCAATCCGATTCGCTGAGCTGCTAAGGCCTCGCCAGGAGCTTCAAATGTGATCACCGGGAGCCCATATGTCTGACCAAGTAGCGAAGAAACAGATCCACCAAGAGAGTGCCCGACAAGCCAGATATTAGCATCAGGATACATAGTGGTTACATTCGTGTACAAATTTAGGGCTGCGCGATAGTAACGATTCTCGGCTAAGATGGACTCCTTGAGGCACACGGAATCGCAGGTATATGCTGTCCCGGAAAAGCAATCGCAGACAGTCTTCCACCAATATGACACTCTCGAACAGCAGCACGAGAAAAAAAGGTTGTCGTTAATCTTGTCATTGGTGGTCGTTTCGGCTCCATCAAAAACAGCGGGCGATGTGCCCTTAAGCCCAACGATAACCGTCGTGTTGGCTTCGTCCGCAAATATGTGGCCACGAAGTCCATCCCCTTCCCATCCAAAATCTGTAGTCAAATTATAGGGCTGTCCAATATCTAGCCAGTCCTCCGTGCCCTCAGCCTCAATGTACGCGTTCGCTGCAATCCGAGCAAGATTCAACACTGTTGTCTTGTCGGTTATGTTGGGCATCGGAATGATTTCAGTCGTCCAGTCATCGTCGGAGAATGTTCTTGGGTTATGGGCTCGGTGGGCGTAGAGAATATCCTCGATCGTTTCTTTGGACCGATCCACCAAACGCGTGATCGGCCGAGTTCCGGAAGACAGGCGATGCCGAGGGCGAGGCCGGAGTTGGGGATCATCCTCAGTGGCAACCAGAGTATCGGGATGGATGTCTAACCGTCGGAGTTGGTAAGGATAGCTACAATAGAATTAGCAAAACCGAGCTCATCCTTTCGAAGGGGGTGTTTCTCACCGATCGGCTCCGTGGTGAAGAACGTGGCGTAAAGACTATAAAGGTAAGTTTGTTACTCTGAGCTCCGGTAAGCTTCCAGGGAACAAAGGGCACCTACAAACACAAGATCAGACTTCCCCCCTACAGCACCAGGCCCCTTGGGAGTTTCACCACCCCCTAATACCGGACCAGGCCCTAACACATCACCGGGTTGTATAGGTGCTGCTGCTGCTGCTGCTGGAGGGAGAGGATCCGGGGTAGCTACCACGGGGGATAAGGGTGAGAGTGCGAGAAGGGACAACAGTAATTTTGTTGTTATACGGCCTGCATCGGAGCATGAGCCTCCGGACTTGGAGAAAGCAACCATCATGCAAAAAGTGAGGAAGATACTGGAGGAAGTGCTGGAAAGCGAGAGTTAAAGAAGAGACCTCGTCATTAGCTGTCTCTCAAAGCCTTGGCGCATGACATAATCAGGTTGGGATGGAAGACGATTGGGCGAGATGTTCGGTAAAGATGCAGTTCCTGAGCCACACGAAAGGAGGGAGAAGCCTAAAGAATAACAAATAACAGCAATAATATTTTCTCACCCTTTTCCCCTCCAAAATTTGGCTTCAAAAATTTATGATTATGTTCTGTGAGGATTTCTATCGCGATAAATAATCTCAACCTCTCCAAAACCCGTTGCACTGCCAAGGCCGGTAAGCTCTCACCACGTGGAGCGTTGTTGGTTATCACAGCAGGACAAACGATCGCATCATAGCCACAAGGGGCGTCATCAACTCCAACAAGGCTCCGTTGTGTGAGCTGCCAGCGAACACACGGCAGTTCATCTTTTTTTTTTTTTTTTCGCTTGAATTACTTGTACCAACCACCCTGTATGTAACTTTATCCTCCGTTTGACTTCTCTGCGAAATATTCTATTGTTCAGTCCAACCACTAGCGTTTTAGACGGCACCTTAAGACTCAAGCCTTGAGATCCTCAGCGAATCACCAAGCCTAGGCTACCTAACTGCGGAGTGTAGCACAAGACAGAAGCCACTCAACAAATCCACTCTCGTGGACAAAACTCTCCAAGTTAGGCGCCTCAATCCCAGTAACATGTAAAGATTACTCAACCGGCATGAGAGAAAACATGTTAACTTTTCATAAATTTCAATCCCCCGAATCCCCAAATAGTAATAACTCACCAAGATAAAATCCTTTCTCAAAGCTTAAACACTCTTTACCGTGGCCAAGGCTCGTTTTCTTCTCGCTACCGTATTCATTTACTACTACAATACCGCTACATTAGATAAAACCAGGTGCCAGAACAACACTTTGGTAGTAATACCGGTAAGTCAAGTGTAATATTCCCATCGTGACGCGATTTCAACATCGATTGGCTTTCCACCCGATTACGCGGGAGATATAGAATATAGAACCGGATGATCGTGCATTTAGACTTCGCTTACCAGTAACTTGCGCTTTCGGTTATAATATGCATAGAAAGTACTCTTTGAATTTAAAGATTACTTACTATTGAGGCCTTGTATGAGGTTTTTATATTGAGTTGGAAATAATACATGTTACGTGATGTTGGAATGATATGAGGCTTTCTGCAATCATGAATTATCTATGACGGAGTGCAGATTTAGCGATTTCGGAGGTGGTTCGGAGAGAGCTGACATACAATGTCTGTGAAATTGAGTCAAAGAATCAATTGAGCCAACGAAATTGCTGCAAGTCAATTTCTGATCTCTCTCCCAGGAGATGCGGGGAAGTGGATTTCGGAAGAATAACCTACCCTATGAGCTTGATAGCATGAGAGTTCTCAGCCCTATATTCTTGGATGCAAGGGGCTACCCTATTAGTTATCCTTCAGGACAAATTTGGTCCTGGGAGCGAATTCCAATCGATGTGCTATGGATTTAGTGCGACGCCAAGTGACCTCCATAGAGGGCCAAGTTGGGATAAATTTTCTGGATTTTGGCTGTCTACTCGAGTACATCTCCGGGCCAAAAAATTGCTGGTCAAAATTGCACAAACAATAACTCCCTCCGAATGTTGAAGGGTTATCAATCAGATTTATGTTGGAAATATAAATCAATGCTTGCGGTGATATAAAATTGACTGAATTTTGGGATTTTGAGAATCTAGGCCCATGGGACCACATCCGCTTTGTGGACACAGCCAGATCACTGAGACCGAGGCCAGACCAGTCTATCAGTTCTCGGAGACATCCCGTACAACACATATCCCAAGTGGATTCATCTTTCTCTCTTGATATCTTACACGACAGCCAAAGATATGTTACTGTACTCTTAGGATCGCCGTAATTACCAGACATGTATTCGTCATCACTATCATATGTGTAACTCACTCACAAGCGTCTTGGCCCATCAGATAGCCAAGATTACCTTACTTTACTGCACAAACTCAGCGCGCGTTACAACGTTCTAGAAGTAAGAGCATGAACACGATTCCTATCGCACTTGCCAGTTCAAATCTCGATTTTTAGACTAGGGGTGCCCTCAGCGAGGTGACCCCCTCAGCGAGGCGCGGCACTTAAGGTGTGGCATAGCGTGGCTAGGTAGCAACCAGTTGTGTGCATATGAGGTCACTAGTTTTTAATGCAATGCACTTTGTACTTATTACCACCAAACACCTTCCCACACAAATTTCAACTTCTTCAATTCCACAGAAACAAAAAAAAAAAAAAAACAAGACAACATTTGAAAATCCAAAGGGGCAGGAGTTGGAGTAACACTAAACTTCATTCCTGTCCCAAATATGATTCTCTTTGACTTTTGCAAGAGTTTGCTCTTACAAACCCTCTACCTCAACCTCAAGAATGCAATCAATACCTTCATTCACTGTACTCTTAGCACTTGGGACCCTCAGATCATTGCAGCAGTGTTGAAATTTACGTTATCTTTCCTAACTGATCAGGTGACCATGTCATGTGACACAGTCAGGTGATTGAGTATATACTATTGTATTCTAGTATCTCCTAGAGATCTCCTTAGTATGAGGTGTGTTCGTGTAATGATAGAAGTGTATATAAAAGGGCTTTCCTTCCTTTATCTTCGATAGAACATGCAAGCTTGGATTAATCTTTAAAGTCTTTATGATATATTTTGAGCACTGTATTCACTTCACTATCATAGCAGTTAGTAGTACAAGATACAAATTATTTCAGGTTATGAGCCTGGGTTTGTGAAGTATTCCGCAAACTCAGAATATCATATACCATTAAGGCTCTAAAAGTACTCTAAGTGAGTGTAACCTCCAACCTCATCCTTCATTATACCTTAATATATTTCTACCCTTTTATCCTCATACAAGATGTCCAAAGGCAAATCAGGCTTCAACATCTCAGTTAAAGACTACCCCAAGCTACATGGACAAGAAAACTACCAAACATGGGCTGATGCCTGGGAAGTAGCTTTTGACATCCTGGACCTATGGGACATAGTCTCCAGTGAAACAACGAAACCCAAAATGTCTGAGAAAGGAAGCACCTCAGATTCAGACACAGTCAAAGCATGGACAAAGAAGGACAAACAAGCCAAGTTCTTCCTATACCTGGCTGTTGACTCCACCTTTCATGCTGACATCTCAGCAAACTCTACCTCCTATAGTGCCTGGAAGGCATTCAAAGACCGATTCAACAAAGAAACCTCTGCAACTAATATGATCTTACTGGAAGCCATCTGGAAAATCAAACTCTCCATCAACCAAACCATCTCAGACCATACGACCAAGTTCAAGACAGCTTGGAACTGCTTAGCCCAATGATGTGCCAATGACAAAGATACCAATGGCACAACTGACGAATTCCGTACTGCGATGAAGGCATGGACTCAGTTAGAGGCCATGAAGGGAACCATATTTATGTTATCCATTAATGACCTTCACCCAGACCTATGCAATGTCCTGTCTGCAAGACAAACCACCGGCTACATCGACGTTCGAGACTACTTCGTTGGAAGGGCTGCAGAAAAAACAAAGATAAAAGAGGAAGAGAAAGTATTGAATACATCCAAACCAAAGCTACACTGTAGCTGGTGTGCTTCAAGGGGCAAAACAAGTGACAACCACACAGTTGCAAAATGTCGAGGTCTCCAACAGGAGAAAGCAAAATCCAAAAAAGAGAAAAAGTCACAAAATGCGGTGGTATTTGATGCAACAACCACAATCTTGATGGCAAAAACATCAACCGCTTCAGCTGATGATTCAGAAAATGAAGGAATAACCAATGAATGGTTATGTGACTTGGGTGCTTCAAGAGACCTTTTACCAAATTCAGGTAATTTCATGAACCTTGTCCCCTCTACCGAATCAATAGTGATAGCAGATGGAAGAATTCATCAGGCAACTGCATCCGGAGATGCAAGAATCAACGTGTGCCTATTAGACAGATCTCCACACACAGTGGTCCATAGATGGACACTGTATGTTCCCTCATTTCGATACTCATTGGTATCAGAATCAAGATTGGATGATATGGGAGTAAAGGTGGTGGTGGAACAGTGAGTTAGGAGATTCGAGAAGGATGGGAAGGTATTCATGATGGCGGATAAGAAGAATAGATTATGGAGTGTAAGGAAGAATCACAAAAGGGTTATGAATTCCTCCTACAAAGAAAGGCACCAAGCTCTTGGACATCCAAAAGTGATTAAGGATTGGTACAAGTATGTGAACCTTATCCAAGTCACTAAGTACTTTGATTGTGACACATGCAATAAGTACAAAACAATGCACACCGTACCCAACTCAATCGAAGTACCAACTTCGTCAGCATTCGATAAGGTGCACTCTGACCTTAGTGGACAAATGTCAATACTCACTCTTGGAAAAAACTTATACTATATGATATTTGTTGATGACTACACACAGTATTGCTGGCTTTATTTACTAAAGTCAAAAGATAGAGTGTTTACAGCCATAAAACATTTTTGGGAACTGATACACTGGCAAATGCAGTTCAGTAAAAAGATCAAGTGTTTACATAATGACCAAGGTACAAAATACTCGAACAAAAATGTTTCTAGTTTCTTTGATTCCAAAGGAGTCATACACACTACCTCTCCCGCATATAACCCTAAATCAAACAGAGTTGCAGAAAGGATTAACCGTACACTTACCACTATGGTGAGATGTATGATGCCAGGAGATCAGAAATTTCTCTGGAGTGAGGTATATTCTACAGCCATTTATCTCTACAACTGGCACTGGCATTCAAAAATAAAAACAAGACCTTTCGAGTGATTATACAGAACGAAACCCACGATCAGTCATCTTCATCCTTGGTTCACAGATGTAACAGTTCATATCCCAGCTGAGAAACACAGAAAATTTGACCCAATATCAGAAGAAGGTTATCTAGTAGGCTACACTTCCAGTCCTATGATCTACAGTATTTACATACCAAAACGGCACACCATAACCGAAGCAAGAGACATAAAGTTCAGAAAGATGAAAGGAGTATCATTCGAATATTATCAGCAACCAACACAAGAAGAAAATGAAGATACCACTGGAGAAGAAACATCCAAATCTCAGCCTATCACACCAGAACCCCCTTTCCAACAAATGATACTAAGAGAATTCTTAGATTCTCTACAGTCTCATTCAATTCCTACTCTAGAAGTCCAACCCGAACCACGACATACTGGTTGATCAAGAACTCTCACTCAAAAGGGAAAAGACTATGATGAGAGTCTATGTTGTCACACTAGATCACAAACAAACAAATATGCACAACAAGTCTGACAACTCAAGGAAGCCAAAAAGCTGTTACAGGAAAATGAACTGGACCTTGAGGATTGCAACCTTGATGAAGACGAGACCCAGGTACTTCATGATCAACATGAAAGACTAATGGATACACTGAGAGGAATTGAAATACTACTTGCTGAAGATGGCAAAACTGTGGGACTGATGTATCATATACCGGACCCTAACAGCTATAAAGAAGCCATGCAATCGCAAGAAAAAGAGGAATGTCAAAAGGCGATGGATGAGGAAATGCAGGTTCTGGGGAAGCGAGAAGTAGGAGAAGAAGTCGAAAGACTAAGTGGAAGAAAGGTGATAATAGGACAATAGGTTTATAAAGTAAAAGTCAAAAAAGATGGTACTATTGAATGATGAAAAGCATGATATTGCATCAAAGGATTCAACCAAATACCCGGTGAGGACTTTGAAGAGGTATACGCCCCAGTTGCATGACTCGAATCATTGAGAATTCTCCTTAGCATCTCGGTCCAACGTGGATATACTCTCAGGTAACTTAACATCAAGAGTGCTTTTCTATACAGCGATATCGATTACAAAACATACCTGGAACTACCAGAAGGTTACCACAAACCAGGAAAGGTCTGGAAGCTGAAAAAAGCCATATATGGACTAAAACAATCGCCTCACTTATGGTACCAACGACTTATAAAAACCCTCGAATCTATGAACCTGAAAGTCACCGACTTCGACCCATGCATTCATGTTTCTAAAAATCTCTTTTGTTGCATTTACATTGATGATATTCTAATAACCGGGAAATCCAAACGTGTTAATGAATGTGTTAATAAATTACAATCCCACTTTCAGTGTACAGATTTAGGTCAAGCATCATTGTTACTCAGTATGCAAATTGAAACTTCCAACAATAGTATACATCTTTACCAGGAATGATACATATCCGAACTTTTAGATAAGTTCAACATGACAGACACTAAACTAATGACTACACTAATCGAATCCCATTCAACACTGACAAAAGTGAAAGATGACGATGATCTATGTGACCAAAAGATATACCAATCTATAATAGGATCATTAATATATACAGCTGTCTCCACAAGACCAGACATCATCCATGCTACCACCTTCTTAAGCCAGTTCTCCTCTAAACCTACTAATACCCATCTTTCAGCAGCCAAACGAGTTCTACAATACCTCAAAGGTACAAACAAAGGATTATGATATACTCGAAATACCAATGAGACACTATTATATATATTATGTGACACATCATTTGCCTCCAATCTCAATGATTGAAAATTATTTACTGGTCTAATAGTACAAACATATGGACATATGGTAATTTGGCACTCTAAGAAACAAAAAACCGTTGCAACCTCTACTATAGAAGCCGAATACGTTACCTTAGCGTTTGCTGCCTGACAAAGCGTTTGGATAAATTGTGGACTACAACATATGGGAATCGAAACTATACTGACCATATATTGCGACAACACTGCTACAATAAAACTTAAAGAAAATGCTGGAGTCTCAGACTGAACCAAACATATCGATGTTCAACATCATTATACAAGAGAGTTAAGGGAATCGGGGAAGATTGAGGTAATTGCAGTGGAAACTGAGAATAATTTGGCAGATATGCATACAAAGGGATTGTTAAGGGTGATATTTGAAGGATTTTTGGTTAGATTAGGAATAGACATGTAAGGGAAGTGTTGAAATTTACGTTATCTTTCCTAACCGATCAGGTGACTGTGTCATGTGATACAGTCAGATGATTGAATATATACTATTGTATTCTAGTATCTTCTAGAGATTTCCTTGGTATGAGGTGTGTTCATGTAACGATGTAAGTGTATATAAAGGGGTTTTCCTTCCTTCATCTTAGATAGAACATGCAAGCTTGGATTAATCTTTAAAGTCTTTATGATATATTTTGAGCACTGTATTCACTTCACTATCATAGCAGTTAGTGGTACAAGATACAAATTATTTCAAGTAGTATTGAGTACTTTCCAGTCTTGTCTCTGCCTCCTGAAGCTGTTTGCACAAATGAGTTTCCTCCTCCTCCAATTGAGAGCCTATTTTCTGATGTTTAGGTAATCTTCCTTTTTCTTCTAACCTTTCTACATCCTTTCACTTTTGTTGACAAGTAGCTAATCCTTCTTTTCATTCAGTGATCAAGGTTTCAAAGTTCTGGCATCTCTGTTCAGCCATTCTCTGTTGACTTTGCGTCTGCTCTGCAAAGAATTTCTGAACATCCTCATAATCAATACAAGCTTTACCATGAGTTGATATACATATCCTGTTTCTTGCTTTCTTGGTCTTGGAAATTGGTAACTGAGATTCTAGGTTTATGATATGCTGGTCCTTGACCTCCAATTCAGTCATTGCATGTCAAGCTATTATTGCAAAATTGCTGATAATCTTCTTAAGCCACTATGCTACTGGATTATTTGATGGTAGTGTAGAATACACTATCAACTCTTGTTCCTCGATCTGTCCTAGATTTTCAGGTACACACAAGTAGTAGATCTCATCAGCACTCATGGTCTTAAGAGACTTTACTTGTTCATGATTGTTAGGGTCTAGATTGGGAGAGTTGGCATGGGTTTTTATGCTTTCAGTGGTCTCAGTCAGACTCTCAACTGGTGGATTATGATTTTCCAGTAGTGATAAATGTGGACTTGCCATTGATAAACTATCAAGAGACTCAAACATAGATGGTAACTTATGGAGTACGATTGATCTATCAGTGAGGATAAGTCTGGTATTTCAAAAGCCACTAATAATATTTTTAGGTGTAAAGGCCTGTCATCTAGCAGCTATTAGTATTTCATAGAAGTTGTCTTTAGCAATTCTATAATCATGGTTCTCAAATTGTTTGGTCAACTCTCTCTGATAGTAGTGCTTATATGGTCTAAATATTGTGACATCTAAAGGTTGAATGCAATATGTTGTATGTGAGGTTAAGCAAAATAGAATAATTTTATGCTTGATGCAGTATTTGAGGAATGAAAGGTTGACATGACTGCTATGACCATCAAAGATTAACAGTCTATAGTCATTAGTTTCTTGTGCCTTCCACACTGATGTACTTCCATCACCAAAGTTTCATTCCAGGAATCATTTAGCCATACTCTCATCTGTCCAACCATTAGGTGATCATCCAAACAGTATATTTTCTGGTACTTGAGGTAGATTCTGAAACCATTCTGCAACAAATTCCTCTGCCTTTAGAATGATTGTAGGGTCTAGAGTTGCTCCATCACCACAGACTCCCTCAATAACTATCACAAATTCATGACTTCCATCTATATTTCATATTACTTTCTAGTTAGCTGTGCAAAATAATCTTTCTTTTCTCTTTTAATACTAACTATTTAATTATTGTAGAACAAGTTACTTACTTTGTGCATGGAATTGCAGCATCCCCTTCTCACAAGGATGTCTCACAACTTCCAATACTCCTTCTGACTACCTCATTCCTAACAGAAAGTTTATTTCATCAATATTGTATGTATTTTGTGGCTTTAGACCAAAGTCTTGTACAATAGATATATACTAATAAGTATTACAGTTATTATTTATTCCAACATTCAAGTTATTTGGTAGCACTTTACTAACCTGATAAAAAAATATTTCTCATCAATTCTATATCATTATCCTGGGTATTATGGACAAATTCAAGTTAGTTACTGAAACACAATTTGACTTCTGGATGCCTTTTCTTAAAGTTTTATTCCCAAGTCTGATTGAGGGTCTCTTTTAGGTTTTGTTTCTGTACAACTGAGAGGGCAATCTCCTTCCATTACCAGGTAGTGGGAGGAAATCCTAGTCAGCAACGGAAATAACACCTCTCCAATACCTGTTTCTCTTCTTCAGCTGTCAATTTCTGTCAGGCTTGCTGTTCTTCCTCTTGACTTCCTCATCCAGCTTTCCTATGTATCATAGTTGTTGGAGCACAACTAACTCTTTCTGCAGCTATTGTCAAACTTAAAACAATATAGTTATTGGTCATCTCTATAGCCATTTGCTCCTGTACTCATTGTGGTATTATATTTAGCTGGGTTGGCATTTCTGGTAGGATGAAAAATAGAAAATGTGAAAAAAAAAGGAAATTACCAAATAGTTGTAGGCTTTTTTTTTTGGTTCAAGAACTCAAGTCTTTTCATTCCTATTGAGTTGCTACTATGCTAGTATCAACTACCTCATCACTTATTCCAAGGAGCTCTTGAACTAAACTCTCTATGTACAAAACTCTCTTTCTGCCACACCTCAAGTGCCGCACCTCACTGAGGAGGTCACCTCGCTGAGGGCATCCCCACTCTATATACTATAAAAACTCAAATAATTGGACCATGTTCTATGTCGTTGGCCTCTCCTCTCTCAGTAAGGTACCTCAAATGAAACCTGAACCTTAGTGTAATCTCTTCTGTGCTGTATTCAGGGATAAGCATAAGTCGGGTGCACTTCCGAATCAGGCAGGGCACTTATATGGGAACTAGAATAAATCAGGAAGGTTGAGTGCTATCCTATGACTATGGTCCGTGATGAACAAAAGTTGGGTACACTTCCTCTTTTGGTACTATTAAGATAAGGAAGGTTGAGTGATATTTTGTGACTAGGGTTCTACTCTCATCTCTTGTTTTATATATAAACTACAAACTAATAAACCGTCAGTCCTCCCTGAGCATCAATTACAGCCTGCAATAGCTGAGGCATACTATGTACCAAGCTCATAAGCTGTTCACAATGGATCTCCTGCCATACTATATTCAAGGCACTTTCTGAGACCGGAATATCACTAATCCTTCCCCAAGTTTCTCCTAACTCTGATTCCATATCTAGCTATAGTACTTCAATAAGATTCAAGTTTGGGGACTGTGTTGGCCATTGTATTCGTTCCATCTCATTGAGTTATCGGTATTGATTAGCAGCTCCTTTATGACCAGGTGCACTATCTTCAACCACTGCCACCCAGCCATATACCTCACAGTAATAATGTCAAAATAGGATCAAATATGGTTCCATTACTTTCTGCACATAAAGTACAGAATTCAGGTTTGTTTTGCCTGGAATAAATACAAGATCTAACTTGAGTGTACCACAGAAAGTACCCCAAACGATTCTTGTTTTATATCCAGATGCAAAGGTCTGATCAATACAGTCTGGATGATACTCTTCTGATGCCTTTCGGGTTACCCACAGTCGATTCCTAAAGCTAGCAGTTGAGAAAGTTGACTCGTCAGTCTACAGAACTCGAAGCCAATCATCACAGGTCTAATGTAAATGCTCCTAGTACTAAGCTACCTGAATAGGGTGGTTATTTGGTTGAATTGCGAATTTTCACTGAGGAACATATTGGTGATATCCTATAGACTCCATCAATCTCTTAACTGTAATTGCACTACATACATAATTTATCTTGATACATATGACATCCCAGCTCATATATCTTGTTCTTGCATCATGTGTAATGAATACTTCGAGTAATTGTTTCTCAGCATCATTAAATATTGATGAGTGACCAGTCCAGTGGTAGTTTGAGGAGGTACCTGTATTGTTTGCCCATTGGTAAATCTTCACTACCAGTTAGCTGTATTGTATTATAGTATATGAGAGTTATGATTTATTTTTGTTTACCTTCTGACATGTTCACCTATTAATGTTTAGGTAATTTCCAATCTTTGTTCAACTCCATTTGACACCATCTCTCAAAGTTATTACCTTGATACGTTCATCATGAGTCATTTCATGATGCCTGACTTCTTGTGGCTGCTGTTCACAGGTACCTTTCTGTTTCATACTAGGTTGGCCTGGTATGGTGTTTACATCGTATTCGAAGAGTATAGCTTGCACTACTGTACACAAGATACTTCCAAGATAGCCTTGCCCCCAAGTACAGTGTATCAAGGATAAGTCTATCGAACTGTGTCTGATTGACTCAGGAGATCTCGACTATTCAGGTAGCAATATTTTCTCTAACTACTGTGCCAAGAATTTGACAGACTTTTTTCCTTCACCAAAAATTAGTATAGATTAGTCAAGTAGTTGCAGAAATACTATTATATACCTAGTAATTTTGACAAATCAGACCTATTTCGACAAATGTTTGACAGACTTATGCTCACTGTGAAGCACAAAGCTATACTATTATTAGTATGGCAGAGGGGACAATGAACAGGGGGACAATAAATAGCCATACCAAATTCAATATTTGCCACCCAGTTTTTGGTGTAGTGTTCACTGTCCCCCTTTGTTTATTCCCCTCTCTTATATGTTATTGCACACTCAAGGGGGTATGAAGAGATTCAAGGGGGTAGGAAGAGATGCAAGGGGGAAGAAGGAAGAGATTCAATGGAATAAGTAGAGATTCAAGGGGGTAGGTAGAAATGAGGGACTTGGAGGAATGATGGAGGTGAAGTGGTGGTCACAGTAGCAATCTGGCAATTAACATGTAGGTGTAGTTACCCAGAGCAAAATAATCAGCTGAGAGGCTGCCAAGCCTAATAATGGTGGTGCGCCCGAAATACCCTTAACCCATTGTACAGTACTGTACAAGGGTAGGAACCAATTAACCAGAACAGACAGGGATATATTTGGCTTGTTAACATTAAATAACTGTTCCATAACTTCTTGCCGGACCTTTTATCATGCTTAGTTTTGCTGCCTGGACTGATGACACTGTGGAGGATATTTCATGTCACGCTAGAGTTGGGTAGAAGACCCCCTATTGTAACTAGGGCTTAGGTGCCATGACTTTTGTTTCTTAGTTAGGTTGTTTTCAGGGTTAGGGCACGTGACTGGTGCAGCCTTGTGGGGGACGTGGGAGTTTTCTGTGGTGATTGTCAACCAACCATCAGACATCCGCAGACAACGGCGGCCGAGGGCCACAAGAGAGCCGTCCCCAGAGAGGGAGAACCGAAGACAGAGAAGAGCATTGAGGACCGCAGCAGGACAGATCCAGCAGAGAATTCGAGAGTTTGATAGTTTTTTTTCTTTTTCTTTTTTCTTTTCTTTTCTTTTCTTTACATTTTAGTTTCAAGGTCATAGTTTGAGAGACAGAAAAGTATTCCCAGACAGTGGGAATTTTATTCTCTTGCATTTGGTTGTTTTAGCACATTGGGAACTAGTAGAGAGAGAGAGAGAGACCGAGCTTCGTGCCAACCCTCCAGCAAAAAGAACCGAAAAGCCTACCCTTCCGGAGGGCGAGGTCAACAACACCCTTCATAATACCAACTCAACACTAACCTAAGACATCCTTATCATGTGTAATCATTTTCTGGGGGGATCACCCACCCCTCTAGCGAGAACAAATCTATCTCAATATCAGCGCCACAATATCCGGAAGCCTGCATCTCACCTTTGGAACGACTACCGGTATCAGTCCCAAAATATCCGGACACTTCGATCCCCAGACTTTGTATCCCCGGTGGGTCTTGGCGTCTCCATGCCCGGATACTTTGAAATAAGTTAAACAGGTACAGTAGACGACATCACAAACCAGTCGGACACCCCCTCCACTCGGACAGATGCTGATTGGCCGATCGCTGCAGTTGCCACACTTCATCAAGTTCATGGCAGGAAAGTTTCCTGTTCAAGTTTAGTCATCAGAGTGAGGGGGTGTCCAAGTGGCTTGTAATGTCGTCTACAGTCGCACCTCGTTAATGGACCTCTTTGTACGGGAATCCTCGCTATCAAGTTACGAACGAAGCCTCTGGGAATTTACCCCCCTGGTCCCATACAAACGGTTCTCGCTATCCCCCTAAACCGCTAAAACATTCCAGCCCCATTTAAAATGTTGAACACTAACTTATTTGGGTAATCGTGATGGGAAAAACCTTGTTGTTCTCAAGAGGCGTAGTGCTCAGAATACCGGGAGATCTGTATTGCTCAATATGGCCATGATGGAAACGAGAAAGTCTGCGTAGATTTACTCCCAATTACTAAAATAGGCTAGTGTTCAACATTTTAAATGGGGCTGGAATGTTTCAGCGGTTTAGAGGATAAGGGATTTGGTTCAAAACCTCTCTATAACGAACGAAAAATTCGGAACTCTTGGCATTCGTTATAACGAGGTGCGACCGTAGTTCACGACTACACCGATCTACAATAAATTTATAAGAGAACACGGAAATACCATTACTTCTACTCAATAATACCTGGATGATAGTACCCTAGGTATTGTATCCTCACTTTATCCCCACATTGATTCCCGTGGACCGCCTCAATACATCTCACTAACTTGGCTAGCATTACCGTATCATACTTGATCATCAAAAGTCACTCTGTTTCGGCCTTCTATTAGCCTACGTTACAGTTTCCGACCAACTCCCACCCTGACAATTCTTGAAGAATTGCTAGTCAATATCTCAAGGCCGATTTTATTTATCGGAGAAGTTGAAAAGAAAATAAGTATGATAAATAGCCCCGCATCGCCTTCACGGTGGGGAAGCTTAGAGCCGAAGACTTGAGGGACCCAGTCCCGCACAGGTTTTGGGTGTACTTGGGCCGCCCGAGTGCCGATAAAAACGAAACAGGGCTTCTTTCCTAGAATTGGTTTTCCAGCTCCTAGGAAACTTTGTTGCTTAAGTACCGTATGAGAAAGTATCACAAGGATATTCTTCGCTTTGTGACTTGAGGCAAATAACCTCGTGACAGAGTAAATTGTGGGCATGATTGGATTCGGTCTTCCAACTCCCTGAATAGGGATGTTAGTAGTCCGACTGTATAGCAAATAAATTAGGAAGAACTTCTTTGGTACTTCTCTCGGCTTTTAATGAGTCGGAATTGACTCACACCCCTAGTATTGGCTACAGTAATTCTTATCGAGCGGGACCTGAAATACCGTGCCCTTAGCACTTCTGAGCACTAGGCGGTTTAGCCCAGTCAATCTTTCGGTAGTAAGGATGCAAAGTGAGTTGGGAGTACCATGATACACATACACGCACGTCAACGCTACCTGACCGACACCTCCCACCGAGCCCCACCTCCGCTGCCTGTCCCGCTCCATTTCCATGACTTCTTCACCGTGACCCCTTGACTACCATGACTTCTGCTCGAGGTGAAAATGCCCTCTATATCATCCTTTATCCTCCCATTTTCTCCTTCGTTGCTTGATTTCACCTATCATGCATTTTCTAGTAGCTGACAGAAGCATGGACCAAATGATAGTTCCTGAGCCATCTAGCTCCCCATCCCCATCTCTACGGTCTTCTTCTCCGGATAGGCCTGGATTGAGGGGAGCTCGCTCCTTTTCTCGCCTAGAGCCATCGACCTCGAATCCTCTTTCGAAATTACAAACTGAGCTTACAATCCCGGAGGTTTCGGACGCGCCCTCTGCGGCTTCATCGATTTCCAAACTTGAGGAAAGCGACGATGACGAAGCCCCCCCACTACCTTTGCCGGATGGATTCGATGATCTCCCTATTGAGCTTCTCAGTTTGACAGATAGGTAGGTATTTTTCTTCACTTTTACGCATGCTGTAAACTGCAGTGCTGAGTTTAGAGGATGGCGATTGAGAAACATTAGTTTTATAGAGTCCCTATCTAAGAAAATCCATCCGACACCTTTAGCAGTTGCGCAACTTACGGAGCTCTTTCAGCAATTTTATGTTACGGCTTTTCAGAATGTTGATACTCACGTCTCGCATTCTTATCTTTCTTTGGCGTCTAAGAAGCCGCGGACATCCCCGGCAGCTTCCAAGAATCCGACCCAGATGCTCTCTATCAGCGAGATTTCTCAGAAGAAAAAGGATCGGAGGCTTTTAGATGCTAAGCGATTGGCTCTTGAAGAAGCTGTGGAGAGAAGGATTACCGAGGGTGTTTACGATCGTATCTGGAGGCATAAGAGCACGGATGATGAAGCTCGGGACGAAAGTTTGAGGAGTAAAATGGCAGCTTTGAATGTGGTCGGTGTCAAACTGGGCCATCTGGGAGTTGAGTTGGAAGGTGCGCAGGGTGATATTGAAGATGAATTACGACCGGCGGTGGAGGCTCTGATTGGAATGAACAACCTAAAGTTTCCCCTAGGAAAACTTTCATCTTTGAAGCAAGCTCACAAAGCTATTGTCGGTTCGATATCCTGCTTCTATTTCTGCTGTTTGATTTGACCTTTCTCTGACGTTTCGATCCATAGATTGGTTATCGACACACAACTCCTCCTCTTCGGCAGATTTTATCTTGCCGACGCTCATTTATACCCTGATCATCTCACCACCAACCCAGGACTTTAATATTATATCCAACCTCTTTTTTATTCAAAGGTTTCGTGCGAAGAAAGCTATTGACGGGGAAGCAGCCTATTGCTTGACTAATCTTGAAGCTGCTATCTCATTTCTCGAGACGGTTGACCTAGCTACTTTGAAAGTTGACGACGCGAATCCTCCGAAACAACCCAATAGCCGTAGTCGCAGTAGAAGTCCGATAACTTCTCGCTCTCTGACACCTGACATACCCTTCTCACCGGTTGGTGACCCGTTGGCTAATTTGTCTGAAAAACTTGCCATGGCTCACGTGGCCGCTGCATCATCTGTCGCTTCGGCACCCGCCACCAGAGCAATCGGGTCTAACCTCTCTGCTTCCTCCTCAACCGCATCCTTACAACTATCAGCGCCTGGGGGCACAGCGACAAGGAGGTTGTCCTATCTTACTCCCATTGACCTTGCCACAAGTGCTGCTACGAGTGCTGTGAGCACTGCAGATCAAGGTATCAGAGGTATCGGCAATACCCTAGAGAGCAGCTATAAGTTCTTATTTGGCAAGATGGAAAAGCGGGGAGAAGGGTTGCCGAAAACTTTAGAGGACGCCAGGAAGCTTGTAGATTCGCCGACTACAGGGAGCTTGGAACAGGAACAAGAGAGGGCACAGGCGGCTTCTGCAGCGCCGGCGTTGGGTATGGACGGGGGAGCTTCGCCGAGCAACATGAAGAGGGTTGAAAGTGCGGCGAGCATTATGAGTAATCAGAGCGGTAAAAAGGCCGAAGAGAAGGAACAGGGTACTGGTGGGCTTCGTGGGGCAGCAATACCTGCAGCGGTGGCTGTGGACAAACTAGAGACTGTGAAGAATTTGGGGACTTCGCTCGGGAGGTTTGCTGTCAGGGGATTTTCGCGAAGTACGACGCCTACAACGCCGTCTACAAACACGGATTCCGCACTTGCCAGCATGAAAGCCCTAGGTGCTCCGAGCCAGGAAAATGCGCATAAAGGGCATAGGCGTGAAGATAGTGCTCCGGTCGTAGACCTATTGAGCGTAAGTTATTTCTTGCCTCGTATAAGTAGTGTTTGCTGATAGCTGCCACAGACCTTCCCAGATTTAGCGAACTCTTTGAAATCACAGCCGGGAAAGGCAGCGATAATGAGTCCACCGCCTGTAACAAGGTTCTTGGAGGTAGAGGACCCGGGTGATTTAAAAATCAGCGAGGTAGCGGAGCTATTAAAAGACTATCGGAGATTGGTGGAGGAATTGAGGGTTAGGGGTGCCGTGGAATAGAGCTAGAGCTAGCGAGACTGGCCGAGACAAAAGAAAATCACGGATGAGAGTTAGGGTGGAGGTCTCCTTTTTTCATTTTTTATTTGTTAGATGGAGTTGCATAGGCTGGCTTTGGGACTTTTTTAGCATTCTTGTACAGGGTATTGTAGGGTGGAAGATGTTTTTTCTTTCTCTCTATGAGTTTCCCTTGCCTTGCATTGCTTGGTGATGATGAGATGATGATTACTCTACTGGAAGGAAAGATGTTTATTTTTTTGGTAAGAAATGATTGTGTGAGGTGAGACAGGTACGGTGGGCTGAGGGAAATTGAAACACAAGCTGTGCCATTCACAAGCCACGATTTTGCAGCCACATTCCGGATCATGAAAACTCACCCGCCCACTTGCACTGTGCGCAACACTAATGTTGATACGAGAATTCGTCGTGCTCTCGAATACTTTTTTGATAATTTCATAACGCCCCATCCCCTATTCTTGCCAGATTCCTCCCCTGACTTATCCGATAAACATCTACCAAAACTTATACTGTATGTCCAATATTACGTCTCTCGGAGTCAACCTCACTTGAGATATTACCTCGAAAGGGGGGAAAAGGGAAAACAAGAGGGGATATAAGCATGGCCATAATAGTTGGTACCGTTGCTGCTGGACGGGTATAGACGGCAACCAGTGGATGGGAGAAGAGCGCATGCTGGCGGTGAGGGGGGCTATGATAGTCTACAGACAGTGGGGAGAAAACTGGGAACAGTTGTGACGGGTGCTCGGGTGTTGATATGAATTCTGAGGAGAATGCCAATCACATGATTTGTAAGCCTTTTAGTTTGAAAAAAATTACAGGTTCCACCTTTCGCACACGGCTAGTAAAAGTGGAGGATTGGTCCCAAGGGTCTACTCAGCGAAACTTGTTTGTGTCAGTAACCCTTGGTTACCAAGGATGGCTCAGGCCGATAATAGCGACACCCTGAAAACCAATGAGTCAAAACTAGCATCTCCAACTTCTCCAAACAGCCAACCCTTGCAATGGGTTTCCGGCTTCATGGGCCGGGCTGGGTCCCAGGTCTGTTGTATATGGGCTGGGTGGGCCGGCCTGACATGATGCCCGGGTAGCCTAGTAGGCCCATGAAGTATGTTGGGCAAGCGTCACTAGTGCACTGATATCCCGGCACAAGCCAAGGTACTTGAACATCAAGTGTCTTCGATACTGTGCTTGGCACATAGGCTAACTCTTTTAGTGAATTTAACCACTTGACCAGTGAGTGGGGCCAATCGAGTTAGGTAAAAAGAGCCAAGATATCTGAAATTTTCAACGCGAAGAGCCAGATATCATTCTTTCTCACTCGGATTTTCCATTTTGTGCCCCTGTTTTGTTCCTATACTACCCAAACAACTACTAGTATGTTTAATACTTGCATCATCAGCAACGGCTGCCTTTCATAATGACGTGTGTCATTTCCCATGTTAACTGCTACACCTGGGCTCCTTACATTGAGGTTCAACTAGTTTGACAACAATTATACTAGATGATGGAGACTACGTCCTTGACTGGAGTCTAAGCGTTAATCTTAAAAGAACATGCTGCTGCGCCGTATTTGCCTTGTCATCCGTGGAGGAATGCGCCGGGTGAGCAGCGCTGATTTAAGACAGGGTATTTACTAGCATCAAATGTAATATGGGTACGTGGGTGCCTACCCGGGTAACACTTGGGCTGGGCTGGCCGATTGCTTACCCGGACCGGCCCATTGCAAGACTTGCAAAACAGCACAAACACGCTTGCGAATCCAATGTTTACGATGTCCGGTGCCTCACTCGATCAGTTCCCCACTCGACACGGTCCTCCGCAGGTCCACCCTCTTAAGCTCTACCCGGAAGCCACTAGAGTCTACTCCCGCGAAGGTGGCACCCGCGAAATCTACGACCTGGGCAATGGCCATCTGTACAAATTCCGTCCGCACAGGCACGGTGTGTTTGAGTCGAGCATCCACGACCTCATAAGGTCGACCACCAACATTCCCATTCCCACTATTTACCATGAATGGGTGACCACCGAAGGTAGCGATACTCATGGTTGGGGCGGAGTGTGCGTCCATCACATTATTATGGAAAATATCCAGGGTGAAGCGTTGCACAATGCCTGGCCCCACCTTAATTCGCGGGACGGGGAAAGACTTGTCCGTCAGTTTGGGGACTACCTGAATGAGCTGCGGAGAATCACTAGTCCTAGCGTCCGCTCGGTCAATGGCGGCCCTTTGCACGACGACCAAAGGATTCTGTTCGACCGTGGATATATTGCCCCGGGCCCACTCTCCGATGAAGGCTCACTCTGGCTAGCAATGACGCGTCATGTCCGGCACAGCCCTTCTGACACTGTGCAACAAGCGTTGATCAACCTTCGCGCTGTAATGATCGATTGTTTGCCCGCCGTGCTGACACACATCGATTTAAGGACGAGTAATATCTTGGTTCGCGATGGCAGTATTGTGGGTGTTGTTGGCTGGGAGCATGCGGCTTTTTACCCTTGCTGGATGGAGTATGTCAAGATTTGGTATATGGGAAATGAAGCTGAGCATCCTTTCGTGGTTTCCGTGGTGAATCGTATGCCGGCTTATCCGGCTGCTAGAGGGCTCATGAGTATCTTGGCAGCGCTGAGAAGCACTAATCCGCTGATGGTAGAGTGGGCGATTCAGCAGTTGATAATTTAAACTTGATGACGAGTTATCTATAGTGTTTGGGGTTATGAGTTGTGGAGTGGCGGTAGGTGTAGATCTTGTAGTGAGTTGGTTGCTTTTTTGTTTTTGTATATTTTCTGGTTAGTCTTTCAGGTTAGAGTTTGTTGGGAGGGAAGGATGAGGAGAGGCGATAAATTGCAGGAGATTTGATGGAGTTGGTGGGGTGCGGTGGGTATATTTGAGTACCAGATGGTGTGTATGCCCTGCGGGCAGGTCAGTTAATGGGGTGGGGTCGATAGGATAACTCTTGGTTGAACCCAGTTTTAAACAGTAATGATAACAAGCACGGGATACATTTTGAGATAAACCTTTTCTAAACTTCAATCTTTTTATCGTTATGAGTGAGTAGGGCACCAGACAACCTTGGGAAAAAAGGAGAAAAAAGAATAAGGAAGAGGATATTGGTATTGGGGTCGTGAGAGAAAGATAACAATATTGTTGGTAAGACAGAGAAAAGCAGTCTCGTAGTATCTCGATAACTAAAACACAGTTATACCTATATCACGAACGGCTTCTCAAACAGCTTCTCCGGTATCCTACCGGCTCCCCACCCACATCACCAAACAGCAAAGGAGAAGCATCGACAAAAAGTTTTGCCCCTGCCTACCGGTATTGTATTTCACACATCTCCGGACCCTCCAACAATGCCGGACAACAATCAGCAAACTTCCTCGATCACCATCTTGCCAAAAACCTTCCGGCAAGGTTCCAATAACCTCCGCCACTCGCCAAGGATCATCCGGAATGTTCCGAGAGAGGATTGGGCAGTTCCCATAGCCAATAAATAATATGCACTAGGTAGGTGTAGATGCTGGGACTATAAAGAGTGCAATTGTTGGGTTAAGGATTGGAGCTCGAGAATTTCTAAAAAATTGTGGGCAGGTTCGGTCTTGCATTTTTTTTTTTTTGAGATGTCAGGAGGGGAGAGGGGGGGGGAGCTTTGGGGACAGATTGTTGGGGGGTAGTCTGGGGTTTTCATTTTTTTTTCATTTTTTTTTTTTTTTTTCACGTTAGGTATCTGATGGACGGAGTTGTACTTTGACTTGTTGATTTTACCGCAACGTACGTCCATACTAAGCTCATGGCGGCTTGGAAGGTTATTTGGTATGTACGGCTTTGCCGAACGTTGAGGGTACTTGTGTTTGCGGACTTTCTGGGCGGCTCTACTAATATATAGATGTTATGATGTCAAAAGTTTTGATACAAGTTACTCTTAAAGAGTAGGTTTTTTTTCTTTTCATTTTTTTTTTTCAAGATACATAAGTAATATTTGACTACTGTAATGATAAATGACCGTTGAGGAGATGTGCCTTTTTTTTTCTTCTAGCTGTAGTAGGGGTCTGTTTTGTGTTCAGTTGTTATGACCGGGAAGGTTGCTTGATAAGTATTCCATTGCCGAATATTCAGGGCGTTGATGTTTGCAGACTTTCTGAGCTGCTCTACAGTACTTGGCAGGAACTGAAGATGGATGGATGGATGGTGCTAGGAGCAAGAGTAGGATCACTTTCTCATCAACGGGGTGGTTGGTTGGTTGTGAGGGTTTCACCCCAAAAGTTTAGATCGAGTGAGCATTTATGAAAGTCTTCCTACATGCCTCCTCTTCGATATGCAGATGTTGGAATTCGCGTCTGCACTCTCTTGGCAACCACCGTCACGGATGGCTCTGTGGCTGCTTGTGTCACCTCTTGTTGCATAAGCCTATCTCTAGGCATCGCTTCCCTTCTTTTCTTCTCACTTTCTCTTCTCTCCTCTTTCTCCAATTAGTAACAAACACCTTAGCATCCACTCAATATCGCTTCTGGTTGATCCCTTAGCAAACGCGTATTACAGGCATTTTGCCAAGGAAACCAAGAGCAGTCGGCACATCGCTGACATTTACTTGTCTTTCAGAAAAAGTTACAGCAACTTTTGAATTCCATCACCCCTCGAAAACTTGGGATTTTTTTATTGTTTTTTTTTGTCAATTGATTTTGAGAGATAGTTATCCAATGTATCATCTAATAATGCCCATAACTCTCGTCACCTTTCCCACCCTTTCTGAACCCCTCACAAGCCACAATCCCTACTACCTTATCCCGATCACAGAATCTCACCCGCTACACTACCCCGCTGCCCGGCAAGAAAATAAGAAAAAAAAAAAAAGGAAAAGAAATAAAGACATCTACCACTACCACCCCATCCCCTCGGCAATCCCTTCCTCAACCGGCGGCAAAAACCTTCCCCCATCCCCCAACACCACCAACAAATCCTCCTTCAGCCCCACAACTTCCACCGGCGCCTTACCAACATCAGTCCGCGCGTCAAGCCGCCCATTGACAAGTCCACTCTTGACATACCACCCCCAATTAGCCGCCAAGAACCCGGCCCAAAGCCTCCGCATACCATCACCTTCTTCCCCTCCATCATAAACAAAGCGGACTAAGGTCCACTTCTCCTTTAGGCTAACACCCGCAGGGGAAATAGCGTAACCGCAGTCGTATGGGATCAGTCGCGCGAGGAGGGTGTGTACTTTTGTCAGGATGTGGAAGGGTAGGTGTGGGATTTCGTAGTGTGTAGAGAGGTGGTAGAGGGTTATGTGTGCTCTCAGGGTGGCGGAAAGGGAGAGAAGGGGTGGGAGGTGGTACGTAGAAGTGCGAAGGTAAGATGCCAGGTGTGCGAATGTTGAAGGGGAGGTTTCGAATAGGTGTGGAGTGCTAGCCGGGATGGAAAGGAGGAGCGGCGGGAGGAGGCTGAGGGGGAGAATGAAGGGAGTTGAGGCTGGGCCTATTAGGAATGTTTTTGTAGGTGCGCTGCGGGTGGTTAGTGGAGGTTTTTTTTTTGTTTTGGAAAGCGCAAAGAAAAAGGGGGGGACCTGGTTGATGGAACGGGTGTGGATAACGCCTGGCATTTGGGAGGTTCTGGGGCTAGGCTTTGGTCGGACATTTCCGCCGAGTCGCAATATCGTCGGGGCTTAAATATTTGTTTGAAAGCTGCTAATAAGGCTATTACCATCAAGTGGAGGCGACGCATCGGTTGTCGTTGGCTTATAGAACGGGATCCCTAAGATTGGGTTTTATGATGGTGAGGTGGGGTTCATGGGTTGGATTGTATTCGGGTTGGTATAGTATTGCCACCAAAAAACAGGTAAAGTGATGGAAGGCTTCATTAAGGGCGAAAATTGAATGGTGTGTCGGCTGTTTGTAAATTGTAATAGTGGGAATAGCGTTTTGTTGTTGGCTTATGCACTATTGATCACTCGGTGATATGCGATCGGGTCGATATTTTGTCTTTCTGATTTAATAGGTATTCAAAAAAGCAAGATCATCGCTTCACCCAGCTCCCCGCCTCCCACTGGTTCCAGCCCACGCGTAAAAGGCCCCTGCCTGTTAGCCTCAAGTTAATCCATAATCGCTCCCGTGGTAAACCTGACGCAGCCCCGCAGCCCCGCAGCCCCGCGAGCCTCTCAGTCGCCAAATCTGCCCCATCTCCGAACACCTCGAGCTCCTCGCGGAGACCCAGCCCCCCATTATCCAGCAATATCTGCAAAAGCTCTTTCTGCCTTTCCCGCCAGATCTTGGCCGGATCCTTGCTGAGCACTTCTTCCATCCCCGCGAGCGCCCAGAGTGACGTTTGTATATACTGGTCCCGTGCCTTGACGTTTGCCTCCCGACGCGCGATCAGGGGACGCACCGTTTCGGCGTCCACATTCATGGCGGCGCATTGGAGGGGCGTTCGCTTTCTGGCATCTTGAGGATTAGACATGTGGCCGGGTCTGTTAGTACGGCGCGGAGTACTCTTGTGTCAGACCGGGACATGACTGCGAGACGCAGGATTGTCCAGCACTCCGGTTGTTTCAGGGTTTTGTCAATTCCACGTTGGGCAAGTAGGTATTTGACTGCTAGATCGTGACCTTGCTTGGCCATTTTGTGCAATGCGGTAAAACCGCTGGTAGCAACTTGAGCGTTGATGTTTAGGATGTATCACGTTGGGAGCTTCACGGGTTCGCTGGGAGGGAGAGTTGAAGTAGATTTTGGACGTACGGAAGGGGGTGGTGGTGGCTTCTTTTGTTTCAGGGCCCCTTTCCCTACGGAGGACCTTTGTTTGCTAGTCGGGGATGATGCTTGTTGGGCTCCTTATGGAAGCCAGGGGATTTTTCCTCGTGGGTATTGTGGCCCGTGAAACGCAATAGTGTTGGGATGGTGGTTTTTATAAGCTTTTATCCGTTGCCTCATCTGCATATGAGAGGTGTGCAGCATCTTTGTCATCCAAAACTTTTTTTTGATGATCCAGCAAAAGTGATACAATATGCACGAATCTATCCTACCTGTATTATGTAAGTCACTGCTTTAGAATCCTGCTTGCGTTGAACTGCGAGTTCTAGAGTTCTTGTGAAAACAGAATCCAGGTAAATGAGTTGGTAATATCGTGCCTGTGCTGGCGGTAGGGAGATGGGGAGGTGGGGGCAATTGTTTATCCAGTGCTAGCACTGATGTACTGGCAATCTGTCTTGGTGTTGATCCCGCCGGTGAAGGCTCCGCACCTCCTCCACTAACATTTGTTACACAAAACCACCCCTGCAACAACAAGAACACCACAGCCAATGAGCGCCCAGCCACAAAAATACTACAACAGATGTAACGCACATACCAACTCAACCTCACCTAAAACCCATAACATATCACTCGCGAAGCGCCATGTCCACAGTTCTATTGGGAACTCAGAGGCAGGGATCAACACAAAAAAAGCTTACTTAACAAACCAACGCTTTCTGGAATGAATGAGGTGCTAGAATGGAGCGAAGACTCCGCGAGTCCCAAACTAACAAAATAAAAATTATAGAAAATGAAAGAAAAGCAAAAACACGATACATGTCGCACTCACTGGAGCGCAAAAAAAAAAAAGTGACATAAAATTGCAAATTACTCAAGTTATCACATAACACGAACACCCCACCAGAAACAAGCAACCCAAACTTCTCCAGACCAAGCTAAACAAAAATGTGCCCCTCTGAACATCAACAATCCCAAGACAACCCCTACAAAGCCCCTTTCCTCGCCAACCTATGCGCCGCCATATTCCCCTTCACCCCACTGTGTCCTTTAACCCACTCAACCTGAACCCTAACCTTCGCACCCACACCTCCACTACCCCCGAATATCCCCCGATCAATCAAACTGCCCACAATCCTTAACGCAGGAATACAATCCCCACAAACCGTAAGCACCCCTCTCCCTGTCCGGTGCGCGATCGGCAATCCGATAGCTATTCCATGCAATAACGCTTGCGTCTCGGCCTGCACGCTGTTGAGTCCGGGCGGGAGTGCTATGTGTTCCGAGAGGGGTGCGATTCCAGCGCTGTATATCCCTGCAGAAGAACTTTCCTTGAGGGGCCTGTAGCTAGCGTCGGTATAGATGAGGAGCTCGTGTGGAGATTCCTGGCGGAGAAGTTGGGTGGTCAGAGGGGTGATTTGGAATGTTGAGCTGTTTTGGGAGGGTAATGGTGGTGGTGTCAGTGGTTGCTTTGGGGATCGGAGGAGTTGGAAACTTGATGGCAATTTGGACGGCGATCGGAGTAACGACAGAGATGCCACGCATGGAACTTTGGGCAAAGGGGGTTTGCTCGTTGCATACCCCCGCAAGAGGAAAGCCATTGCGACAGGGAGTGATTTGAGTAATCTAGAGCCCGACATGTTTCGACCTATATTTTCCTCGTTGTTGCTTGTGCAGCTAACTCAAGTCAACTTGTCAGTTAAGTTAGAGTCTAGGAGAAGAAAGGGTCTATCTATCTATGGTATTCGCTTTATGTATTTTCACTGGCTGTTGAAAAGCCTAGATGCTTCTGTTGATATGTCACATTCCCTGTGGCGAAGCACGTCTCCATATTATGGGGAAGCTGCATAAATAGCGTGGTGAGATGGGGATAGCCTTTTTCTTTATCGATGTTTGCTTTTCCCTATCCGCATTGTATATGTGGAAGGGCCTATGACCATCCAGGGAAGCTACAGGATAGAAAGTGTGAATCTTTGTATTCTACAATTCTAACAGAAAAAAGTCATGGCTCAAGCTGCAAACGCCATCATTGAACTTCACTCAGAACGATTTAGCAGTAGGACCGTTTAGCAATGAAGAGAGACCAGTACACTCCTAAAATACTGGTTTTCATGTTTTTCACCTGGAAACTACAGATGTCTAAGAAGGTTGGTTCGAAATAAAATTAGTGAACACTCTCGAAGAGCATGGCTGACGATCGGTGATTGTCGGTGACGCACAGCTCAAGCAGTCTCGCAGTCCTATTTGTAGTAAATACTCTCTTTGACTAATCCGTCTCCCGCGATTCTATTCGCACCAAATTACCCCAACAATGTGAGCTTTTCCAACTCCTTTTGCTCCAGACCCCAATATCAAGCATTAAAAATTCGGTTCACACCAAATCCCAAACTTAGTTTGAAAAAGAAAATTTTTTTGGATCATCAGCAATAGCAATGCAAGCAACAACTGTATATGGGAAAAACGAATTGCGTAAGACAAAGAAAGAAAGAAAATGAGAGAGCTAGAGCAAGATGGCATATAAAGAATAAAGAAAGGAAAAAAAAAATTAAAATAGAGAAACTAGCCGTAGCCATCTCGGGAGTAGGAGAAAAGAAGAAAAAAACTAAACAGAAAGGAAAATCATGATATCAACTGTTGACACTCCCCTTTAAGCCCACTCATTAACCTCGTCTTTCTACTCCCCCATTGTACAAAAATTAATTAGTAGCCTCCTAATATCCTTAGTATATAGTGCGGTGAACCTAAACTGCCCATTAACCCCTAAGTAGATTTTCAGTATCTGTATCTTCTTAACTGAAAGGTGTATATATAAGATAGCTATATGACCTACACCTAGTATAAGGTTTAAGGCAGTCTCACTCATCCTTTCTTTCTAGTTTAAGTTGATGAGTGGATATATGATGAGGACCTTATTTCTGTGAGATGCCACAGAGTGGAGCACAGTAGTATCTAATGCTTTCCTCCTAGAACCATAGGGCTACTAGGCATGTTTATATTGGGATCTTAGTTGAGTAGGACTTTGAGGGTATTGTAGATACTATAGCCAGCTGCTAAGTTGAGCAGTATTCTGCTATAGTAGTCCCATAGATTACAATTTACTTGGTTATTGGCTAGGAGTATTTTAAGGAGGAGTCTGTTATTTTTTTTGGAAGTGATTATAGTTGAGAGGTAGAGAGGAGTATATCTGCTGATATTTAGGTTGATGTTGAGTTTGTAACTTGAAAGTAAAGCTTTGATGATACCTATTTACTAGTATGGAGGCCTATTACTAATATTCAATACCATATTCCAGTCTGGATCAGTAGTATAGAAGTAAGGAGTTGGACTTTGTATAAGTGATTTCAAAACCTTGGAGTACTTCTACAGATGTACTAGGTATATCATAGTCTAGTTGCAAACTTGGTGATGGTAGTTCAAGTTGATACTTAGAAGAGATACTAATATTGATATGATATCTCTGCATCTACATACAACTATCAAAACAAGTAAAGAGAAGCTATGAATATCAACCTTAGATAAGTCAAAGTTGCACTCTATTATTGTTATCAGTACTCTAATACTTTAAATCAGGATCTTAATATAAAAAAAAGTTTCTTTGATAATCACGAAGTTTGCTCTCTTCAATAAGGTACCTGATCCTGACTTTATTACTATGGGGTACATGAAACATGAGTTGCTTAGTGGTAAAATATTATGAACCAACCAGTTGGAGTGCTACTTGGAGAAATATTAGACAAGAATAAAGTTTTACATGACTCATAGGTATATGAATCATAAATTATATGTTAGGCTGATTGGTAAGACAGATTAGGATTTAGCATTATAACTCAAAGTTATAGGTTATAAGGTTTTACATAACTATGTAATTGTGAGTCATAGTTATTATTAATATGTTTGTTGTTTGAATGACTTATGATTATGAGTTATATGATGTCATGATGTATTTGATTAGTTAGTTTTGATATGACCCATAGTTATGAGTTATATAAGATTTTGTACTCTAACATATTTGAAGTTATAAAGGTTTTATATGACTTATAGTTATGAGTTATACAGGTTAGGGTTATGGGAAGAAGTTTATATAAGGAGTTAGTTTCTCCCAAGGAAGATAGCTCTTCATATAAGCATTTAAGTTATTTTCTATCTATAAACTTTACAAATAAAACACCTTTTACACCCTTCTAAACCTATGGATCTTTGAAGACTATAAGACTATAAACAAATAGGTACTATTGGGTATTATATGCAAGGACTATAAAGATAAATAACTTGTAATATAATGTATACTCATACATAATATAAGAATTAATAGGATTAAAGTTATATTATTGCCTGTTGTATGATATAGATTATTAGAGAGTTAAAAGTATAGCTTAACTAATCATTGAAAGGATCAATGATTTGGACCTATAGGAGGTACAGGAAATAAGAAACAGAAAGAGTAGACTCAGGATTTGGAAGTATAGATACTCTGAACAATAATAGTAAGGTAGTGTTTGATGTAGTACTACCTGAAGAGAAAGGACTAATGATATCATTCATATTAATAGGGGTCTTTCACAAAATGTACAAAAGGGGGAATTGCATGAGAATATTCAACTAGGACAAGACAGAGACTACTATAGCAGTGATAACTATCAGTACAGAACTAGCAGTAAAGTACAAGTAGAGTAGATGAGTCAAGATATTAAAACAAATAATACTGAAAATATACCATTCATTCCTAGACCTTTTTGAAGATAGAAAGAGGATAAACCTACTCTCATATATTAATCAAAGCCTACCTACTATACAACCTATAAGAGTACTACCATTAGTAGCTCAAAATAACTATCAAGATGAAGAACTACAAATAGACTGCCCTATTGACTATCAAACATACTACTCTTACCATAGGACTTTACAACTGTACTAAGCTCAGTTTAGAGTACATCAAAGCTAAGTAGAATATATTGAGTACCTTCAATGAAGAGTAAACCTACTTAAAGCTGTGAACTATTACCTCATACTGGCACAGGAATATTATCCACATATTGAAGTAATCGCTGAGCTTGAAAAAAGAAATACATGTTTATTGAACACTCTAGTAGCACCCATGATTTTCCTTTAACCTCTTTAGCCTATTATAACTGCATGAATGATACTTGGCCAGAATATATCTATGATGAATACACCTTAGTAGAACTAAACTCTTTGATGCTGAAGGTACAGACAACAAAGAAAAAAAAAACTACATTCATTAGATAGAAGCTCTTGTGAAAGAAAGGTCAAGTTTATCTCCATCAGTAGTAATGATGACACTATTCTAGACTTTCCATCTACTGCCACCTGGCCCCTCAGCAAACTTTTTTTCTACCTTCAAGAAGACTATTATCTATCTTCAAATCCATATAAGATAGATACTCAGAACTTTTGAAAGAGCTCAAGCCTCAAAGGGAAGCTAATATTGCAAATCCTTATTTCTACATACTGAGTACTAGTATTGTCACTAGCAGTCATGCTCCTTGCAAACATCTATGTGAAGCTGAGATAAATTGCATCTCAGAAAAGATTACTAATAACCTCTATCAGATGACATATGAGTTTGTGTAGTTACAACTGTATTGGGTACAATATTTCTTACATTTATTAGATGATGAGAATGATTAAGTTTTCTTTGTTATATATTTTATTTCAGTTTCTATAGCAATCAGATTAATGGTAATAAATAGGGGAGAATTTCCTTCATATGATTATATTATTGTCAGTTTGTTTTGTTTAGTTTATTTAAGAGGCTATCATATTAATAGTATTTTCACAGACTCGGAGAAATTCAGGAGGTTAGATGATGGCTGGGTTGTGATACTATTAGTTTTAGTTATATTTCCTTATGGTTTTAAACTAAACTCTATTGGTAATAGTCAGGTATACAGCTTACATATATACTTAGATAATCAGGAGTTGGCAATAGATATATAAAACCTAGGGTTTTTCCTGTTAGCTAGTTTCTTTATGTAATCATTTATATCCATAAGTTACTACTTAGTTAACAAATTAAAGTCCTAAATGTATAATGTACCTATATCTTATGATAGTGGGAAGAAGGCTCTGCTGATACTTGGGTGAACCTGTGAAATAATACTGTATTAAGTAATTATAAACAAAGTCTTTACTTGATTGAGATATCTATTATTTAACTCGGTAATATCAAGAGAGATAGAGTGGATGTTCCCTACTGAGTTAAGTAGTAGTAGTTTGTTATAATTGATCCCCTTCACAATGATAAAAGAACTTAAAGGATGACAAATTTGATAGAGTTAAGAACTCAGTAAGTTTGATGTCAACATTGAATAGAGACTAGGAAAATAAAGAGGAAAACTGGATACCCTTATTTGATGTTTAGATGATCTGTTCACTTTAGAGAATATACAGAAAATCTAAAGGCAACAAATACTTCTGCCAAAGGAGAAGTTCTTGAGGGATACAGAAAATGACTTAGGATGTAAATTTGTAACATGTGTACATGTTCCAGAAACTGTATACTGGTTATGCTTATATTTCCCTTATTATGTTATTTTGTTTGTTCTTGCTTATATTAATTGATTGATTGTTTCACTACTGGTATCATTAGGATTCTGGTAACTGGTTTATGATTGTATTAGTTATACTTTTATATCAGCAAGGCTTTGCCCTAGAGATTCCAAGGGAAGGAATAGTTATGTATACCAGCAGTAGAGATAAGGCTTGGGTGAAGGATTGCCTTGAGTTTTCAGAACTCCAGTAGGATTGCAAGATTCCAGTAGTATATACTTATTGGTAATGATAGTGGTTGCAGGTTTTCTGGAACCTCTACCTTGAGTGGAGGAGATTATGTATTTAATATAGGCTTTCTGACTAGCAGGAACTACCAGACTTCAGACAGAACCTACATAAGAAATATACTTCATTGAACAGCCATTCTATTGCTCCTTTTCCACTTTGCTTCTTCTCAGACCTTCTTGTCTTTACCTCTTTAGTCTCCCTTCGGAATCAAATGCTAGTTGGCCTACTACTGATCCATATTGTATTTAGTTCATATAGGTTACCACCTGTTACAGAATTGATCACAGAGGAAATCAATGAAATGATATTATAAAGTGTAACAAAATTGATATATGAAGAAGACTTGAACCAGAAATCAAAGGAAGATATCATAAACTATTGCAAGATATATAAACTATATTAGAGTAAGGAGATAAGAAGTTCCCCAAGATAACCTTAAGATGATGTAAATGAAAAGAAGAATAAATATAGTATAATGGAAAGATATGGATACCTAATGACAAATTAAGACAAATAGGTGTCATTTGAAGGAATCATGATATACTATAAGTAGGATATGGTAGGACCATAAAAATAATAGAACTTATATTTTGGAAATACTACTGGCCTGAATTAAGGTAGGGAGTAAAGTGATACATCAAGAATTGTAATATATGTCAACAAACAAAGGTCATACATCTCATAACCTATGGGCAGCTTCAACTATTAGAAGTATCTAGAAAACCATGAAAATCATTTGTGATGGATATTAGCAAAAAAGGGTTCATCTTATAAATTACCTACTATATTTCATGAATGGGCTGATAATACTAGCTCTTCCTATACCTGAGGTACCTCAGGTTGCTGTAACCTTGCTACTAACTTCTAGATATATTTATATGATTAGTAGTATATCATAAAAGTCTGAGAGTACTCAGGAGTTTTTCCAGTATAGCTATTAACTCCTGGGGTTTTACTATTCTGGACTGCTGTCTCATGAGTATTGTAGCCTGGTCTGAGACCTCCTAAGTCTTAGATAGTAGCAAGTATCTACATAGACCTCTTCACTACCCTTGGTAGTAATTATTTAACCAAGAAACCTACCAGATTTATTCTATTCTCAGTATAAGCCCAGTAAGACATCATGGTTTTAACATTCTTCTTAGGTATCCTGGAGTTACAAACATGACTTTTTTCATAAAAATATAACCTATCATATTTTATATTATATTTTAATTACATAAAAGAATAGGTGAAGATATTTTCAGATCTTATTCTACAAGGATAATATGGACAAGAGGGATGATAGTTGGAGTATTACTATAAAAACTCATTAAATCTAGAATCAGGGATTGAGTCATAGCTGTAGCATAGTAGAGGTGTATGCAATACTGCAAAGAGATTAGGTGACCAGCCATAATGCCAATATTATACTATCAAATATTAGTCTAACAAGATAGATTAAGGAACAAAAGTCTATTTAAAACAGCTACATATAATTATAGATATCAAGAAGATACAAATTCTATTTCATCATCACCCTCTTGTTATACAGTTACCTTATCATCTAGAGTCCCCAGATTATGTATCCAGTTACTGATTCCCAATGTGGTAAATCCTTATATATACAGTTTGTGATTCAAACTCCCATCAATAGGTAGAGACAAACTAATATTCCAAAAAGAAGTTGTAATTAAGTGAGCCTTTATTCTATGAAACTGTGAGAAAGTATTACCTACATACTTAGTAGTCATGACATGCTGGTCACTAACTGTCCACTTTTCAAAGTCAGAGGTACACTCTAGCTCAATGATCTACTGGTCAGTTAGATTATACATAAGTTCTTTGAAAGGCTTATTAATAAAGACATCAAGTAGTTGCATGAGGTCTTTACATCTAACAGATATTATCAATGAGGTGATATTGTTTTTATAGAGGAGATCAAGAATAGCAGAGGTGTAGTGTGAGCCTATCAAATTAAGATTGAAGAGGCTAGAATACCCTCTAAGTACTAGTATCAGGTGATTGGTAATATATTATTCAAAAAGGGTCTTATTTATATGTGCTGTTGTATTAAATTTGACCAGTACTCTAATATGATTCTATAACTTTTCAGCACCCAGTCTTGTCCCTATTCTATGAAAGATAACTATAGGAGGTATTCGTAAAATACCATCAGTAAAAATGTACAGTACCAAGCTTGCTTAGTATTCATTCTATTCCAACCAGCTTTTCTTGATCCAAATTGTCTTCTCTCCTGACAAATTGTAAGTCTTTCCTGATAAGTATTCAAATAGAATCAGTATTTTGTCAAGATTACAAATATTAGATAACTGATAGCAACTAACAGGATAATTCATGGCAACATTCCAGAAGCATGCAGCTCAAGGCTGTGAATTGTACTAATTAAACTGAAGCTAGTTGATGTTAAGTATCTCATAATCAAGACAGGACTTTCTATGCTTTTTTGGTAATTATTTAAAGGCTGATTTTATTGTAATTTAGAAACCCTTGAAACTATCTATTGATGAACTGGAAAATATTAGAATTGGCAATGGGGTACAGTGATCAAAATATGAACTTGGATTATATTTGAAACCACCTCTACTATACTGTTCATCCTGCTTCTTACCACTCTATGAAATCTTTATATAATCACTCCTCTAATCCTAACTATAGAATGCAACTACTATATCCTAATATCTCTTTCTCTTTCTTAATTTGTGAGTTCTTCCTTATATTTTTTATTGTTTTATTTTTCTTTATCCAATCACTAATCTTTTACTACCATAAAAACTATAATAATTGGGTAATATGCTATGAGGTTGAGTTAGGATAAGTGAGTTAGAAAGAGAGAAAATGAGTGTCTCAGATCTATTTTGGTACATCTGGGCAGAGTCATGTTAGCTCACTTGAACCTTGAGTCAACTACATGTCATCACCACTTTCAAAAATTATAAAGTAACAATACAATTAAATACTAAAAAAAAAAAGTATTTACAATCTTTTTCTTCAAGTGACAAATATCTTGAGTTTATCAAGACAAATACTACACAAGGAGAATGGCATTTCAGGATACATCAAGGTCTACCCAGTACTCCCTCTACTGATGGTGGATAGATTTCATGCTGGCATTAAAAACTGAAGAGGCCTAAAATGAAAACCACTTACCAGTACCTGTTGTATAAGCCAAAGTTTTCCAATAAGCAGAATTCTATATTAGTCCTATACTATCAGCTATAAGCTTCAGGTATTATCTTATTGGTATAGACAGAATATACCTTGTAGGCCAATGAAATACTGAGAACCAATGCAACTAGAAGTTGCAAAATACTTCTGAATACCTATCGGAAATCTGTCTCATTGGAAAGAAGATGAAAAGGATGGGAAATACATGAATGCCCAGAAAGACCAATGTTGTATCAGTGGAGGTGAGAGATACTAGCAATAGTGCAAGTTAGAATGAATCCTCTATGAGGAATTTTACTAATGAAGAGCAATTGGAAGTCCAGTTCACTGAGGCTGGTTTCATCAAATTAGTAAAGAGCTATTCACCAAAATTTACCCAGAAAAGAACAATCAACTTTTTCAGTTTTCAAATAGCTGATTTTGTAGTTTCCTGCAAGCTCACCAAATTAGTTTGCGATTTATCACCAATACTATCAGTAAGTTACTAGCAGATTTATTAAATGCAATTCTAGAATGGATGAAGTTCAATAGACATAACTCCCAATTGTGACCTGATAATAAAATAGACTTGGGGGATATACCTGCAGCTATTGGACAGTACTAGTTATAGAACATCTGTAATATAGATCAAATACTATTGCCCTTTGAGTATCTCAAAGACCAAACCTACAATCTAATCAGCAAAAAAACTTTTTAGGTACAATCAAGTAGTTAGTCAGGATGGGACAAAATGCAGGAGACAATTCAACTCATAGTTTTTGCTGATAGTATCTCTTGGGTTCAGCCTCTGACTTTTTTCAGGGAAACAGAGTTAGTCCTACTATTCAAATAGAGTAAAAGTTTTATGACTGCTGAGTTGTTGTAAAATTTAACCTGACAGCATAGGTGAACTCAAGCAATATGCTTGAGTGGCTTGATGAGCAAGTGATACCTACACTTAATGATCAGCAAATAATCCTCACCATGGACCTATTTACTACCTATAGAACAGAAGAAGTCCTTAGTACACTTTGAGAAAATAACATTATCTTGAGTACTGTACCTAGAAGCTGCGCTGGGCTCATCCAGCCATTAGATTTATCAATTAACTATCTATTTAAAGATATCCTGAACGTAATTTGTTTAGAAATGGACTTAACTTTTACAAAAAAAAAAGAAAAAGTAGTACTGACTGAGAGACTTGAATTATAGGAAGAGTTAGATATTTAGTTAGATGTGATTGATAAGGAGGAGGATAAAATTTTAGAATAGGGAGGAAAGCTTACTGGAAGCATAGTTGATCGGTGGTGAGTGACAACAATCTGGGCTATCAGAGAAGCCTGGGAGCACTTCTCTCAGAAGAAGATAGAGGCAGTTTGGCATTCATTTCATTGTATTAGCTTCACACTTCTGATTGATGGAAGTGCTGACCATGAAATCTCTATTAAGCAAATAGAGACTAGTTTTCTAGTACAAGAGTTAGCGAACTGTCAAGAAGGGAGGGATTAAATCTTGAAGGAGAGTGTAAATAGTTTGAAGGTGGGTTAGGAAGATAGCATAAAGGGGATAGGTAATGATTTTGTGATGGAGGTTGAAGGAGTTAGTGATGATTTTGTGTTGGAGGTCAAAGAATAGGAGGAAGAGGATGAGAATAAAAATGTTTTTTTTTCAAGTAAATGCCAAGATTTCTCAAAAAATGATATTGTGTGATTAGTGACTAGTGTGCTTAGCATGTTTCATCTTAATCTGACCACATAGCACCCTACTCAATTATTACAGATTTTACAGTATAATATTTGATATATGCCTAATGCTTCTCACTGAGTTGGCTTGCAGTATACTCTAGTATATCTGAGTGGAATCTGATAATGTTCAAGGAATGTCAGAACTCAGAGTATTTATGCTTAGTTGTATATTTTCTGTAAATATTTAATTACGGTTAACTCATACTGATTTAAGCTTTACTACTTGATTCATTTTACCTTTAGCTGATGCCATTATTTTTAACTTCAAATTGGTGATATTCTAACCCTCCAGATAGCTACAATCCCCTCTTTTACTTTCTGTTCTACATTCCTTTATATGCTTCATGATTGTGTATTAATCCTCCTCTTATATATAGACTAAGTCACCCTCTAATCTACTAACTATATTTTCACTATACAGTATTTATTCTTGTCTCAATTTCATATTTATACTAAATCTAAGGTCAGTATAAGATCATTCTCTAAGGTTTTTTTTGTTTTCTACTGTGACAAACTACCACTTCTTGGCACAGTAGGGAATGCCTACTCTATCACTCTTGATATTACTGGGTCAGGTCGCAGATATCTCAATCAAGCAATGATTGTAGTAGGATGATATAATTGTTCACAGGATCACCCAACATCAATCAGAGCCTTCTTCTCACCCTTTGAAATATAGGTTAGATGCACATGGAATTATAGTATGTGAACCAAGTAGTAGCTTATGTGTATAAGTAATTGTGCAAGGAAACTAAACAACATAAAAGTCCTAGGCTTTATATATCCATTGTTAGTCTCTTGATTTGTCAAGTGCATATGTAATCATTTCCCAGCCATCTCCCAACCTCCTGAATTCCTCCATGGAAATACCATTAATCCGATGGCTAGTATAAACAACAATAAATAACATAATAATGCTTAAGGAACTCCTCCTACCTGCTGCCATTAATCTGGTTGTCATAACAACCTCATCCTATAATGGAATCATGTAACAAATGAAACTATATAACAAAGGAAACCTATTCCTCCACTTCTTCCAAGATACAGAGGAGTCATTGAGACCAGTAGAGCTGTAGTTGCACATATTCATGTATCATCTGATTGAGCTCTTGAGTGATCTTAGTGGAGATATGACTTATCTCAGCTTTGCATAGATGTGGGAGAGGAGTATGACTACTAGTGAGAATACTAGCATCTGGTATGTGAAAATAACGATCTGTGACATTAGCTCCCCTTTCAGGCCTGAGCTCTGTTGAAGGTTCTGGGTGTTGATGTTGTATAGATTCAAAGACTGAGGAGAGTCTTCTTGGGGGTGCAAAATGGTTGCTTGTGGGCCAGGCAGTGGCCTTGGGGAAGTCTGAGATAGTATCATCATTGCTACTGATGGAGACAAATCTAATTTGTCATTTTCATTCATTGTATTCACAAGAGCTTTCATCTGATTGCAGTGCTCTTCTCTTTAATGGCAATTCCTTTGGTGTCAAAGGGTTTTGTTCTGCTGAGGCATATTCCGCAGAGTTGGGTTCTGGCTAGGCATCATTGGTAAAGTTGTGGTGGGGTGGAGATGTTGGGGGAAAGTAATAGGTAGTGCCTGTAAACTCTACAGACATGTGTTTTGGCTTTGGAGCTCAGCAATCATTCGAGTTTGCTGATTGCATTCATGACTGAAATGATAGTTGGCAGTCTCAAGTAGGTTTACTCTTCATTGTAGATGTTCGATGAGCTCTACTTGACTTTGGTGTACTCTAAGGTGAGCTTGATACAGCTGTAGAGTCCTCTAGTAAGCGTGGTGTGTTTAATGATTAATAGGGTGGTCTATTTGTAGTTCTTCATCTTGATTGTTATTTCAAGCTGTCAATAGTGATACTCTGATAGGTTATGTAGGAAGTATGTTTTGATGGTTGCTTGGGGTAGGTAGATGCTGAAGATCTTAGTTTTCAATGGTTGCTGTTACTTCAAGGAGTGCTTGGATTGTTTCTTCATCCACCAGGTATTCATCTTAGTTCATGAACTTTACTGTTGGGGTTAGGAATTGCATGTCTGTCTTTTTGATAAGGTAGTATTTGCTTTGGGTTTATGTGGGTATTTCCAATAGAATTTTTCAATTAACTCAGGTGAGTTGGTGAAATTATCAGCAGGGTATGGTGCCGGACAATGCCAATCAACACCTTAGCGAACCCAAAACACGACCAACTTCAAACTCCTCTAAGTCAACAACAACCACTCAAAAGCTCAAATGCTTCTGTAAAAGTCTTTATTTGATGGTTGTCTAAAGAATTACAGAGGGGTTTAAGGAAATATGAACTTTCTGCTGTGCTAGAGCAGTTTAAAGATTTCCATTTTTTGCAGGGGAGGTGCCCAAATTAACACACACCAAAATTACTGTATCAAGTAATATCTTGGCAGCACCATACCTAATGCAGTAATTGATATCGCCGATCATTTTACTTTGTGAGATAACCTAACCCAATTTGGAAGGCGATTGCCGCTTAGTAAGTGACGGCGAATTAACACAGGTGTCGATTGGCAGTGTCCGGCACCATGCCACTCTTGGTCATGGGAAGGGTCATAGCCAGTCCACTGCACTTTGTATTGTAGTTTGCCATGATGCAGTCTTGAATTGATGATGACTTCTATTTCATATTCTTTCTCATCATCTATGATGATGGGTGGAGAGGGTTCTTTGCATTGAAGAGGAAGAGGGTTGTCAATGTAAGGTTGGAGAAGTGAAATGTAGAACACAGGATAGACCTTAATCAATGGTGGGAGGTCTAGCTTATATGCTCTGGAGCCTATGCATGCCAAGATGGAGAATGGTCCAAGTTTTTTGTAATCCAGTTTGTCTGATGGTCTCGTGGTCTTGATATGACATTTGAGTAACTACACTTTGTCTCCAATTGAGAGGTTAGGGTCTGGCACTCTTTTCTTATCAGTATACTCTTTATACCTTGCCTGAGACCACACCATTTCTGCATGAAGGATTTATGCAGTTGTACTAATTCATCTATATATGCCTTAATATAGGCTAGTCCTGATGACGCATCCTTGATGATCCATGTTTCTTTCTTGGGGTGGTATCCATAATTTGTACAAAATAGGGTAGTTTTAATGCTTTCTTGATAAGTATCATTGTAGGCAAATTGTGTGAACAGGAGAAGTTCTGACCAATCAGCCTGCTGATAGTTGTGGTATGCCCATATGTATTGTTCTAGAATGATATTGATTCATTCCATCTGCCTATCTGTCAAGACATGAAATGCTGTGCTTAAATTTTGTTTAATCCCCAGGTGTTTGGTTAGTTCTTCCCAGTATTGTGAGGTGAACAGTGATCCTCTATTGCTGACTATGTTCTTTGGGAGTCCATGGTGTGGGAAAATTATGTTCATAAATAGCTTTTCAAATTCTGGCACTCTCATCATTTTTTTGCAGGGTGTGAAGTGTGCCATTTTAGTGAGTCTGTCCAGTACTACCCATATACTATTATGCTGGTTTGATTTTGGTAGGCCTGTGATGAAGTTCATGCTGATGGAACTCTAAAGTCTCTCAGGTGCTTCGAGTGGTTTTAGCAATCCGAATGGGGAGTGGTTGGTAGGTTTTGTCCTCTGGTAAGTGTCGCAGTTTTTTACATATCTTTCAATGTCTTTTCTCATAGAGGGCTAGTGGTATTGTCTTGCTATTTTTTTGTATGTCTTCACCATTCCTTAATGTCCTGCTATTATGTTGTCATAGTTTGTTTGCAGGATCTCGATTCTGATCTTAGGATTATTGGGGATCCATATCTTGTCTTTGTAGGTGCCAGTGAAGATTCCATTAACTAGCTTGCAAAGTCTTAATGCAGTGTCTTTGCTAATGGTTTTTCCAGTTTCTAAATCTTGGATTGTCTGTTGAATTTTCTTGTCTTCCTTCATCACTTCTTTTAGTTCTGTTTCATAGTCTTCAGTTGTTACTGCTGTGATGGCTTCAACCTTCTAGTGATAGCTACCTCCTTTCTTGTCTTCCTAGTGTGTGGTGCAGTTGTCATCATACCAAAAGGTCCAGTGTAGTGCATCATGGGGTTCCAATCTTGGTGCAGTAATCATGTCTCCCAACGAGATTCCTGCTACTAGTCAATTATCCTCTCATGCTGGCTCTTCTTCCCAGCAGTTTGGGCTCAGTATCATTGCCATTTTGGAGGAGTCTACCCCCCCTTTTTGCAGGATGTCACCTGGCATCTTAGTTAAGGCATCCACTTTCCCATTCAGTATTCCTTTTTTGTACATAATCTTAAAGTCAAAACTGGCTAAGTTTCCTGCCCATCGGGTTTGCCTTCTATTCAGTTCTTTATTCCTCATAAATGGAATTAGATTGTCATGGTCTATGAATATCTGGATTAGATACCTGCTTCCTTCCATATAGCATCGCCATTCTTTGAATGCTTGAACAATGGCTAGCAATTCTTTGTCATGAATATTGTAATTCTTTTCTGTATCGGTCATAGTTTTTGAGCAGAATGCTATGGGGTATGTGGTTCCATCAGTATCTTTCTGGGAGAGCACTCCTGTGTAGACATAGTCTGAGGCATCCATTTCCAGAATTAGCTGTTTTGAGGTGTCGAAGTGTGCAAGTATCAATGTTTCTGTCATAGTCCTTTTGAAGTATTCAAATACCTCATTCTGTTCATTTTGCCATTACTATTTAGTGTCCTTTTTGGTAAGTTTTGTAAGGGGTATTGTAATACTACTAAAGTCCTGTATGAATCGTTAGTAGAAGTTACAGAATTCTAGGAATTTTTGAATATCTTTGACAGCTTGCATCCTTGGCAGGCATGATACTACTACTGTTTTCTTGGGGTCAGTTTCTATTCCTTCCAGTGTGATGATGAATTCTAAGTAGTCTGTTTTCAGGGTGTGGAATTCACATTTCATTGGCTTTAGCTTAATTTCACACCTTCTTAGAAGTTTGAGTACTTTGATGATATCTTGGATGTGTTATTCTAGTGTTTCAGAGTATATCAGAATGTTATCTAGGTATATGATGCAGCATATATCTATGACCATGTTTAGAATGTGGTTAATCCATCTTTGGAAGGTTGCTGGAGCATTGATGATGCCAAATGGCATACCTAGATACTCAAAGAGTCCATAGGTTGTTTTGAATGCTGTTTTCCATTCGTCCCCTTCTTTGATCCTGATATTGTGGTAGGCATCCTTGATATCTAGCTTCGTATAGTATTTGACCTCTCCTAGTCAGTCTAGTATACTTGAGATAAGGGGCAATAGATATTGATCCTTGATCATAACTTCATTTAGTCCCCTGTAGTCTGCACAAAGTTACAGTCCTCCATCCTTCTTTGCAATGAAGAGGATTGGTGTGGCTGCTGGGGAGGGAGATTCTCGGATCCATCCTCTGGCTAAGTTTTTATCAATGTAGACTTTGACTTCTTGGGCTTCTTTTTCTGATAGTTTGTAGATCATATAGGTTAGTACTGTCTTTTCTTCTTGTAGAATGATTTCATGGTCTATTCCCATTCTCATTGGGGGTGGGTTATTTCTTTCTTATTCCTCAAATATGTCCAGGAATTCATGATACCCAGCAGGTATCCTTTCGAGCAAGGAGATCTCGTTGGATTCTTCCTTCATATACTTTTCAGTGATTCATTGACTTATGGTGCTCCCCACTGCCACTATTATCTTGGCTGGGTTGCCAGTCCTCAGGAACTCATCATCTTCAGGCATGTCTTGGTTTTTGGACTATTCCTGTACAGTGACTCATGCCTCATAGGCTCTGATACTCTATTTCAACCTTGTAGGTTCTAGAGTATGGTTCATACTTGTTACTTCATAGGCTTTGTGATCCTGTTTCAGCAATTGGGGCTCTAGGATTGCCATCTTTAACTGTTCTTTCATTGCTTGGCTCTCATCAACCCCTCTGCTTTGGGGTGAACTTTTAAGGCAATTTTTTGCATAAAAGGGTGATGTAAATTTCACTCTCTTACTTCTCCAGTCTACAGCTGGTCCATATTTGACTAGCCATGGCATCCTCAGTATGATTCCTTGGTGTCTGTATTTTGTTACGTGTAGTTTGACTATTTTGTAATGACTGTCTATCCTCAATGGTAGTAGTATGGTGCCAGACAACCAAAACGTGCCCACAACAATCACCAAACAACAACCAATAGAATAATTGACAACGCAACCACTTTGAATGATAGAGGAAATTTGTCTGGTAGATAGATAGGTTAGCATCAGTTAAACATAATTACTAGAGGAAATTAAGTGGAACCCAGTGGTGAATGTAATCCTGATGTTTGAAATAGAGGGATTTTGTAAGGGCTATAGGAGTCGGCCAGGGAAAAAAAAAGCCAAGATACTAAGGAATTTAGTGAATCTTGGTCCGAGTGATATATTATGAATGAAACTATATCAAGTAGAGTTAGTAGATTGTCAGAAACAAGAGGAATGAGGTGAAGAGAAAAAAAAAACTAGCGAAAAGAATAATCAACATTCGCACAATAGGATTAGAACAACATCAACAATTACAATCACAAGGACATAGTCATGGTTACAGAAAAGCACAAATGCCAATTTAATCTTGCCTTAGGTCAGGCAAGAGAAGTCAAGAAAAACAAAAACGCATCCTTAAAGGTCAGTAGGTAGTCTAATAATAGATTGTGTATTACAAACCAGCATGGTTTGTAATGGTTTCACATGACATACAATTATATGTCATAAGTATTTCTTTTGTTAAAGGTTTTCGCACATGACTCAGTTGAGTCATACGATATTATGTTTCACACTATGACTCACCTACAAGTCATAGGGTCTCACATGATTCACAGTCGTGAGTCATAGTTAATTATGTTTGAATTTGATTGGTATGTTGAGCGTTGACTCATAGGTACACCTATGAGTCATGAGGATTAAGAGGCATGACTTCGTTTATATGAGTCATGAGGTTTTGCACATGACTCCTTTAAGGTCATGGGACTTTCACGCATGACCAAGTATGGTTATGAGATTATATATTACACGAGTGTATGAGTCACAGTTGTGACTCATTTGATTTGTAAGCAGGTTGCTGGAAGAACTATATAAGGAGGTCGGTAGGACCTGATAGTTAGTTCTTCATGCAACTACCTAAGTTATTTCCTATCTTATAAGTTATCAATAAAATACCTTTACGCTCTTTATTTATAACGACCAATGATCACGAAGAAGAACAAGATTAATAGTGGTTAGCACTATAAGGACTTAGTATTGGCAATGGACAATATCTAGGATGTAGCCTAAGATAACAAGTATTAAGAATTCTCGAAGGAAAGAAAATACAATAGAAGGTAAGTAAGGATTACCTCCAAGTGAAGCTAACTACAGACACGTTGCCTATTGCAAGATATAAGAAAGGACAGATCTTATAGCCAATCATAACATCGTGATAGACTCAACTGCCTAAAAATTATTTTCTCATGATTAGCATTAGAACTAATAGGATGAATACAGGGCAAGGAAAAGGAAGAAGAAATCACTTACACCAATTACCAGAGTGAGAGCGATGCTGAACCTGAGCCCCCTAATAGTGATGATAGCAATTCCAAGTTCGAGGAAGATGTGGAGACAGAGAGTAGGTCAACCATCATGGATGAGGGATGGTGTGGTGAACATGAAGGTGAGAATCATGAGAGAGGGGAAGAAGAGGAAGAAGAGGAAGAAATTGTAAAAGGAGGCCAGCTAGTAACAGATCTCCAATATCATGATAGAGCTGGTGGTCATCTCAAGTCTGTTTGGGGAGTAGGATCTGCCCGAATGGAGCGAAGGAAGCAGCAAGTGAGATGACTTCTGAAAAATGAGGCTTCGAAATGCTACGATATATGTACACTTTGGGAGAGAGGAAAAATCTTGGGGGTTTGTAAAAGTCTCGAGAATGCTGTAGAGCTGCAGGAAGAGAGTATTTTTGAAGGAGCAAACCATATACCTTTATTGGCTGAGGTCCTATGAGGCTGTAGCCCACCACTCTGAAGGCCAAATTCGGAAGAGAGAGAGACTGTGCTTGCCAATATGATATTCTTATTATGTCATAAGCAGAAAATCAAGGAAAAGTATGGAGATGATAGACTTACTGGTACATTTCGTCAATGGCATGATATGGTTTTACAGTTCCTCTGAGCACAAAAGAGAAAGGAAAACTTTAGGCTAAGAAGGCAGAAAGTAGCTTTGGGGATAGCTAATAGCCATAGCAGAGGCATGCATACTGCTCATATGATAATCCAGTGGGAGTTACAATAGATTGAAGGGAGGGAAATAGTATGAGGCAGACAAGGTGGAGGGGATGGCAGAATTGTGACATGATTTGAAGATGAAGGTGTATTGCTAGCCATAAGAGAATATATTATGCATACTGGTGAATGTAAGTATATAAATACATTCTAATCTTTCTTGTTAATTCTACAATATTAGAGAAGAAAATACATGTGATAGTTAAACTAGAAGTTGCGAATACAGGAGTTACAGCATGAGGTTTAGCAAAGGTGGTTGCTAATTATCTCAACCCCAATACCGACGCACATACAATTCAATCATCTCATCAATCGCTTACACCTGGTAGGGAGCTTACTGAGGAAAGCCAAGAGGTGGAAGGAATGGTGTTGGAGGCAATAGAGCAAGTTGGAATTCAGGATGGGGTTGCAGAGACACATCATCGAAAAAGGAAAGGTATAAGAGGTCAAACTATGTGAAGATAGTTAGCATGCCTTGGCTTTCATTGGACAGATGTCCAAAAGGGTGTCTATATCAATGGCCATGAAAGGCCTGATGTTATTAAGGAGAGAGTACACTTTTTGGGGCAATTAGAAGGACTACAGCTATATTTGGTTGAATTTGATGAGCTGGGAATGATTAAGGCTAAGGTCTATCTACAAGGGTGTGAGGTTGGAGGATTATATGATGAAGGTAAAGATGCAGGGTCCAAAGGTTGTAGATGGTAATGGTTGGGTTCTTTCCCTTCCTTTCGCATTCTCTTCTAGTATACAACTAAAGAGCCTCCTTTGAGAGCACCAACCCTAAACCATAAGATATAACTAGGCTATACATAATATCACTACATATACCTTCCCCCTCAAAAAAAGTTCACCACCCCTTCACTTTTTTTTTTATTTTTTTATTTTTGTAGATAATTACTCCTCGGACTCAACTAATATCTAGTCTCTGCTTGGAGTCTTATGTTTTCCCACCCCTACCCTTCATTGAAATAATAAAGATTTATCCTTCTTCTCTTGATACAATAAACATACTTCCATCATCATGTTTGGCTTCTGTGGTTCCCTTCAAGAGATTTAACATTCTTTGTTTCTGCTTTCTTCCACTTCTCCTTAATGTACTTGTTTGTTTTTCCTTCTCACTACTGGGTATTGATATCTCAAACTTGGCCAATGCATCCTCAGCATGGGTTAGATTCTCTAGTGGTTCCCAGGTGTGCTTATCTTCACCCACCTATTTCACTTCATACTCCAATCTTCCTTTCTCCTGAGGATTCTGTCTCCTTGATAATATTTTTTCCAACTCAAATGATGCTGCAGCTTCTTCAAATCCACAATTCCATTCAATGCGTAATGGGAGTGGCCCATCCTGCAACCTTGAGTGATCAACCATAGACTTCTTCAGGTTGTCAACATTAATAGTCCTTGAAATCTTCCAATGTTTTGGGAAGTCCACAATCTCAAATGCATTCTCTCCCCTTGCCTTGCCAAGTTCGATTTCACCCATATATCGGTGTTGTAAAGCCTTTCAGTGAGAATTGTGGGGAATGTTTTTTCCTGCACTTACTGCATCATTGACATAAGTAACAGGAAGGTTACGAGTAGATATATATACTTTAACTCTTTCCTGGAAGGAATGTGGTCACTAGTGGTGGTTGGCAGTAATCACTGACTGCTCTTTGGCATGAAATAGGTTTTGTCGAATCTCTGACAAAATATCTCTCATTCTCTCTGCAAATGTCAGACCTGAGCTCCCAGAGTTGCCTTCATTGCTCCGTTTAGTACAGCGATAGTTTGTTCCACTGGTTCACATATTCCAAGCAGCAGCAATTGTATCTAAAGTTATTCGAGAAACGTAACCAAGGTCAGCTTCAAAAGGTGTCATCTGGATAGCTACTTGGATCGTAGAATTATAAGCAAATTCAGCCAATGGTAAGAGCTTGTCCCAGCTTTTTTGTCAGTTTGTTGCACAAGCTCTGAGGTAACACTCCACAATGCTATTTACCTTTTCGGCTTGCCCATCAGTTTGTGGATGAAAAGCTGTACTCATTGCCAGCTTAGTTTTCCAGATACTCATAAGCTCTTTCCAGAAACAGGAAGTAAACCCAACATCTCTGTCCAATATAATTATATCTGGTAGCCCATGCAATCGTACATAAGATTCCAAGAAAAGTTGAGCAAATTCTGCAGAAGATATACGTTCAGTAGTGGCTATCCAGTGTGCTCGTTTTGTTAACCCATCAATGAAGGTAACTATAGTATCGTTTCCTTACTCAGTCTTGGGAAGTTTAGTAATAAAGTCAATATTAATTCTTTCCCACCAGTTCTGTGGTATATCAAGAGGCTGCAGAAGCCCATAGGGTACTTGGTTTGAAGACTTTGTCCTATGACAGGTAGCACATCCATGGACATATCTCTTAGTTTCCTGAAAGAGTCAAGGCCAAAAGAAACGTTGTGCAATTGCTGAGGCTATTCATCTTGCACCAGAATGACTACTGGAGAGACTGTTATGTGCCTCATAGAATATTGTAGCCTGGAGGTCTTGGTATCTAGGAATACATAATGCTCCTTTCTGTGTATGGATAATATAGCCCTCTGAGTCAAGCCAGTACAGCCGAGCTCGTGCTTGCCTTTGTCTCATTTTTGCTTGACGTTCTCTGACCCCACCTGTTCTCTCCACTGTCTTCTTTCCTTGTAACCACTGAATAACATCACTGAAGTATGGGTCATGGCCATATCCTTCCTTAACTTTCTCCAGCCATGTCACTCCCTCCTCAACTAGTAAAGTTGATAGTTCGAGACAGGTAATCTTTTGCTTGCTATTGGGTATCGGGGGGTCTTTATAGTCTGGACGACGGCTTAAGGCATCTTGGATATAGTTTTTTGCTCCAGGAAGGTAGTCAATTTCCATGTCATATTCTTGTAAGTCTTGGAGAACATGCATTTGTTGGAATGAAAGTCGGGATTGAGTTAACACATGCTGGATGCTTGCATGGTCTGTAGAAACTTTAATTTTTGCCGACCCCCTAGCAGATAATATCGCCAATGACTCAAGGCATCTCTTATGGCTAGTAACTCTTTATCATAAGTAGAATACCGACTCTCTGCATCTGATAACTTCCATGAGAAATATGCTAATATCTTCTCCTCTCCACCCTCTCCATCTTTTGCACCCTGCACTTGCCTAAGTGTTGCTCCCTCAGCATAGCCTGAAGTATCAGTTCGTACAATAAACTCTAAGTTATCTCGCTCTGGCAATGATAGTGCTGGAAGTGTTGTAATAAGTTCCTTGAGTTTTGCCATTGAAGATACCACCTTCTGGTACATTTCGGGATTTGACATCACATTATCAAAGACTGTCTGATCAATGTTCAGAAGATTAAATAAGGGAAGTGCATGCAAAGCAAAATGAGGTGTAAATCGGTAGTATACTCCTGCCAACCCAAGGAATGATCTGACATCTTTTTGTGACTTCACTATTGGCCAATCTAGAGCTGCTTTTATCTTCTCCTCTGTTATTTTAACACCCTCCTCCCCAATATCGAAGCCCAAGAAGTTTACCTCTTGAACAAAAAAAGAACACTTCTTATCCTTCAGAAGGAAGTTTTGCTCCCTGATTGATTCAAGAATACTCCGCACATGCTTTTCATGAGCTTCTTTCATTTCTGAGAATATAAGAACATCATCTAAGAATACAATACAGTACTCTGTGTGTTTTTCCAGAACTTCACCAATCATTCACATAAACCAAGCAGGGGCAGTGGCAATTCCCTGCAGTATAATAAGCTACTCAAATAAACCATCTGGCCCAACAAAAGCAGTCTTCTCGATGTCCTCCTCCACTACCCTGTTTTGATGGTAACCAGACCAAAAGTCAATCTTCAAAAACCACTTTTTGCCTTGAAGACGATCCATTAATTCCTCTGGATATGGTAGAGGAAATCTATCTTTGATTAAGATTGAATTGAGTGCTCTATAATCAATGACCATTCATAATTCCCCTGCATCTCCACCTGGCTTAAGAACAAAGAGCACTGGTGCCACTTAAGGTGACTTAGACTTCCTGATCCATCTTCGGTCTAGGAATTCTCTGGTTTGCCTCTTATATTCACTCCATTCTGCTGGGGTGAGCCTATATGGACTCCGATATACATCAGCAAAAATATTATCTTGCGCCCCGTGCGTCCTGTGCATCTGATGCACAGGGTGCCCATAACGATAACTGTTAACCAGGACATGCTGTCAAACTGACGTCACGTCCTGACGTCGAGTTGTGCACCTGGTGCGTCCTGATGGTATCCGGACACGGACCCCTATGCCTGGTACGCCCTGACAATGCCTGGCACTTCACGGTTGCATCCTGATGACATCTGGTCCTCAACTGTTGCATCCTAAGGCCGTCTGGTCCTAAGCGAGTACATTATAATAACATCTAAGGAGAGCGTCTAAAATTCAAAACTCCTGACACTAGCATACCAGCAGTGTGACCCATATAGGACTTAGGTCACAAAGTTTCTTTTTGTAAAACTATTTCAATTTCATCTGTTCTATATAAATTTATAACTAGTATACATGAGCAAGATACATTTCGCATGAGCATTCCTTTAACAGATGAATACTAGTTCCTTAACAGGCTATAGCTTCCCAGGGACTGATGCCAGGAGGACGTGGGAGGTGGCGTTGGAAAGCTGGCATTGAGGGGATTCCGGAACATGTCTAACAGGCACGAGCGAATGGCTGGACGTCAAGATATCTGTCTTCAAAGTTAGCAGAAATTTACCAGTAAAGACCATTTCTATAGCAGCCTGTAACTCGGCGGGGACTGATGCCAGAAGGGCATGGGAGGCGCCGTTGGAAAGCTGGCATCGAGGAGATTCCAGAACATGTCTGACGGGCACAAGCGAATGGCTGGGCGTCGAGATATCTGTCTTCAAGGTTAGCAGAAATTTACCAGCAAAGACCATTTCCATAGCAGCCTGTAACTCGGTGGGGACTAATGCCAGGAGGACGTGGGAGGCACCGTTGGAAAGCTGGCATCGAGGGGATTGAGAAACACGTCTGATGGGTGCGAGCGAATGGCTGGGCGTTGAGATATCTGTCTTTGAAGTTAGCAGAAATTTACCAGTAAAGACCATTTCTATAGCAGCCTGTAACTCGGCGGGGACTGACACCAGAAGGGCGTGGGAGGCACCGTTGGAAGGCTGGCATCGAGGTGATTCTGGAACATGTCTGACCGGTGTGAGCGAATGGCTGGGCGTCGAGATATCTGTCTTTGAAGTTAGCAGAAATTTACCAGTAAAGACCATTTCCATAGCAGCCTGTAGCTCGGCGGGGACTGATGCCAGGAGGACGTGGGAGGTACCGTTGGAAAGCTGGCATCGAGGGGATTCCAGAACATGTCTGACGGGCACGAGCGAATGGCTGGACGTCGAGATATTTGTCTTCAAAGTTAGCAGAAATTTACCAGTAAAGACCATTTCCATAGCAGCCTGTAACTCGGTGGGAACGGACGCCAGAAGGGCGTGGGAGGCGCCGTTGGAAAGCTGGCATCGAGGGGATTCCGGAACATGTTTGAACGGCACAAGCGAATGGCTGGGCGTCGAGATATCTGTCTTCAAAGTTAGCAGAAATTTACCAGTAAAGACCATTTCCATAGCAGCCTGTAACTCGGCGGGGACTGATGCCAGAAGGGCGTGGGAGGCACCGTTGGAAGGCTGGCATCGAGGGGATTCCGGAACATGTCTGACCGGCGTGAGCGAATGGCTGGGCGTCGAGATATCTGTCTTTAAAGTTAGCAGAAATTTACCAGTAAAGACCATTTCCATAGCAGCCTGTAGCTCGGCGGGGACTGATGCCAGGAGGACGTGGGAGGCACCGTTGGAAAGCTGGCATCGAGGGGATTCCAGAACATGTCTGACGGGCACGAGCGAATGGCTGGGCGTCGAGATATCTGTCTTCAAAGTTAGCAGAAATTTACCAGTAAAGACCATTTCCATAGCAGCCTGTAACTCGGCGGGGACTGATGCCAGAAGGACGTGGGAGGCGCCATTGGAAAGCTGGCATCGAGGGGATTCCAGAACATGTCTGACAGGTGCAAGCGAATGGCTGGGCGTCGAGATATCTGTCTTCAAAGTTAGCAGAAATTTACCAGTAAAGACCATTTCCATAGCAGCCTGTAGCTCGGCGGGGACTGATGCCAGGAGGGCGTGGGAGGCGCCGTTGGAAAGCTGGCATCGAGGGGACTCCAGAACATGTCTGACGGGCGCAAGCGAATGGCTGGACGTCGAGATATCTGTCTTCAAAGTTAGCAGAAATTTACCAGTAAAGACCATTTCCATAGCAGCCTGTAGCTCGGCGGGGACTGATGCCAGAAGGGCGTGGGAGGCGCCGTTGGAAAGCTGGCATCGAGGGGACTCCAGAACATGTCTGACGGGCACAAGCGAATGGCTGGACGTCGAGATATCTGTCTTCAAAGTTAGCAGAAATTTACCAGTAAAGACCATTTCCATAGCAGCCTGTAGCTCGGCGGGGACTGATGCCAGGAGGACGTGGGAGGCACCGTTGGAAAGCTGGCATCGAGGGGATTCCGGAACATGTCTGACAGGCACAAGCAAATGGCTGGGCGTCGAGATATCTGTCTTCAAAGTTAGCAGAAATTTACCAGTAAAGACCATTTCCATAGCAGCCTGTAACTCGGCGGGGACTGATGCCAGAAGGGCGTGGGAGGCGCCGTTGGAAAGCTGGCATCGAGGGGACTCCAGAACATGTCTGACGGGCACGAGCGAATAGCTGGACGTCGAGATATCTGTCTTCAAAGTTAGCAGAAATTTACCAGTAAAGACCATTTCCATAGCAGCCTGTAGCTCGGCGGGGACTGATGCCAGGAGGGCGTGGGAGGCGCCGTTGGAAAGCTGGCATCGAGGGGATTCCAGAACATGTCTGACGGGCGCAGAGCGAATGGCTGGGCGTCGAGATATCTGTCTTCAAAGTTAGCAGAAATTTACCAGTAAAGACCATTTCCATAGCAGCCTGTAGCTCGGTGGGGACTGATGCCAGGAGGACGTGGGAGGCACCGTTGGAAAGCTGGCATCGAGGGGATTCCGGAACATGTCTGAATGGCACAAGCGAATGGCTGGGCGTCGAGATATCTGTCTTCAAAGTTAGCAGAAATTTACCAGTAAAGACCATTTCCATAGTAGCCTGTAGCTCGGCGGGGACTGATGCCAGGAGGACATGGGAGGCACCGTTGGAAAGCTGGCATCGAGGGGATTCAGAAACACGTCTGATGGGTGCAACCGAATGTCTGAGCATTGAGATATCTGTCTTTGAAGTTAGCAGAAATTCACCTGTAAAGACTATTTCTATAGCAGCCTGTCGCTTGGCGGAGAGTGATGCCAGGGGGATGTGGGAGGTGCCATTGGATAGCTGGCATCAAGGGAATTCAGAAACATGTCTGAGAGGCGTGAGCAAATGTCTAGTCGTTGAGATAACTGTCTTTAAAGTTAGCAGAAATTTATTAATAAAGACTATTTCCATAAGAGCCAGCGACACCAAGAGGAACTGTACTAGAAGTTAGCTGAAGGTTGCCTTAGAACTCTGACTCTGACATCACATCAGGATATCAGGGTGTCAAGATATTGGTCTTTGATGTCACCAGATTAGAGTTTGCAGGATTTATTAATAGTAGATGTAGATGTTGAATGTAACTAAAAAGAATGATCAGAAAACGCGTGTATGAAAACATAACATGCTGTGTTACCTAAGATATCACAAATATCACTCGTTTTTACAATGAATGCAACTGTCATATTCGCTCCCTTCAGAGTTATGAGAATGAAATAGACTTGGATATCAGTGTACTGTATCATTTCATCAAATTGAGAATCTCTATACAGGGTTCCAATCTCCATTTCAAGACAACTAATCCCCATAGAGCCTACGATTTAACAAAAAGGGGCAAAGGAGATCATGTTAACTCCTGTTAAGCAGCCTGAACTTTTGTTAACCTACTGTTACTTATGTGCTTTGGTGATCAAACCTTGCCCCAGCACTACCCAATTTGACAAAATAATATGCTATTTGAGTCTTCTCCTTTTTTTGTGCCTAATTTGGTTAAGCTTTTACAGTCAGTGGCTAATATGTGGCTGGCTGCAACCTTATGTCCAATCCAAACTCAGGAGGCAAGTGAGCATCCCTGCAGAACTCAGGATGCAACCAAGTGTCCAATCCATACTCAGGAGGTAACGGAGCATCCCTTCAGAACTCAGGATGCACTAGGCGCAACTGAGTGTAACTTCCCAACTCAGGATGCAACCGAGTATCTCATACAAACTCAGGATGCACTAGGTGCAATATAGTGGTACATCTCAACTCAGAATGCACCAGGCGCACCAGGCACATGAGAAATGCAGCTTGTGTCAGGACGCAATGCCCATGCATCAGATGCCAGATTTTTTTTTGCTGATGTGGGGCCTCAGTTCTAGGCATTAAACGTATTCGAAAATCACCAAACTTCTGCTGATGTGGTGGAAGCCCTCATGGTTCACGGAATAGATCCTGAAACTCTTCCCAAATCTTCCCATCCAGTGAGCAAAGGTTGCTAAAGATCAACTCCATACCCTCATCATCTGCTCTATTCTCATTCATTGTTGATGTGAGAAGCTTCTCATCCTCATGGATAGAGACATCAATCTGTCCCATAAGTACCTCAACTACCATATGCATTACCTCCCCTGAATGCTCTTGCCCACCTCCTTCCTCTCCTTCCTTTGCTTCTCCATTTTTTACCCTCTCTTTTTCTCCTTCTTTTTCTCATTTCCTACAGTGATCATCCTTTTTGTTCTCTCCCTCCAGGTATGCATGCTCTAAGCCCATCTCTTTCTCTTTTAACCCCATGATCTCATAGCGCCACCCCCCTTCAGCTCCACATTCTCATACAACCTTCAGTATATTATTTCGGTGATCTATCTCATGGTCAACTTCAGCTAACCATTCATTTCCAAGAATGATATCATACTTTATAAGATCAAAAAGAATAAACCATCCCATGTAGTGTAAACTACCAAACAGTATTGTTAACTCCACCTTCCTCAGAGAAATATCAATCACGGAATCTGCCATAGTGACTTTTATTCTCCCAGCTTCAACTCGCTTGAATGGATGTTTTGCATGTATTTAAAGTCTCTCGACAAAACTTGGACAAACAAACTTATGACTGGCTCCACTATCACTCAAGATGTGAGCTCTGATTTCTGAGATTCTAGAAAATGTTTCGATTAATTTACCACCATCTCTCCTCACAACCTCCTCAGAGTGTCTTAATACCGGAACATAAAAGTGTAATAGATTGGAATTGTGGCTAATACTTGCTACTGATCCATACATGACCACATCTTCCACAATATCCTCCACCTTACTACACTTTTTATGTTCTTTGAGTAGGACCAACTTGCACTCTTGGCCAGTCTATACTAGTTTTTTGACACCTGGTGTCCTTGAGCTATTGCCTTACTACTACCATTGGTCAGAGATCTGGTAAGACCAGGATTCGATTGAGTAACCATCACACCAGGTTCATCATTCCTGTTTCCATTCCTCTTGTTGGATAAGGGGCATAACCTGGCAAAATGACCCATAGCTTTGCAGTTGTAACATTAAATGTGAGCAAATCGGTTAACAACAATAGTAGAAGGGCGAGGGAAACTTTGGCTTGTGCTTTGTTGACTCTTCTGAAGATAGAGTGTAGAAACTTCAGATGTTGGTTTCGAGATCAAACTTCACTGGAAGAGGGCAGTATCAAGTTCTGCAACATATTCCATACAGTTACTCAGATAAATCGGTTTGTTAATCATTCAAAGTAGTCAGAGATGAGTGATGAGATTTCAACGGGCTGTTGGATTTTCTTCAAGTTTGTCTTTATAGGCATCTAAAACCTGTGCCTCCTCCAGTGGTGCATATGGATTCAACTCTGATCGTACTTGTCAAAACACCTCATTAAAGGCTGTCACAGAGCCATTACGTGATATTTTCAACTTTCTCCAGGTCTCCTTTAATGTGTCAACAGTATCAAGTGGAAGGTACTCAGCCTTCAGTTTATTCTGAAACTGTTCCCATGATGTCGGCACTCCAAGAGGGAACATATGTCTTGCCCAACTAGCAGCTGCATCCTTAAGTTGCATCACAGCATAAACACCCCACCCCTCATCTCTTGCTTGCCCAGTCTCATCTACCCATCCAATTTCATGACAGTGGAGATCGAAGTGACATTGTAACTCACAAAGAAAATTCATAACCCCAGAAAGGGAGTGCTCTCCATGAAAAACTGGAAGTATTCGATGGCCAGAATCAGAAATCATGAACTTGTTCTTTGTGTGGAATCCACGTTGTATGCCGATATCAGTATCATCATTACCTTCAAGAGAGGTAGAACTCAACAGGCGGATCAATTGAGTATTGCTTGTTTCTGAAGTCTGAAGCTTACTCTCTAGTTCCTTCAGCTTTTCAGCCATCTCAAGCACAGCTGGAGCATTCAAGTACGTCGACAAAGCTTCCTGGAGTTGAATAATTTCCTCATCTTTCTTTTCTAATTGTGCCTCATAAGTCTCGACAGCTTCGAATGCTTCATCCTCAAAGGTCTCAATAAACTGTCTGGTTTGACCATCGTATGAAGTCACCCCTTGCTCAATAACCCAGTTTCTATACTTCTTATACTCTTCGGTACATGCTACACCTTCCTCCTGCACCAGGAGATAAATCTGACCATCATACTCATGTACTTCTCGAATCTCCTCTTCTGCTTCTCCACGGGCTCCCAATGCACTTGTAACTGCTGACATGCCCAGGAAACCATGACCGGCTTCATCACTATGGCCTTTTCCACTACCTCCAGCAATGAAGTAATCAGTTAATCAATGACCCTTCCTCATGCTACTTGCATTTCCACCTGCACCCTCATTCAATCTTGCCATTGCTTGGGATCGTCTTAATGGTAATCTTGATATCTTTATTGTAATGTATACAGGGTAAAGCAACTCAAAGTCAATTGCCATATGTATTCTCCTTGATTTTGGTTCTGTCTGTATCGATATTCTAGTTTTCTGATGGCAATATGACCAATAGGGAGTTGTTTGTCTTTTTTTTTTTTTTTTTTGCCATGGGGTTCTTCTTTGTCTTCAAACTGTGATGACCAAGAAACTAATAATTAGCTTCTGCAGGTAATTGCTGTTGCTACCAATTTGATGAAGGCAAAGATGCAGGGTCCAAAGGTTGTAGATGGTAATGGTTGGGTTCCTTCCCTTCCTTTCGCATTCTCTTCTAGTATACAACCAAAGAGCCTCCTTTGAGAGCACCAACCCTAAACCCTAAGATATAACTAGGCTACACATAATATCACTACATTATATCCCCCAGTAATCCTAGTTACCCATGATGAGAGTACTTTAAATAGCAATGAAGCTAGATCAAGGGCTTTGATGGCTGCGGAAAGTACATATCTACATCCTAAAGGCTGAGGAAGAGGAATCATGATCTCAGATTTCTTGCTACCATGTGGTTGCCTCACAGTAGAACACCTTACAATTCAGCAGCATCAGTCTTTGGATCTTCCACTACACGCATCAAAAACCTTTGAATTTGGCTCTCAAAATCATGCTGGCTATTGGTGTATAGATGATATAATTAGTCACACACAGGACATAGCAGTTAAGATGTTTGAGGCTGTCTACATAGGGTATAAAGCGCTTTTTTTATTTGATAATGCTTCCAGTCACAGCTCATTTGCCAAAGATGCGCTAAGGGTACAAAATATGAACCTAAGTGGAGGTGGAGACCAGCCAGTAATGCAGGATGGGTTCTTTCTTAAAGATGAGATTCGTATTGTGCAGAAAATTGTAGATGAGAATGGGGTACCAAAGGGTATTGAGACTATTCTACATGAGCAAGGGCTATGGACCATGGGCTTACGATTGGAATGTCCTAAAATACAATGTGGTGGGTGTCAGACAAGGAAGAAATGCAAGATTTATGTTAAGGGAAGCTATTATCTGACCCATAAACCACAAAGAGGAAAGAAGAAGGACTGTAGGGGAAATCAGTTCTGTTCACCATGTCAGCTATGCGATTTATGTACCACCTGGTGGGCCTGTCTACAATGTACTAAAAAGGTATATTGTGAGGATTGCAGACAATTTATTGGATGGAAATGTCTAGCATGTGAAATCTTACCACCCTCTTGCTCTGATTCAGGTATGAATCCTACTCCCGGAAGTGGGCAACTATGTGTTCTGAATTTTTATGTTATTTAATACCAGAAAAATATGAACATATTTTTGCCCCTGAGCTTAGTGTAGTTTCCCCCCCTCAAGTAGAAATTTGACACTAACCTATGTATCAATAATAATATAGCCTGCTGTGCATGCAAAATTCTATCATTGCAGTTTGACTTTTTGCATCAGAAAGGAAAGCTGCAGGAAATAATCAAGGGTACTGGGTATTTGGTATTATTTTATCCAAAATTTCACTGCGAGTTGAATTGGATAGAATACTATTGGGGCCAGGTTAAGAGATATACCCAGGATAATTGTAAATACAATTATGAGGCATTAAAGACTGTAAGTTCATTTGTCTCTAACTATCAACTCCATATTATTCTATATACAATTTCTCAAACCTATATCATGGTTAGATCATCCCACAAGCATTGTCTTCCATCAAGCCAACTACAATTTTACTCTTTTTTGCACAAACACAGAGGATCATGGAGGCTTACCATTGTGGGCTCCAATATGGTACAACAGAGTACTGTGAATACCTTTCACACTGCCGTGTTCGCCATTTGGAAGACGATTTTTAAATTTAAATACAAAATTCCCTTCTAGTCCTTCGTTGATTGAGATTCCTAGAAAATTGGCTAAAACACATTTTCAATTTTACTCATCTTTCTAAGTCCTTCTCCTTTCCTTTATACTTCTTTGAGTACTGTATATAGATCTAAATCTCAACTCACAACCTTCTTTTGTCACATATATAGGACCATTACCACTTACTTTAACTATTCTATCATAAACACTGCACACAAAGCAGGTGTGCCAAGGTCATGGGTGGTATCATAATATATCACTCACTTTCTGATGCACTTGGCCACAGGGCAGATTTTGGTTGTCCAGCACCATACATGATGGGTAATCATAAATCCCAACTCTCCTCTTACTGTGTGGAGGGGGATGTCATTTTGTCTGGTTAGCATTAAATTGAGTCAGGTAGCGCTTTCAAGGTCTATAAAGTTGTCTATAGCTCCACTGTTGATCATAATATGGAGTTTTTCTTCTGTATCTTCATTTGGGCTGTATGCCTGTAGTATAATTCATGAATCGTGATCTCAGTCCTTTGATATGGCTTCAAAAGAAGTTGCTTGCAGTGTCATTGGTTGGGGGCCTAACAGTCTACTGCTTCCTGCAGGCCCTTATCATTTAAATGTTCTATTTCTACTGCATTGACCTTGAATGCATTTGCTCTTCCTCTGCATTCTTTTGCTCTGTGGCCTACTTTGCCACATTGTAGGCATAGATTCTGTCTTTTGCATCTATCGTATTCCTGCTTTTCTAGTTTGGTAAGTCTTGAGAATCTGTTAGCATCGATGTCCATGGCATCACCTCCCTGTGATATTATCTGGAGTTTGTATTGTGGAAGCTTTGGAGGTGCATTATTTTGTGGTTCATAGGATTGTTGGCTGCTCTACTTCATCTGTCAGACCAATTGGATCTTTGCTTCTTGCTGTATTCCCCAGTCAGCAAAGGTGGCTGGTGTTGCACAGGTTTCATATTGATTCTGATAGCAGTCCAATAGTTCATTACTGGTTCCTTTCTGAAGGTAAGGGAGATATCCTTCATCAGTGTAATCTACTTCTGTCATAAGTAGTCTGAAGTCTGACCAGTACTCACTGAAGGCTCAGTATCCTTGTTTGATCTTGTCCATGGTGTTAACTGCCTTTTCTTTAGCTTACTTATCTCCAAACGTATCTTGTAGGTCTTTTGTAAATATTACATAAGTTGTCTATAGGGCTGTCATTCCTCCTTCTATGATGGGTACCAGCCAGTTGAGGGCCTTGCCTCTAAAGAGGGTCTGTGCATAATTGATTTTCACTTCATCCGTTTCATATTTGTGGGGTTGTATGTTGAATATAGGTTGTAGGTTAGCCAGGAAGCTGTGAAGGTTGGTTGGGTCACCTTCAAATTCTTGTAGATCTTTTGGCTTGATACCTTCTCTATTGCCACCTACATTTTCTTGGATTCCAGCAAGGATTTGGGCTGTGAAATGTATCAATTGATCATTTGACATGTGGGTACTGCCTTAGGGGTTGCTCACTTCTGCTACTCCTGACATGTCAGGTGGTATGAATGGAGTATCTCTGAATGACATAGATTGTCAGGCAGTTCTTGTATTATCTGATGTTTCTGGTTCTCTGTAACAGGTGGTAACCTGTGTGAACTAATACAATAGGGATCGGCAGTAGGCCAGCTATCGTTCGATTCCTAAGGGAGACTAGAGAGGTAAAGACAAGAAGGTCTTAGAAGAAGCGAAGGGGAAAGGGAGCAAGAGAATCGCCGTTCAACCAAGTATATTTCTTATCTAGGTTCTGTCTGAAGTCTGGCATTTCCTGCTAGTCAGGAAGTCTGTCTTAAATACATGATTTCCTCCACCCAAGGTAGAGGCTCCTGAAAACCTGCAACCACTGTCATTACCGGTAAGTGTACACTACCGGAATCTTGTGGTCCTACCAGAGTCCTGAAAGCCCAAGGCAATCCCTCACCAAAGCCCTATCACTACTGCCGGTATACATAACCATTCCTTCCCTTGGAATCCCTAGGGCACAACCTTGCCAGTACAAAAGCATAACTAAAACAAACATAACATGTTACCGGAATCCTAGTGATACCGGTAGTGAAACAATCAATCAATCAAAGCAAAAACAAACAACATAACATAACAAAGGAAAACATAAGCGTAACCAGTATACAGTTGCCAGAACATGTACACATGTTACATTCTCCTAGTAACCTAGGTAGTGATAGAGTGACTAGGCTATAGGTCAATGAACCAGTTCTTGAGAGTGCAGTAGTGAGATCTTCAAGGTTGAAGGTTGCTATAGTGGCATTCAGTACTGAAAGGGAGGTGCAATCAAATGTGACAAACCACTACTTCTTGGTACAGTAGGGAACACCTACTCTATCATTCTTGATATTACTGGGTCAGGTCCCAGATATCTCAATCAAGCAATGATCATAGTAGGATGATATAATTGTTCACAGGATCACCAACATCAATCAGAGCCTTCTTCTCACTCTTCAAGATATAGGTTGGATGCACATGGGACTATAGTATGTGAACCAAGAAGTAGCTTATATGTATAAGTGATTATGTAAGGAAACTAAACAACATAAAAGTCCTAGGCTTTATATATCCATTGCCAGCCTCCTGATTATTCAAGTGCATACATAATCATTTCCTAGCCATCTCTTAACCTCCTGGATTCCTCTACAGAAATACCATTAATGTGATGGCTGGTATAAAGAATAATAAATAATATAATCATGCTTAAGGAAATCCTCCTACCTGCTGCCATTAATCCGATTGTCGTAACAACCTCATCCTATAATGTAATCTTGTAACAAATGAAACCATATAGCAAAGGAAACCTATTTCTCCACTTCTTCCAAGATACAAAAGAGTCATCGAGACCAGTAGAGCTGTAGTTGCATATATTCATGTGCCATCTGATTGAGCTCTTGAGTGATCTTAGTGGAGATATGATTTATCTCAGCTTTGCATAGATGTGGGTGAGGAGTATGACTACTAGTGAGAATACTAGCATCTGGTATGTGAAAATAATGGTCTGTGACATCTACAGATTTTGTCAAATAATGTAGAAACTTTTGTGATTCACCATTGTAGGACTTTGTAGCATATGATGAAAAGTACTAGCAAGTTCTTAGCTTGTCCTATTAAGTAAGTGATTTGCAATGATGAATAAGACATGTATTTGCTTTTTTGATCAGAGTTAGACCTTAGATAAGTTAGTAGAGTAGGATAAATTATATCTACAAAAATAAATTAAACAAATTCTATCATATTATCATCATCATTATGTCCAGGAATGTCAGCTATTATATCTACTACTTGATAGTTATTATGCCAATCTCCAATTTCCAAGTTCCCAAACTTGAATCCCTTTATATCTAACTCTGAGTCATAACTCCCATTAGCCAAGAGAGATAGTCTAACCTTCTGGAAGACATGATGATTTAAGTTACCTTTTTCAAGATAAAACCTATAGTAGGCATTCCTAACACTAGAGGAGGTAAGTATGCAGTGATTACTAACACTCCACTAATGAAAGTTCTCAGTGCTTTTGGCCTCAAAGATGGTTGTGTCAATAAGCTCCTGCATGTCTTCTTTGAAAGGCTTTGTTAATCAAGACATCGAGGAGGTGAACAAGGTTGGTATACATACCAGGAATTAGTGAGAGCATAATATTGTGTAGTTATAACTTCTCAAGCACAGCAGATATTTTATGAGACCCTATCAAGTCTAAGGCAAAAAGGGTTGGTTACCCATCCAAAACAGGTATCAGGTACATATCAATATAGTAGAAGAAAAGCTAATCATCTTTCGTCTCCACCACACCTCCAGTCATTGAAATTTATTACCTATTTGGGAACGACTCAACACCATGACTGCGAGTGAAATCATCAGTACTTTTTCTCTCTGCCCCCCCGCCTAGGGGGGGTTAGGAAGAACACTTTCCATTACTTGTTTGCACTCAGGCATCCCCTCCTCACTTTCCTCTTGAGGTCTACCCTCTTGAGGCTGTTCCTTCCTTCCTCCCAGCATCTCACGATGTTGGTTACCTCTTTTACCATACTTTCGCTTCGCCTTGCTTAGCGATTTCTACGGTCGGGTTTTTTCATTCGGTCTTTCTACAGACAGCCAGGAACACAGTTAGCAGTAGAAGGAAACACTTCAACAGGCCACAGTTGATTCCTCCATTCTCCTTTTTCACAGGAGGCTGCCTTGTTAGACATGAACATGATAACCAATAGTACATCCCACTGAGTGAACACTCCCCTCTTAAACCACCCCCCCTCTGGACGATTAGCTAGCACCCTACTGGCCCCCTTTCTCCTCTCCTGACACCTTCCTACCACTGGGATCCCCTCGAGAAGTGATGACATCTCTCATATCACAAGGGACTACACAAGAGATGTGATAATATGGTTGGTCGGTTTCGATTCTACTTCAGCTAGTACCTTACTACCATCCATCCTCTCCTCAAATGGCATCCTTATACTGCCAACTCTACCTTCTCTGGTCAGGCGGGTTTCTGGAGTTCCTCACTTCTGCCACACCCCTACCAGGTACCTGGCTCCCTCTTGACCCCCTGGCATGGACCTTTTTATCTACAGATACTATTATCCAACTTTCACCAAGGCTCACAGCCATAAGTCGGGTTTGGCTTTCCTTAGGTCTTGGGTTTTAGGATTTCTTTGATAGGTGCATTGTCGGGATTTTGGTTTTCCTAGTTATTGTGTGACTTTGATGGGATTTCATACTTTTGTAGTTTACAGGAGTGGTTGCTTGTTAGGATAGTTTTTTCAACCAGGACTTTGGTCCATGGTTTTTCTATAGCTTTCCGGGACCTGGCCTGGGTTGGAGGTTCTTTTACGTGATAGCCATTGAGGCTGCATGAGAATTTTTTGTACCTTAAATGAAAATAAAAACAGATAAAAAAAAAAAAAAAAAAAAAAAAAAAAAAAAAAAAAAAAGAAGAAAAGCTGATCATTCATATAAGCTTTTTCATTGAATTCCACCTCTATGCTCAAATGATAATGCTACTACTCCCACCTTAGTTTCTCCCCCTTCCCACAAAACTAATTATTAGTAGAACCAGGGGTACCCTATCTACAGAAATACAGAGGACCAATAAAGTCTGGTGCTTGTTCCAGCCATATTGGGACAGCTTAGCCAAAATGGTTTTTTTCCCCTTTACATCATAAGTCTTACCTTCTAAATACTCAAATGAGATTGGGGTCTCATCATGGTTACAAATATTGGACTCCAAAAATCAACTAATTGATAGCTCAAGTTTTGAGGGTTTTCATATTTTTCTCAGCTACCTATGAGAAGCTCACCTCCTTTGACTCTATTTAGCACTCATTGGACTAGAAATCAGCTCTATTAGCCTTTAAGTAATAGGATAGTCCTCTAAGTAGTCAATTGAGAGTTAGGAAGTAATAGAAGGCTTCTTGGATAACAGAACTAATAATGAGCCTGAGCCAACCCCTCGATTATAGTATAACTATGAGATATTAGTAGACTTGTAACAACCCACCAGAGGGTGTCTTACAGTAAAACTATTCTTACACCCATATCAGAGACCCTGAGGTCAACAGGTAAGGGTAGTTTGGTTCACTATAGTAGATAACTACATGTGTTATAAGACTGTAGTATATAAGACAGGTTCAGGAAAGGCTTGTATAATGAGGTCTCAGTTACCCTGACATGAGGCCTGGGTTACCCTGACATGAGGTCTGAGTTACCCTGCCATACAGTCTGAGTTACCCTGATATGGCACCCAAGTTACCCTACCTAGCACATAGAGGTACTTACTTGGAGCAGGGGGCTATTCTATAAGGATTGGGCACTTTGGTAAAATCCAAAGGGTACAAACCTAGTAGCTTTTAGGGGTCTATAGGAGGAGCTACAGGGCTCCAAATGCCCCAGGATTTTACAGAGATATTTCTAACACCCTCCTGCGGCCGCAGTGTAAGGGCCGCATACCAAGGGCTTACGGTTGTTAAGTTACTCTTTTCCTAACAAAAGGAATTGAGTAAAGGCACTCTTGTAAAACTGTATAGGTTGTTGCTGTCTGACCGACTGGATGCTGTCCATAGGATATATGAGAGAGCATAGAGTGTGCTCCAGAAGAAGGGCTATCTTCTGGTACCAAATATGTGTAAAACAGATAAGGACTGAAGGTGTTACTCAGGTAATACTGGAAGGGTAGTCCAGAGCCTCCTGGGTAGTCCCAGGGTGGCCCAGAAGATGTTGAAGCATCTCCAGACAGGTGAATCACACATAGGAGCAACTCATGTCCAATTACTGTAAGACTATTGGGGTTGTTTGAGAACTCTAGAAGCATGATTCTTATCATGGTAGGGGTACTTTCGGGGAGTTGACTGTGGGTAGTGCCTACCAAGCCAATCACCAAGGTACCCCACCGGGGGAGCTGAGTAGACTTTCCTATCAGGCAAAGACATGATTAGAATGAAGTAGAAGGTTCAGCTCAATCATGAGAGCTATATCTACCAAAGGCTTGCATAGATGAAATGCATATGGGTATGAGAGTTCATAAGTGGTATATCTCCTCAGTGGCATGATAGTTTGCCACTAGCATGTCAATGATATGAAGAGCTTTTCTCCTGCAGGCGCATTAGAGATGCAGTACTCGAAATACTTAATGTCAGAAGGAGATTTAGCCAGAGCAGACTAACATCTACAAAGGAATAAGGTTCCTATTGGTGTGTGTTGGTCAGCTCAGAGGAGACAAGTGTGCTTACGATTAAGTTAGAGTAGTAATGGGTGAGAACTGGCAGTATATGATATTCTACATAAACTATATGCGAGTCCCACTCTACTCTGGCAATCAACTACCTCTCAAGAAACTTACTGAGTGAAGCTGCAGCTTAATGATATTAAGTTTTACTGTTTTGATTCTTCTTTACTCCACTGTTGATTATTGCTTTTGATCTTTGTATCACTTCAGTGCAGTTGTGAACTTGGGATCCATTTTCCCTTAGGACACCCTCATTACCAGACTTTAGAGATATGAGTCTTGTTATGGTAGAGGTAGTCACTTAGTGATTGGCTATAGGTAGTGCCCATAAAGCCAACACCTATATGCATCTCATTGGAGGAGCATGGTAGTCAAATCATAAATATTAGTTGGTAGAGTAGATTAGCTGATTGACTATATAGCTTGCATGGATGATACTGCCATTAGGCTAGTGAGTTAACATAGGTATAAGTCTGGAGTCAACAAGGCAGCCAACTACTAATAGGTTGATGATGGGAAGAGTTTTTCTCTCCTGTGGCTGTATTTGAGATACATTACAGAAAGGGCTTATTATTCATAGACTTAAATATACTCAAGCTATCCAACATCTCTGAAAGTTAGTTCCGATGGAGAGGATGTAGAATAATCCTGAGTGGGGTAGAGTGCTTGCTAAGATCAAAGTAGTGATGGGTGGGAACTGGCTGTATATAATATCTAGTTAAGTATAAGAGAGTCCTACTCTACTTTGGCAACTAACAATCCTCCTGAGAAACTTGAATTGAGTAAAGCTTTCAGGCTTAATAATATTAAGTTTTACTATTTGATTCTTCTATTTGAAATTATTATCCATGATCTTTTATCTATACTTTGAGTTATTGGTGCAGTCATAACCTGAGGATCTATCTTCCTTTAGGGTACTCCTATTACAGCTATAGATTCTAAATAATAGTCACTTTACTGGATATGTAGTAAGGGTCTTGAAAGGTAAGTATACTAATTGAGTCTTAATACAGTAGGTACATATTTCCTAAATTTATTATGCTGAAAAAAATAGACCTGAAGGTATCTTCATTCCAGAAACTACTTTTGGTATTTCTATTATTGACACATAGCTGAGATGATCTAAACATTTATACTAAAGTTTTATAGGATTCTCAGGATCAGAAATAGAGTTCATATTAGTCATCAGTATCATTTGAAAGATAGTATCAAGGAGGAAAAGTCACTTTCTCATTTTCACTATTCCTGTAATCTCCCCATCATTATATAAATAACATCCAGCCAGTCAATTAATTTTGATCTCTATCCTCCTCTCTATTAGCTGACCTAATAATTGAAGATCCTTGCATCCAGTAATATGAAGCATATTCTCCACTTGAATCCTCTTTACTCCTACTAGTAGATATAAGAGTAGCCTCACTATCCCTATTTTCAGGCAATCTATATCCTATTGGTCAGTAATATATACAGTTTGCTCCCCCAATTCATAGGTATAATAATCTACAAAGTATAATCTCATATTAGTTACATGGTTTAAGTATCCACTATCAATCCACCAAGTATCATTCTTTACCTTCTTCTCCTCATGTTACAATCTCCAAACAGTATCTGCATATTCTAAATACCCCCCTCTAAGTCTCCTAGAATGATCATCTTTTCTACATATTCCAGATTGCCTCTTCCATTATCCTTTCCCTTTAATACCCAACAATTATTTTTTCTGTCTCTGCTTACCACAACTGTGACAAATTATTGTTTTACTCTGGTTAGGTTCCTCCAGGAAACTAGTGTAACTAACTTGAATATTTCTTCCAGAAATTAATTTCCCTGAACTAAGCCTTCTTCCTCCATAGAAATTATTTATTCTTTCTTGAGCCTCTTCAGACCCAGGCCCTTATCTTTTCCCTTACCTATAACTTGTTTTTGCATACATCATATTCTTTACTGACTACCTAGTACCTTTCTCAGCCTTCAACTGACTTTCATGCTATACCATATTATCCCTCAGCTTCTGGAGCTTAGATGCAGTTGAGTAAATCTGTCTAAACATCTGCTATAATGATTTATCATTGATTAGGAAGGTATGGAGAAGAATATAAGTTATCTCAATATCACTCATCACATGGTCTTCCATATCACAAAGATAAAGGTTGTTTAAAAGTGATTTGAACTTCTTGTTGAAGGCAAGGATATTAGTGAAATCATCAACTTTAAGGGAATGGATATCATCATTAATCTAATAAAAATGGTTTGCATTCATCTATTTCTGATCTTTCATTACTGCTTCCTACATGTTCTTTACTAAAGGAAAATCTCAATACTTTTGTTGAAAATGCAGTTCTATATAACTGGCTAATAAAGTATTTGCCATCACATCTTTGGATTTCTATCTCAATTCCTCTCAGCTCAAAGTTAGAGTAGTAGATGAGGCAGAAGTAGAGGATGAAGATGCTGCTAGATATAGATCTATTCTATCAAGAATGAATGTCAGTCCTTTTCCAGCAATAAGAATCAACATATCCTAAGCCCAGTATTTATAGTTTATATCATTCAATAGTTCAATAACTATTTTTACATTAATCCCATCGGATTCTAGGTTTGTGGCTTCCATTCTGAACTTTGATCATATTGCTTCTAAATTGATTGTGCTTTGTCAAAATGTAGGCCCAAAACCTATTGAAAATTTGATCATTAGGAAAGGGGTAAAAAATTATCACTACAGTAAACAGGAAAATAAATTGCATAACAAAACATCATCTAACTAATGAAAAACCCAATGATACATATAGCATCAAATCCATCCTCACGAATACCCTCTTTGATATCCTACCAATTCCTTACCCAACTATTACAAACCTGGCATGGTTTGTAATGGTTTCACATGACATACAATTATATGTCATAGTATTTCATTTGTTATGATTTTCGCACATGACTCAGTTGAGTCATATGATGGTATGTTTTTGCACTATGACTCACATACGAGTCATAGGGTCTTACATGATTCACAGTTATGAATCATAGTTACTTATGTTTGAATTTGATTGGTATGTTGAGCATTGACTCATAGGTGCGCCTATGAGTCATGAGGATTAAGAGGCATGACTTCGTTTATACAAGTCATGAGGTTTTGCACATGACCCCTTTAAGGTCATGGGACTTTTGCGCATGACCAAGTATGGTCATGAGGTTATATGTTACGTGAGTGCATGAGTCACAGTTGTGACTCATTTGATTTGTAAGCGGGTTGCTGGAAGAACTATATAAGGAGGTCAGTAGGACCTGATAGTTAGTTCTTCACGCAACCACCTAAGTTATTTCCTATCTTATAAGTTATCAATAAAACACCTTTACGCTCTTTACGACAAAGGCCAACCATCACAAAGAGGAACAGAATCAATTAGTATTGACAACAGTCAATATCTAAGACATAGTGTAAGATAACCAGTATTGATAATTCTCGAAGGAAAGAGAATACAATAGGAGATAAGTAAGTATTATCTCTAAGAAAAAGCTAACAGTAGGTTCGTTGCCTGTTGCAAGATATAAGAAAGGAGAGATCATATAGCAGATCGTAACACCAACCCAGAAACTTTATCAACAAACAAGGAAAAACATATACCCAAATGTCTTCCCAAACTTCCCGCACTTGTCCACACTTTCAACAATGCCAGAAAAATAACCCTCAAACATCCTTGGTCACCACCAGTGATCTGTCATCTTCCAATAATCTCCGGCAACTTACTAACAAGTTCCACCTCTTCTCATATTGTCTCCGGAATGTTCCAACAGCTGCTCCCCCTATCAGATTCCTTAACGAAGGACTAATTATCACTCGTTTCCATGTCCTCCTTTCTTTTTTTGGTCACAATGCCTTTGTCTAAAATCCGCACCCTTTACCTTAATGTCCTACACGTATTACTCACACCTTCAATAACAATCCGCGTTGGTTTTTTTGCGAGTGAGATATTATGATCGTGCCAGGACATTTACATTTCACAGAAAAAAAAGAAAAATTGAATAAATTAACTACAGTTCAAACGCCCAAGGAATCCCAAAGCATACACCTATACCCATTTCCAGACAAAGTGAATAAAGGAAAAAAGAAGCGTACAATGGGAAAACAGAAGAAAAGGAAAAAAAACACCCCCAATCAGACAAAATCCCCAAAAGCGTCATCATCGAATCCCAGTTTTCCGAAGTCCTCCGCACCGTGTTGACTCTGTCTACGCTTGACGTCTTCCGCGCTGGGTGGGGGCGGGAGGAAAGGTAGAGGGAAACCTCCGGTAGGGGCATTACGAGATGGAGATGAAGGAGCTCTGCGGCGGCCTTTGTTCTGTTTGGTTTATTAGCATGGAATATTCGGGAGAGAGGGAATGAAATGTGTGACGTACTCCAATGGTAATGTTAATTGTCTCCCCCTCTTTTAGGGAATAGTCTTTTGCCCCAACATTGGACAATTCCGACATCACTCCAGCCTTCTTTGCCTTTTCGTTGGCCATGACGCTATCACTGTGCCTGCGCACCTCTTGCAAAGAAACGCCAAAATCGAAAGCCTCGCTGCGTTCTTCAAACCCGATACCAAGCATAGCTTTACGCGGCCCGTCAACAACTCTCAAAGCGAAGAACCTCGAACTATCGATAACTTGTTCTACACAATGGGCTCCCTGTAGGATAGTACGCAAATAATTAGCCTAATCCAGTCTATAGAAATGGGGTATTCAGGAGAATAAAAGAACAAGCCTCGTAGGGACAATTAGCAAAGAGGTCTCCGGTAGCGGGATCCTCAAGTCTGACATCCGTGCTCACTCTCTCCTCCTTCCCATCCGCATCTTCGGTAGCCGTCTCCACAATCCTAACCCGAGCAGTGAATATCCTCGACTTTTCCTGGTCAACCTTCCAGTCTCCCGCCTTGTACCCACTGTTACTGGATAAGGGCGGAACAGCATAGATGTGAACTTTCGGGGCAATGAATAAGACTCGTTGAATGGAATCCATTGTTTTTTCGTTTGGTTGGATCAGATTATTATGAGGGGGAATTGAGGGGCGGGGTGGTGGGTGTGTGGTGGGGAGGGATGGATTGATGTTTTGAAGGATGCGCTGGCAGGTTGTCCTATGCAAGGGTGGCTTGGCGCGGGAGCTACCGTATTGGGATTAGCGCGCGCCTGTAAACCTCTGACCTCGTGTTTTGGCAATGGAGGGGTTTGTTTAGTGGTTACACGGAAAGGATCCGGAATGTAGACGCGGTAGGGAGAGTTGAAGGATGAGATTTCGGATGGAATAGATTGTTCGGTTGGGTTAATTGATCTCAAGTGCTTCTTGGAATCTTGTCCCGTGGCCGTGGAACTGGAAAACTTGGTTGATATTAAACATTTATCGCATGGGTTTACTGTATCGGTCTGCTTCAGCTCTTCTGTCTGTTGCAGATTTATTTGTAAGCATAACTATACTTCATTACTGACTGCCCAAGGGAAAAATCAAAAAATTCAGCATGATACATGCCAAGCAGATTCAATTCATCCTACATGATCGCCACAAACATCGACAGGAAACAAACAATCCATCGCCCGGCGACATGCCGGGCAGGGCATCTTTCAAGATAAAGAAACAATTCCTAAGTTCACCGCCACAGAATATTCCCAAATACCCACTGCATGAAAAATCATGAAATTTGATAACATCTCACACTCAATTCCACCTTAAACAGCCCTAATTCCATCGTCCTTAAGAAGGGAGATGTCGAGTGTGATGAAATGCTTCCTATACTAGTCAAGTTTAGGAAGTCCTTCTAATACCAATATCTTGAAAATGCCACTCTTCAGCATTTAACCCAGTTTTAGGCCTACCGATAGAGGATTTCCCAGCGGTCAATAACTTTGGCCGAACCTTCTCCTAACGAACAAGTCTTCCACAGAACCTATCTCAGGCTGTTAACTAAGTTATCTACTATCGTAGTACGTCCGGCATAATGCAGTAGCGCCCTCCTCAAGCACTGTACCCGTACAGTATAGTTTACCGTACCGTATCCCATCTCTCACTTGAGAAGTGTGCGGGGGTCAGCGTGCGTGAAACCGTAATTTTCAGGGATTTGTTTTCCCCGCTTGCAGAGTTGGAACAAGGTTGTAGTTAAAGTACTGTGCTTGCACTGTACCCCTGCCCCTGTGGCCTATGGCATCGGCAGCAACCCTACCGTACCGTAATCCCCCCAACACAAACTTCGGTATCCAGACTCGGCGACTCACGAGTGTTTACATGATGATTAACTTTTAGAATAGAAATTTGAAATTTGGCACAAATTCAAAGCATGATACAAAATCTATGAAAAATCCCCACAAATTGCGTCTGCAGCATACTAGATCTCGTGGAACCTTCCTATACTGGATCTCGGATGGTATAGCTCATCTACCGTACCGTATCTGTTGAAGTCGTGGTGGTTGGACAGTCTTCCTTCATACCGTATTGTAACGAATTCCCTACACTGGGGATAACATAAGAGTCAAAAATGGAATAAACGACAATCTGGCTCACTCGTCCGCCAGCAATTTTGGTCACTGAAACGAGGATAAGCTAAAGACTGCCCTTTCAATCCCTTCCCGCTGCTATTGAGGTTGTGTTGCGCAGCTTTTTCTATTCCTCTTGCAACATCTGCATGGTTTTATGCATATTCGGAGCAGAGCTTTGGGAAATAATTGTCAGTGTGTTTGAATTTCCGTGAAGCAAACATCCGATATTGAGCCCTCTTGTGGCCACATCATTGGCGTATCAAATTACTAGATCTAGAACTCCTCTCATGGTACATCCTGCTCTCTGATTAGTTGGTACACGACCGCTACTAAGGTGCAATATCTACGCCAGCCACTTAACTTATCATCTTTTATCAATATCACTTACTCCAAGCACCTCAGCTTACTAGCAATCTACCCACTCGCCAAACTCATCTCTCAGTCCTCCAACCACAAGGTTTATAGTTCCATGGTTTCATGTACTACAGTAACCCACTTCAGGTCGACACATCATTAGCTTTTGAGCTCGGATCTGGCAGATTGTGTGATGAGATTGATATGCGATATTTAGAAGATTGGGACCAAGGTTGGGGTTGTGTGAGTCAAATCCCCTCACTGGGGCTCTGGTTTATAGCTGGGATGGCATTGGACTTGAGTAAGCTGGGTTTGTTGCTATTGGAATTGTAGTGGCATTTTTCGCGATTGAGTGCGTGGTTTGCCCCACTCTTATTGCGAGTATATTCTACCAGATGCTAGTGCTATATGAGTACGGTACGGTGCTGCAGTAGTTATCGCTATGTCTCACTTGTATCCACTTGCCCAGCACGAGATTCAGCAGTGTAGAGGGAAGCTTTTAATAAAATAAGCTGAGTCAATGATACAGATATGAGACCTATCCACTTGAAATACTTATTTGAAATGGCATTTTTAGGGAGTAGTGTAAAAGCAAGTACTGTCTGGGGAGTACCGTAGCCAAGGCGAACAAGATTTTTTGGAAGCTCGAATGTTCGCCATGTATTCTAATCCTTACCTATTAGCTCACCTCCGTCGTATTAAGCACTTACATATATACCCGCCCAGTCTAGACAAATTGCCGAGGCCCTTCGGCCATAAGCGCTACAGTAGGGATGCTTTCCCAATATTTTGGCCAATATGCAATGATACTGTAGACCGTGACTAGAAAATGGGACACTAAATAGAGATAACTTGACTATAACTTCCATGGTCCCGGTTGCTGACTATGGCTATGTGTTCTGTTAGGGGAAAGCGTCGGGTTCGGAGCATTAGAATTCAAAATTTACATTGAGGGACATATTTTTTGGGGGGGCATTCTCGAAGGTGATATGGAGTTTTTGGAAAGACAAGATTTTGGTCACCAGCCACAACCGCTAACTTTGAAATGACATTTTTAGCAGAAATAGTGTTTTACTGCCGAAAAGTTGCATATCTCGTTCCAACTTCCATCCGAACAGCCAAGCATTTCCCATTGATTATATCTGTATTTATTCGTCCCATCAAGTCTTCATAAATAGTATCCGAACCCTATCCTACGTATCCGCCATTCTACAGTAACTGACCAACACCCGCGTCCGAAAGAATCAAGCACAAAAACAAAAACAAAATGAAACTAACTCCCGTTCTTGGATACAAGCAGAAATCTCCTATCAGCGAGAAGAAGAAAAATTGAACAAAATATGTTATTAGGTGATATAATCCGCCCGTTTCTGTTCCCCCGGCTATCTGTGTAAGGTATGTACGCTTCTTGGGATTATGGATGTTGCTACTGTGTTTCTTGGACCATTTTCTGCAAAGGTATTAGTTGAAAAGATGGAGGATCGGGAGATTTGGGGGCTCTTCTTACCACTAGCCAATCCATGCCGTCGTTGACACCTAAAACCACATGCATTAACAGTCTGTCCCCACCTTAACAAAGCCCTTGTGACAAACTCACCATCACCAGTGACAGCACTACACCCGAAGATACTCCAACTCCGCTCCTTCAAGCTCGGCAACTTGAGCGCTTCACTGATTTCTGCAGCACCTAAAACACCTGGCTGATCCTGCTTGTTGGCAAACACTAATAATGCCGCTTCCCGTAGCTCATCCTCGTTCAGCATAGCCTGTAGCTCCTCCGCTGCCGTCTCTAAACGAGCATGATCGGTTGCGTCAACCACAAAGACAACAGCTGCGGTGTTGGCGTAGTAGCAGCGCCAGTATGGTCGAATAGATGTTTGGCCACCTGTGTCAAACTCGTCAGAAGATAGCCCAGGGAAGCATCAGTGAGGGGAAGTTGCATACCGAGATCCTGGAATTTAATGTTAGAAAGCTGTGCATGTGTAGATAAGATTTGAGACATACCCAGACGTTAAAATTCAGATTTTTGTATGTAACACTCTCAACGTTGAAGCCGATTGTTGGAACCGTCGTCACAACCTCGCCGATCTACAACCCCTTATTAAACTCTCTCTCTTAGATTTATTGGAAAACCGAACAAGCCTACCTTCAACCGATACAATAATGTTGTTTTTCCCGCGTTGTCCTGCTTGGTATTAGTGACGATAGCAAGCAAACGATAGGGAGCGGAGCTTCTCACCAGGCCAAGAATCAATATTCGCACCTCCTTCTTCGACCACAGTTTAGAAAACATACTCTGAAAAGCTCCCATGTTGAATTTAAACGGCCTTTAGGTAGGGTGAATAGGGAGCGAAAGAAGCGAGAGGAATAATCAAGCGGGAAACACTGGTGGTGAATGGAGCTTGTCGTTGGGGCGAAGGAAAAGAAAGGAAAACCAACGTGTAATTACCATTCAACGAATGACTAATCTAGGGTGGGTTGGCGCCAAGGGTTGCTGTCTTAAGCTTTTTTTTGTTTGGGATAAGCTTTGGTGATATGGTAGAGATCACGCTTTCTCGCATTCTCCTCAACAACCAGGGGGATTCCACCACCCAACAGTCCCGCAACAATTTCCACATACTACCAAACTTCGCTTGAAAATCTTTTATAATGGCGCCCCCAAAGAAGTCGGGCAGGGCACTACTTAGAGAGGAGGGTGAGTTGGAACTGAGGAGGCTCCCTGCCTATTTCCGTCAAAGCTGACCATTGTGGATGATGAAATAGGTCTTGAACGGACGGATAATAATCTCAGAACGCATTCATGGCCGGTTATCCCTATGATCAATCAAAAGAATTATTACACGTTCGTAATTCAGCTTCCTACCTGTTTGGCAAATTGGCTAATAATTATGAAGTGAATATCTCAAGCGCGAAGACCAGATCATGGTGTTCCGACAACAGCAGGAAGACCTCCTTAAAGCACAAGCGACGCTACTAGACAAAGAAAAACAGGCGTCTATAGTGACAGACCCGATGGCGATGGACATCGATAGAGGTCCGGAGGAAGGAGAAGAAACAGCCGAACAGGAAGAGGCCCTCGGCAGTAAGGTTATTGTGATCCATACGGGATCTCAGAATATGAGAATTGGCTTAGTAAGTGATGCTTTACCGAAGACTTTTCCAAATTGCATAGCAAGAACGGCGGATAAGGCAGAATATGAGGAGGAAGAGAGATGTCCAAAGAGGATGAAAGTTGCCGAGGAGGATGAAGATTCCGACGATGAAGGCCCGCTATTCGGTGAGGAGGTTAGTTATCATTATCCATGCTTTGTCCCTCAAGGAGCTTTTAAATTGACTTCCCATAGTTTGAATCCCAGTTCAACACAATGTCCAACGAGTTGAAGGTCAGAATGCGTCACAATAAACGCCGTATTCTTCCCAATTCTCGTGACCTAGTACTCTCCTACAATCGCCGTACACCCCCGGAGACTATCAAGGAGCATAATGACCCTTACAGAGTGGAATGGACGGACACTGGCAAGAATAAGGCCCCGGATCACTTTGTTGGGAATGAAGCACTTAGGATTCCCGATAATTCTACCCCCCGGTATCGCCTTTTTTGGCCCATTCAATATGGTAATTTTAATGAGAGAGACTATCAATCCAAGAGAAGAGTTCTGGAGGATGTATCCGTAATTCTCGAAGAGGGCATCAAGAGGGAACTAAATATTGAGAAGAAGGATCTCAAATTATATTCTGCAGTTTTAGTTGTTCCGGATCTCTACGACAAAAATTACGTTACCGAGATGCTCAATCTTTTGTTAAAAGAGTTCTGGTTCGCCCAGGTTTGCATTATTCAGGTACATCCGCACGGCCCAGATGGGTTAGTGTTTTTTTTTTGCTGATTTGTCATCATATAGGAATCATTGGCTGCAACTTTTGGTGCAGGTTTTTCACAAGCATGTATTGTGGATATTGGAGCTCAGAAGACTTCTATCTGCTGTGTTGAAGAGGGGATGTGTGTCGCTGAGTCGCGGTAAGTCGGCAAAACCGCTTTTTTTCTTTTCAAGCACAAAACTAATAATATCTAGTCTAAACCTAAAATACGGAGGCCAGGATGTAACGACAGCACTAATGCAAATGATGCTGTCGTATTCATTCCCGTATCGTGACATCAATTTGCGACGCCGCTATGATTTCCTATTAGCAGAAGAACTCAAGGCAAAATATGCGACACTCAACGACTCAGATATTAGTGTCCAGGCGCATGATTTTCATCTAAGGGCTCCGGAGCAGGATACTAAGAAATACCACTTCAAAACATATGACGAAGTCATGTTGGCACCTTTAGTAAGTAATTCACTACCGCTAATTTTTTATTCAAAGCTAATAATCCAATAGACACACTTCAAGCCCACCATTCTCTCCCACGAAGAAAAGCTCGCTGGCCGTCGAAGCGTCTGGGAACGTTCCTATGACCTCTACGACGGCCAACCTAACGATCCCCTCTCTACGGCCCAACTCTCCCTCTACCAATCTCTCATACCACGACCCTCTTCAGCAGGCAACGACTCCACGGCAAATATGGGCACTACAACCCCCGCCCGGCCCTCACTCGCCGGCTTCGGCGGCTTCGGCGCACACTTAACAGCAGTTGACACAACCCCCCGTTCCTCCATCGCTGGTTCCCCAGCACCCGAAGGCACCCCCGCACCCCCAGGGACAACAACCCCACTTGTCCCTGGTCCAGGCGGTATCCCACATCCAGGCTCGGTCGGCGCCCCACAACCTACCGGTCCAACACCCGTGGAACAAGCTGAAGACCGCGACCGGGTAGTCCCCATCATGCCCCTCGACGTAGCAATAGTGGAGAGCATAACCCATGCCGCAAAAGGCGAAGAGAAGAAGATTAAGGATTTTCTAGCTAGTATCATGGTCGTTGGCGGTGGCTCGTTGGTCTCGGGATTCAATCACCAGCTCGAAGAGCGCATTCGTGCACTCAAGCCTAGTAAGGAGTATCAGATCATTATTGGCGTCCCACCTAGGGAATTGGACCCCATGGTCATCGTCTGGAAGGGTGCGAGCGTGTTTGGGAAGTTGAAGATTAGTAACGATTCGTGGATTAGGCAGAATGAGTATGATATTCTCGGGAGTAGGCTCCTAACATATAAGTGTTTGTGGACGTTCTAATTGAATCGGTTTGGTGAATAGATGGGGGGAAGGGACTTCTTAGGTTTCATTCTTGTTAAGAGCAACGTATGGGGAACTTATATTAGAGGGGAATATAAAATTTTATTGACTGTCAAAATCTCTACTGCGAACTGTCAAGAGATGACCCTAATCGTAGACATCGCTGAATAGCAAAGATCACAAACAAGCGACTGTTTTCTACCGGACGAGCTTGACCATGGGCTTGAGTTGGTTCGGCTTGTGTGATCACTAGGCTTGAACAGCTTGAGTCCCGTAGGTATGCCTCGGTCGGGCTGAGGTTCCGACGAAGTCATGTATAGTCAGTCATGTATAGTCACTCGAACCAGGCCCCAGTAGAGGTCGTTTAGTAAACGCGACAGAGGCCAAAACACTCCAAAATTGTGGTTTTTCGAGCCATCAAAATTCAATGAATTTTGTCTGCAATCATTGCAGAAAATTTTTTGAAAAAGTTTCATCTGTCTGAAATATGTTATATCATTGCAGAAAAATTTTATATTGCGACCATGCAGGATGGTGGGCATTTGAAGTTGGTGAGGTCAGTTGCAATGTATCTTTTGCATACAAAAAGCCCTGTTTTAGCAGGTATCTTGGGACCACAACAACAAAGATCTCCCTACCACTTTGTAGTAGTTGAAGTAAAAAATTTCCAAAAATGATGACATATTTCAGACAGATGAAACTTTTTTTAAAAATTTTTTTGCAATGATTGCATTAAAGTTCATTGAGTTTTGATGGCCCGAAAAACCACAATTTTGGTGTGCTTTGGCCTCTGTCGCATTACTAAACGACCTCTACAGGCTCTACTGGCCCCCAAAATTTCTTGGCATGATCAATTCGCTCTACTAGCGCGCCCAAGTTTGAACTTGCAGGTCATATGGGAATCTCCATATTAAGTGTGCAACGCCAAACTCGGTGGCACGAGTACAGAATTATGATGCAAGCTTGTGCATTCAGCCCAAGTGAGTACTTTTGAATGAATATCACCTTTGTTGATGGCGTTAACTTGTTACAACTTGATGAATATCTTGAAACATGTTTTGTCACTTCTGTGCAAGGGTACGCCCGTACTCTTGACATACTAATTTAACCATGCTCTCGTGGGGGCTTAAATCTCCCTGGTGTTTCTCATTTTTACCTATGTCTCCAGGCTTGATGGAAACTGAAAAATAATTTAGTATAAGACTTGGCCAACTCAAGTCACTTTTTTTTTTTTTTTTTTTTTGTCTTCATAGCGTTACCGTGGCCAGATGTGGTTTGTGGAATACAAGCCTTCCATCATGCTCGACTCTCCGCAATTACTATACTTCATATAGGGAGTAAGCTCTAAACGTGGAACTTGAGATTCAATTTATTTGTCGATTCATTGCTTCCATCTATGACTATCATCACCGTCGCATTCATTCCTTCCGCATATGCTGATGATTAAGTGTACTAGTATGGCTATCAGATCCGTGGAATAATAGAAAAGTGTCTTTGTTAACCAAACAGAAAGCAGCAAGACCTCTATGATTACTGCATGCGAGTGTACGTTAATAACAGGCCCGGTAAATTACTGTCAAGCAACCCTCTACTCGCCAATTCGTAAAGTATCCGGATATAGAGAAAACGACTTGGCGCTAAGAGAGCCTTACTATCCGGTATAGCCAATGCAGTTTATTGCCAAAATTAGATCTCACTGCGGGGAAGGAGACGCTAACATACGGTATGGCCAGCGCCAAGCCAGTTCCCTATATCCGAATACTTTACGAATTAGCGAGTACACCTCAAGGATACAACTCCTACTTCCGAGTATTCACTAGAACAAATCACTTCGCTTCGAATACTATACTATATCACTTGATGAGCCCAAAATGCACATGACTAAAAAACACAGAAAACACGCAGACGATTATATAACGGAAAAAAAAAGAAGGGAGAGAAAGAGAGAGAGAGGGCTAAGGGCAACACAGGAGGACGTGTTTTGGAGGTCGTGTGGTTCACACACGACTAATTACGGGCTCCTAGCTCCTGGTACTCCTATAGTATATACGAGTAGTTGCTTACGTCCCCCTCCCAACCAGGAAAAACTATAACCTCCCCGACTCGAACCTCTTCCTCTTCATGATATTACACGGGAATGGCAAAAAGAGCGGCGGGAGAGAGACCAATCACAGTGTTGCACCACTGCACCAGTGCTGACTCCGTCGAGAATCTCTTTTTTTTCAACCCCCATATACTGGTACCCAAGTCTTTAATTCAAAACTGCTGCCAATGCCGCACATTTTTTACTCCCATTTTCAACAAACCCCATTGAGCAGAGCTAATTACTCCACCACAACTACACTTCAGGTGCGAGCAAGAACAAGAATACATCGGTTAGAAACACCCGTACAATTAACAAAGGCCAGCAGAATCTCAACCGCAAAGTCAGCCACGGATAATACCCCTACTGGGTTCAATTACCTAATGCTGCTTCCCCTCTCCCCTGAACGCATCAGCACCGACAAACACGACCAACACAGCAGCGTAGCCAGTGGTAGCTACTAGAACCTCCTTCTTCTCCGCTGCTGTAAACACGTGCATGAGCACTGTGAAAGCCAGTGTGCACACAATGATAATCAACAATCTGGCCTAATCAGTGCTGGTAAAGTATAGCATTACCACTGGGATGATAATAAACATTGCTCCCCCCATCGATATGATGAATCGAATTACCTGGAACGTAGTCTTGGACTGTATGGTTGGCTTGGTGATAGTCACAGCTTTCCGGACAGAGGGGAAGAGGCGACGCCACACCGGGATGCCCTTGACGAAGCACATGAGACGGGATTGGAAGAACCGCTCGAGTATATCAGTCTCTCGGGCTGCGAGGGCGATGGAGTCTCTAGATCCTTCCTTGAGGAACGCGAGTTCATAACCGGTTGAATTGTGGGATTTACTGCTTTGAATCCAGGAATTAAGGGCTCGGGCGTCGCGATGGGAGGCTTTGGGAAAGCTGACTATTAGGGAGTATGCCAGAAGCGCGTCATCTTGACTAGCTGTCAGAATATCTTCTCTGTGTTGCTTCAGATAAAAACTTACTATATCCCTTTAAAGTCCTCTCGACCTCACCCACCAACCGACACCCCCCTAAACTAACAGCTAGCTTCTTCCCATTGCGCCTCTCGAGTTCTGGGATCTGAGCAGCCCTGTGCATCCTATACCATTCTGTAACTCCAGAGGCCCTTCGCTCCTCCTGCTCGTGAGATAAGAACAAATAATCGCAGCGGAAGATTATTTGCGAGTGATTGACTAATCCATCTATCTATTTATCAATAAAACACAGAACAGCCACTACCTGTAGCGTCCTCTTAATCATATAAAAGCTAAAGACTATAGCCTAGCAATTCTCCATCTCACTTCCACCAAATACGTATCCCATCCTACTGTATCATACAAGCACCAAAACTACTTACAAATAAAGCAACACAAATATGGAAAGAAAAGAAAAGATGAAAGTGTAAGAATACAAGATGTTTATCTTTTATATACATATCAAGCCCAACAGAATTACTTGCCGACAAAGTAAATCAAAATTAATACAAAGAATATGGCCAGCCTCACTAAAAAACTTATCCTGCTACGGGGATAGAGAAAAATAACGTGACTTGCAGGTAGCAGGTAAGAGTAAAGAAAGCAAAAAAAAAACTATGAGAAAACGACATGTCCGTCCATCCATACAAACCGATTGTAAAACTATATTAAAATATCCAAGGCCCAAACCACAAGGCAACCCCATATGTTTTCATCTGACTTTACACTGGTTGTTTGGGCTGTTTGGCAACACCTCCCTTACTTAAGTATGCTTCCTTACCTTACAAATTGTACATTGGGAAACCTTACGGTTGATATTTTGTAAGGTTTTACCTTACAAATGGCGCGAGCCAAGCAGGGCCTAAATACTCCAGCTATGCATTGTGCTTTCATGCCATGAACTAGTCCGTGGTGGTGGGGTAGTATTTATCGGGATATTGAGGAGCTCTGCAGGTGTATGATGTATTATCGGTGGAGCCAGGGTGTTGTCTGTGGTGTCGGTGTTCATGGCTGGTAGTATATTTTGAGGAATTTAGATGAACAGAAAGCATGGCTGCATAGTTGTCTTCTCCCCTATACTTGAGGAGGTATTAGCTACTGGGTGAAATTTGTGGTGCTTGTGCTCAAATGATGTTGAGGATTTTGAGGATGTTTTGGATGTTTTGGACGGGAGGAAAAAGAAATAGTGGGTGGCCCTTCTGTTAGCTTTTGTAAGGCAGTTCAGTAAAGCCAAGATTATATCTCGGACTGCAAACCAGGGCAGTTTGTACTGGTGAGTTGTGTGGAGTTCTGATTCACTTAAGGGGTACGGTACGAACTCTGCTATTGTGGGATTTCACTCGGCACATCATAGGGAATCGAGGAGTAGTGTCGAAGGGGACAATATCATACTACACGAAGAAGACTGAAAATACACGTTCAGGAAATCCTCCGGGCTCTACGATTTACTTGCTTCCATGAAGTGGATAATTCAGGCTTTACAACCCAGAGTAATTCTGAGTCTCTCTCGCACATTAGGAGAGTCACCGGACTTGGCGATGACCCGCTGTCTCCATTACTGGCTTACACTAAGACTAATATGCTTGAGTAGCACAACAAATTGAGCACAATCGCGATGCGGGGGAGAGACAATAAAGGTGTTTTACGGGATTAGCCAATCTTTGTCTAACAGTGTCCCGATTGCCTTAGGAAGTCTCGGAAGATTGCCTATTCCTCCATATCTGCTTCTGCTTTTGTTCCCATCCAAACCTGCGATTAAATCTCTAAAATCCCCCTCTTTTTGAAGTTCGACTAGTATACCTTCCCAAGTGGCACCTCCTCAGGTGGGATAAGCCCAAAGCGAAACCAAGCATTTAAACTAAGTCAATTCAATTACATCATCAAACCATTTAGAGAAATAAAGCTATAGCTTACCAGAACCTTCCCAGAAGAGAGCGAGCGGGTGATTATCCGTGACGCTCCTCCTGCTGCACGGCAAAAAAGAAAAAAAAAGGCCTCATAAAACTCCAGAAACCAAATAGCTCATCTCACGCCAGATCCACGATATGAAAACATAAGTTTGGGCCATATCCCCTATGGTGCCGGGCGCTTGAAATCAACCGCAACAAGACTCGAAAAAGAGCAAAACCTTCATCACCCCCACGCCCTACCACAACCTCAAGTGGTAGAAATGGAGTCATAGAATTATAGATTAAGAAACTCTAAACCAATCTATGATGAGAATTTTTTATTTGAGAGTTTGGTAAGTGAGAAAAATAGGACTAAAGATATGGTATTTTGTATGGCAGCTGAAGTGAATTACCTATCAATCAGCTGCATTATGCACCTCCCTGCCTAATGAGTGATATTTCATGATTCCATAGATGTGAAGTAAATAATAGAAATTACCTCTTGTGCGTAGAAGTTAAGTAGCATCAACAAGAACAACTACCTTATTGAGATCTTTACTTTTATTCCACCATCAATAAGGATGCCAACCTCCTTAAAAAGATGTCAACATCTACAACCCTTAGCATGAAAGAAGCAGGAACATACTCAAAGGGATAAAGGTCATGTTACCAATTTGAGTGATGATGATAGTAGCAATGCTGGAGATAGTAAAACAGACTGTGATGTATCTGATGGCGAGTTCGATCTTCATGAAGTGGAGGAGCTGGAAGAGGATAGTAATGAAGACTTTAGTGTTCATAGTAAGAGGATATAAGTAAATATTTTATTTCACCTAAGAACATGGGAAGTAGAATAACTTATATATTGGTGTTGAGATATAGTAAAACTTTAAATGACCTAGAGTGGAATACTGGTACAGGAAGTGATATGCATCAAGTATATGGCTTTGGATCTCAAAAAAAAATATTGTACAATTACTGAAAAAAATAAACATCAACTGGCCTCAGCAGCAAGTACATCATATGATATTCAAGCAATGTTTCAATGCTAATATGATCTTGGAATCAGTATATCAGTTAATGCTATTGGAAGAGAGGTAGAAGAAGTTGGTTTATGACCATGCTATCAGATTGAGTTATGAGATTTACTGACTGGTGGGCCAAGTACTGAAGAGACTGCTCAGGAGAATGAAAAGAAGAATTTGACTGAGGCTATCAAAGACTTAACATCACTTTTGAACAAAAAGATTGTGCAAGTAAAACATTTTGGTAGAGAGCTCACAGGTCACCATCTACTCTGCCATCAGCTAGTTCATATTTTTTTTTAATTCAAAAAAAGTGTAAAGGTTAACTGCAGGAATTGGCTTTATGTGTTACCAACTCATATAGCTATAGTCACCATACTGCACATATGATTATTCAATGGGAGTAGAGATAGAGGGAGGACAGAATGATTCTGGCCTACAGGACTGGTTCAAATAGAAATCAATTAAAATTTATTTTTAAGTATGAAAGTATCCTACTGATAGTACACGAGTATATGGAAAAGAGTGGAGATGGTAGGGTATTCTCTATTAACAGTTGATTTACTTCTGGTAATTCTTGTCCTTCTGACTTAGGACTTACATTAAGGAAACTGGTCCAAATAATCAATGATGATATCAATAGTCATGTAACCTTGAATTCTAGTGTAGTTAGGACTAGTAAATTGCAGCCTCAGGTAAATCACTCAAGTAAATTGATTTCAATTTACTTTCAATATTAGGAAGCAGTAGATATTAATAATATTTATAGAGTTTTGAAGAACAATTGATCAGTTCTATTCATTGTATAGGGCTAGAAAATGACAACACCTCAGAAGAAAATCAGACATGAAGACAAAAGGCAGTTGTAGCATTAACTGTATACTGATGGTTATGGAAGTAAGGACTAAATTGGTGAGATGTTAAAAAGGGAGTCTATATAGATAGATATGAGTGAGAGAATATAGTAGAATATAGGTAGGAGTTTATCAAGAGCCTAGAGGAACTTTGGCCCTATATTGTGGAATTTGAAGACAATGGAACTATGGTGAATAAGGATTACCTGGAAGATTATAAGGTAGGAGGACCATATCAATGGCTGATTAATTTCATAACTCATATATTGAGTCAACCTTTTCAAGTCATGATGGCTGAAGGCAAGCACAGTCTGGTTCCTCTTGACAGTTCCTACAACCTAAAGGTAGAGGTTAAGGCATTATGGTATCAGATTTCCTATTTCCATAGTGCTGCTTATCAATTAAGTCCTTAAGAGACAAAGAGTAAGTAGAAGCTCAATTACCCATATATGCAACTAAATATTTAGAGTATGGAAAAGTGGAAGGTTACTGGGATAGAAAAGACCTTGTAATGCATGTACTGGAGGTTGTGATTCCTATTCTTAAAACTATTTATCCTGGATATCAGATTCTTTTTCTCTTTGATAACCCTACCAATCATGGTACCTATGCAAATGATATACTCCAAGTTCAATCCATATCACTTAAACCTGAAGGTTTAAGTCAAAAGCTCCTACATCCTAGCTACATAAATGGAGATCCTATGCAGGTTCAGGAAATGTCATTTATGACTACAGATGTAAAGACTGGAGTGGAGGTCATGGAAGCTAAAAGTATAAAAATAGTTTTGTAGGAGAGAGGTCTATAGAGAGAGGTATTAAATATGCACTGTTCTAAAAATCTATGCCCTGATTGCAATCACTATCAGCAATGCAAGCACTTCAAGGCAGGAAAGAAGTGTAAAGGCTGCAAGCAGCCTAGAAAGTATAGTGGAAAATGCACTCAATAGTAAAAGTGTGACTCCTGTAAATAGAGATAGATAAGTAGCAAATGTCAACCAAAAGTCTACTATTTTTTTCATCAAAGCTTTTCTGGTCAAGACTGTCAGGGCTGCAAGGAGGAAGCCCCATCCTGTATAGGAAATGGTAAGATATTTATTTCTTAATTCTATGGTACAAAATTGCTAATACTTACATCTATTGATTAAGATATTGTGCTGAGGAAATTTTAAGCCGAGAGAAGGATTTTCTTGCTCAGCAAAGCATGTTGTGTGAAGAGATTGAGAAAAACGGTCACCTTATCTTATTTCTTCCAAAACTCCATTGTGAATTGAATTGGATTAAATACTATTGGGGGGAGGCAAAGTGATTTACTTGAGATAATTGCAAATACACCTTAGATGACCTTCATTCCACAATCCTGCAAGGTCTAGCTTCAGTCAAGAACTCAACAATTCACACCTACTATCACCACTGCATGTGTAGAATACAAGCCTATAGAGCAGGGCTTAGATATGGGTAACCGGAATTTGGGAACTGGACAGATAACTATAAATCTCATAGACAGGTCTACTTCAAGACCAGCGATATGTAGATATATAAGCCTAACCCTTATGGTCTTGGCATATTACTAAGCATTTTCTCCAATTACCCATGTGGGCTGATTTCAAATGCCCGGCACCATACAATGCCATTTTTTTTTTTTTTTTTCATTTTCACAACGGGATCTGGCGCCAAGAAGTGACGTTGGAATTAAGGTGTGGCGAGGCGCATTGACAGTTAGCCTGCATATGCAGTCTTGCGAACGGACATATGCAGGATAACATTCGACGACATCACGAGCTACTCGGACTAAACTTGAACAGGAAACTTTCCTGCCATGAACTTGATGAAGTGTGGCAGCGGTCGATTTCTGGTGCGGTGGCGCTAACAAAAACGTAGGAGTCCAGCGGAAGCGCCACGTTTTTGCAAAGTGAGAGTTTGGAAGTGACCGAAGTGACCAAGACAAATAGGACTTTTGCCACGTTTTTGGCAGGTGCCAATTTTCGGCGGGGAAATGACGGCGTTTTTTTTTTTGTCAAAATTCCCCTCCGAGTGACCGAGTTTCACATTTGGTTATTTTGGTATTGGTGAATAGTGGTTGTTGGCTGTGAAAGGGAAAAATGAAAAATGAAAAAAAAAAGGAATAATGTTTGTGACCTGGTATTTATTGCTGTGACATAATTAATAAGGGATACTCGGACCGGGGAAAGCATACTCTTTTAAGGTTACTTTCCACTGGATAATGCCAGCCATGGTGGAGCAAAGCTTACGCCAACGCCATCAGACAAAACAGGCGAGATCGGGATTCCGACCGTGAGCAACTAGAATTACCAAACAAAAAAGAAAGAAACGAGTGCTAATGGATGATGCCCGGGAATTTAACTAACTAAAGAGAAGAAAATAAGAAAGACTATAACACAACAAAACCACTAGGAACAGAAAGTTTGGTAGACTCCAAGGGCAATATCCATGCATCGTGAGATGTTGGTTGAGATCATAGGAAGTCACTCATCGTGGTCGAAAATTTGTTTTTTTCTTTTGTCCTCTAAACTTGCAACAATCCCGGATGCCCGTCCCTTCCATTATACGGAGCCGAAGATTAAATTTATTGTGATGGGCTTTTATTGATCTCCAAAGATATCGCTCCAAAGCTGTTAGTTTAAGCTATGATACGGCCATTGTACCGTACCTGTGATATTCAAAAACAAGGCAAGAGATACGTACACCCGAAACCAAGAAGCGCCCCCCCAAAGTCATACCCAAACGAAAAAATTGATGATGAGTGGGACTTTTAGTGTCCAGCGAACATCACACATCATGGAAGATCATTCGAAAACACAAGTTTCTCGGGACTGTTAATACGCGGATTCATTTATGCTTTCAAAGGCTTCGTTCGGGATGTTTGTCTGTTCAACGCCAGGTACTTTCTAGGACTGGTAGTTATTGGTTGTTCTTGTTCCTCTCGTATGTTTCTCCCTTAATCTTCGCTTCCTGTTTCGTCGTTGAGGGTGTCTGGGAATACCGATGGATGTGGTAAGCGCGAAATACCTTGATATATAACTGAGCTACTGTATGTCTTTTCTGCTGTTCTTTACCTTTTTATTGAATAAGTCCTCTAGCGAATAAGTCTTTACTGAACAGTGTATCTCTCTGTCTGTCTACCAGCTATTATTTCCCCCACTTTGGGTATCACGCATCGCTCCAGGGACATTACATACTTTATGTACTTCTAATGTCACCTAAGGCTACAGCATTTAAAAACCTTGTAGGACTAGGATTACGATGGAGTAGAGTTTAATATTTGAATGTCTTCCTGTTGCTTATGAGACAAAACCCCCGTTTTTGGGCACTGTATTTACTCAAACACAGGAGAATTGTGCTATCATCGGGGTTTGTAGTTCTCACTCCTACTAAAGTGCTGTGTGTACTCCGTTGGTTTTTAGCACTGCGTTTGGGTGTTTTAACATAGATTAGCCAAGAAACGGAATTTCTACCTTCTAGCGCATTTCTCTTGTAGATGTATCCAAGTATATCTGGTAGTTGGGCCTGGATAAACCACCTCCTGAATCTTGTTTTTCCTAATGTCAAACACAGACACACAACTCTGTATCATACCTCTGCTTGGAAGTTTGGTCCTTTTTTTTCCCCTTTTTTCTACCCATGGGCATAAATAACCATTCACATCGAAGTGCTGGCTCAGCGACAGGCTTGATAAAACCAGAACTAGGCGTCCAGCCGTAAACTGAGCAACACGTCGTGACGATAATCCGCCTGAAGGATTATCCCCTCAACCGTAGTGCGCTTCAGCCCATGTGTCCCGACCAACCAAAACGACATAGCTCAACCAAAATGCAAGAATAAGCTCTAAAATTTTAAAGTTTGCAACTCAATACCTCAATCTAGTAAATGTTGATTTTTTATAAATTTTTTAGAAGATTCCCTATCCACAGAAGCTACAGCTTCTCTTTTGTCTTGGCATTTTCGAAATCATATCTCAGTTGACACAGCAGCTACTCCACCACAGAGTTGGCAAAATTGCCTAGAAAGATGTTTAAAGTAATCAATTGGGTCAGGTAAGTATTCTGAACTGAATTTTAAAGTTAATGTAGTGCACAGTAATGTAAAAATACAACAAAACTGCATATGAGTGAGCAAATATGAAGCAGATTCCTAGTTCTGAAGAGTAGATATATTGTAGTATTTTTCATCACAATACCAAAAACTGTGACATTTATTTACTGAGGTATAGTAAATCCAGACATTACTCATAGATATTCACCGGAAGATATAATATAAAGAACTAGTGAGAGTTCCATCGAATTATTTTTTGATATTTTTACAAACTGCTCCTAGGTGATAAAATATGTCCAAGTAGAGTTCATGGACTTAAATCTCACCAAAAGGGGACTGGCTTGGCAAATTTGGATGCCTCCAGGCAAAGTAATACCAATATGGCAGTAAAGTTCAAAGAAATCCAAAATTAAGGAATTAGATTCTACACATAAGTACCTATCTATCATATTTTATTTAGAAGGTTACAAGTTGTTGAGCTTCCACAGTTATTTGAAGTGAAGTGGTGGGCTTTTCCGCCCTCTCATGTCCCGCGTACGATTGAGGGGATAAACAAAGTTTGTTAAACGATACTCCGGGTGGCGATTGAATTGGAGGAATGCCAGAGCCATTTAAACAATAAGCCAGATATTCATTTTTATTATAGTAACACCGATTTTTTGAGTCTCTTACTTCTCAGAGTTTATCTGGGGGTTGTTCCAGATACTGGTAGCCTTTCCCGGTTACCTGCTGCTAAGGGGATATTCTACACATGTATTTGGCGGGGGGCCGCAGTTGTCCTGATAGCGCTGCATGTGCTGTTACACAGTGTACAGGGGACTATGGGGAAATGATGAGTATTTTGTGGCGGTGCGTTTCCAGCTTAATTGCTGGTTATTGTATGAGACCGCACCGCCACAAAATACTCATCATTTTCCCATAGCCCCCTGCACATCGTCTCCGGGCTTAGGCGGTGCAAGAGCGATGATTGGGGGGGGATCAGATCTAGCTGTTACTGTGTCACACATACCTACAATCTGTCACCCCCTTCCGCAACATTTTGTGGTTCTGGGAGTAGTCCGGGCGTGGCAAATATGACAGGTCCATCTAGTATTACGGTATAATCCCGTGGTATTATTTTGACCATATTCCGTATGTGTGGTGAAAGAAACCAGAGAAAAAAACCCACCAGCCTGAGCAGGTCATTGTAACTTCCGGATATAAGTTAAATATCCAGCACACATTAACTCTATCCACGTTTGCCGAGGCTGTAGGTCCTTCTATTGCGTGTGAACTTCAACTCTCTCGGCCGAACCAGTAATCTTCAGTCCCTCTCCCCCCCCCCCTCCTCCTCATTATTCCCTGCACCGCCTTGAACTTCCTCCCCTTCTTCCTCCTCATCATCATCATCCCCACCCTCAACTTTCTCAATATCAACCCACTCCGCGCGAATCCCAAATTTCTCTTCGAGCCCTTTCCAAGGGTTTTCCACGAATCGGGGACTATACAACTACAACGTCCCCGACCAATCAGCCCATCCATTCCTCATCCTCCAATACCTCACCCACATACCCGGAAGTGATAAATAAATAAATAAAATCATACCTTATCCGCACCATCGCCACGACCATTACCACCCCTCCTCCCCCTTCCTCCGCTATTCCCTCCCCCGCCCACAAACCCCGGCGGCGGCGGAACATGCGGCGAAAAAGCTGGCGCCACGTAAGGAGCGAAATCCGGCTTCTTCGGTAATGACTTGACTTCTCTGGTGGTAGCCTCAAGTTTGGTTATTCCGGCGGCGCCCGGCGGAGGAAGTGGTAGCGGGACTGAGTTGCTGCCGCTGCCGCTGCTGGGCTGGTTGTTGTGGTTGTGGTGGTGATGTTTTGGACGTTTGTTCCTGGAGCCGAAGGAGGTGAAGCCTAGTGATGCGAGGTCTTCGGTTTGGTCTTCTTCGGGGTCCATTTGGTTGGCGGGGGCTGTTTTTATATTGTTGTGAAGCGGTGAGGTAGGTGAGGTAAGGTGTGGTTACTACGGTACGGCAGTTAAGTTGAGATGAGGTTGAAGTGAGGTTGGGCCGCCACGTGATTTAGCCGTCGAGATCAACTTTGACTTCGGGGAACGCGGGTAATATTCGGATTGGGCGGCTAAAGGCGGGACGCGTTGTTTGGGAGCGATCGTTTAATATACCATGAAAAACAGGGGTCTCTGTTTAAAATACCATGATACACTCGCACCCCGCTATCCCCGATGGCCAAAATCCAAAGAATCTGTCCAGTACAGCGGGTGATCCGGGACAATGGGTCGGGTTTTGGTGTAAAAAAATTCAGAATTCACAGAGATTCATACGGGACAGCGAGGTATCCGGATTATCGAGATCCGGGACAGTGAGGTGTGAGTGTATACCATGGGTGAAGGGGTTTCAAGCCATCAGTTACTCGGACATTAGTGATGAGACGGACAGGGGTTTTTGAGTCCTAGTGCTCGATACCTTTAGTGGTAAAAAATGATTTAGTTTGGTAGGAATGATGCCAGGAAGGGTAGGGCATTGACATCCTGAGCCCCCTTGTCCGTCTCATCACTAACGTCCATACCAAAGTACCAGCAATCTTGGCACAAAATTACGCAAAACTCAAAAAAAGAGCATCACTTTTAACCAACATAACCGTGTCAAGCCCCCATTTTTGCAACTGGGAAAAAATAATAAAAATCAGGCCTCGCTTGGGTCTATTTTGGATAATTTTTCTGTGATTTTTCAGTTTTTTTTCAGGTGCATTATTCAGAGCCCCGAATAATGATTATTCTGCAGCCGCAACATTGTGGTATAGAGGTCATAGTTTAGAAACCCCACCCCTGTCATGGTATACCATGGTATTTTAAACAGAGACCCCTGTTTTTCATGGTATGTTAAACGATCGCTCGTTGTTTGGTCAAGGCTTCGGGAAAGGGTGAGTTCGATGGGCAGATTCACCAGTGAACCTTTTCAATACCATGCTCTTGGCGAAAAAAGCCTCTCGGACACCATTGACCGAGAAATATACCATCGAAAAAGTGAAACGTTTGACGACAATTGCTTCAACCTTGACTCTTCATAAATCCGTGAAGAAAAATGCAAAAAAATAAACTAAAAAAAGGAAATAAAAATGGAATAGGCTGATAGGTGTTTGATTTTTTTAATGGGTAGAAAACATTTTTGTTCTAGTGGTCTGTTGTCACTTAAAGGTGGTATGTTTTGGGTGGATTGTCATGCCAAGAATCCCAAGAAAATCGTTTAAAAACATCACCAGACCACTGGATTTGTGTTAAAGAATTTTGGAGAATCTTTTAAAAAATAATCTCTGGTTGTGAGAGAGTATTCCTTTTTTCTCTGCAATTTTTTCAATTTTTTTTGCATTGTTTGGGAGATAGAAGAAGTCCTTTAATGGGTGTAAACTTTTTTTTGTCATTGCAATCTGAAACCTTGTGGATGGTATGTTTTTGCCAAGAATGGTATTCTAGAGGTCCACCCCTGTTTTCCATGGTAGATGAAAGGTTTTCTCGCAGATTCACAGATAGGAAAAAAATGGGAGACTTGTAATACGGTATCGGGGTGGTAAGATATTATGACACCGGCGGAGGAGTTGCGGGGTGTTTTTCCCGCATTCTTTCTTAAGACCGGATTTACTATGTACCGGTAAGGTGTTTGTTACAGTACTCTGTGGACCGGGTACAAGGTACGATATTTCTGCCCAGGAGTCTAATCAACCTTCTATCAAAACGCCCAAGGCTAGCTCTTATTCCTAGTGGGATGTCTAAAACAACTTAATGACAGTCTGATGTAAGTGAGAAGTTCGTGATGTCTACTGGAAAAATAAACACATAAGATACATGAGTACAAGCCGCCACCATCCCTGAAATTGTGCCAAACCTAATAACCGTGCCGTAGAAGAAGCCAGACCGCAAACGAAAGATAAGAAAAAGACAAGCGACCAAACTGAAAAAAACGCCAGGTGGTTTTTACGTGAACCCTGAGAAGAAAGGAGAAGAGAAGAGAAAAAACGGCAATGGGAGTCGTGATATTGATACAAATGGTTCTCGCAATACGGTACCGCGAAGTAAAAAAAAAAAACAGCACAACCCTCCGGAATTTATTTAGCGTTCCCTAGTAATCGGACCCATCAAACATCCACGTTTGTCTAGCTCTATTCTGGAACCGAGCCCTGCTGATGGAATTTAGCTCTAGCATTACCGAATAACTCTTCCTGCTGTCTCAACAGCTCCTCCTGAGAAAGCCCGGACTGCTCCAACTTGGTCTGTTTCTTTTCGCGAGACTGGAACTTGGAATAGTCAGTATTTTTCAGCTAAAATCGTAAGAGCGATAGGCAAGATACCCGCTGATGTTCCTTGTGCTCCTGAGCAACCTCCTGGATCTGCTCGATGTACTCCTCAAATCCAAGGTCCTTCAAGGCCTTGACAACATGCTCGGCAGCGATAGTCTTCTTAGCTTCGCGTTCAGCGATGTCATTGGCCTCGGAGGAAACTAGAGTGATGAATTCGACGCAGCAGTCTATGAGGAGATCGCGCGTCTCCTTAGCGAAAGCCAAATCGTTTGGAAGGATTTCAGAAATTATTTTTTGTACGGTAGCTAGCCGAGTGTTAGCTTAATCATAAGATAGGGGAAATCAGCGGATATGCATGGAGGAAAACCTTTTGGAAGCGAGAGATCGTCGGCTAATGGAAATATTAGTACCCTTTGCGCTTCAAGAGGGACAGGATGAGGTACCTCCTCCTCCGAACTCACGGTCTGACATGGCGATAGTTGGGGATTAGGGTTAAGGAACGGTGTGTGAAGGGATGGTGGCGGTAGTAGAATGGCGGTTGATAAAAGGTGAGATGCCGTGATGGGCTACGAGAGGTCGGGAGTTAGGCTGGGTTCTTAAGGTTAGTGGTAGAATGGAGGGGACCATCAGAGCGGGTATATAAGTTACAGTACGGGGCAGGGTGTCCCTTTTTATGGCTGTAGGGTACAGGCGACGGCAGTGATCAACCAGTCACCCACAAACTTTGGTGCCACCCTTGTCATCCCTCTCTCCCCACCAAGCTCTTGGCGAAGCTGGACCGTGCGCTTGCTGACGTGATGTTGTTGCCAAGAGCTTTCACAGTTTGCTTGGATTTCAACCAACACCTTGAGCCACCTATTTTCACCATCCCTCTCCTTTACAAATGCCTTCTACTACTCTTGTGGTGGACAACGGTTCCTATACCATCAAAGCTGGATTCACTACCGATAAAACATGCATCACTACTCCGAATTGCATAGCACGAACAAGAGACAAGCGAGTGTTGATTGGCCAGCAACTCGAGAATTGTCGGGATTTTGGGTCCGCGGTCTTTCGAAGACCTGTTGAAAAGGTTTGGTGGAAGCTTTTTATTCCACCTAATACTAAGCTTCTGACAATAATCAAAGGGTTATTTAGTTAACTGGGAGGCCGAAAAGGAAATATGGGATAGGACTTTCCTTGATTCGGAATCGAAACTTAAGGTACCGACTCTCTTTGTTGGAGCTATGGCATGGCACTCACCCGACTGATGTGTCAATGTTTTAGTGCGATCCAAGAAACACGACCCTGCTATTGACCGAAGCTCCGAATGCTCCTTCAACGTTACAAACGAACTGTGATCAGATGGTATTCGAGGAGTATGAATTTTCTGCCTATTACCGCTGTGTAGGTTTGTATTCCGAGCTACCCCCATTTCAAGCACCCCCTGACACAATAACCGATAGGTCCGACATTAATTCCTTGGAACAATATCAACACACTATACTCTCCCGAAAACCCGCCACCCTTCTCACCACCAGCTGAAGTTGTCATGGTTATTGACTCTGGTTTTTCGCACACTCATATCACACCAATCATAAACGGTCAATTATGGAACACGGCTGTCCGCAGAATAGACATTGGTGGAAAGTTTCTGACCAACTACCTTAAAGAGATGGTGTCAACGCGTACATGGAACATGATGGAAGAAACCTATCTTATAAACCAAGTCAAGGAGTCCGTTTGTTATATTTCGACTAACTTCAATGAAGACCTGGAAAAATGTCATAGTATGAAGAAGTCTGCAAATGATATTGTTGTGGATTTTGTTCTGCCAGACTACAACTCCGGTAAAGCAGGTTACAGGCGACCGCACGTTCCCAAGAAGCATCCAGCGTTTGGCGGCAATGACGAACAAGTTATGGAGTTGAGCGACGAGAGATTCTCGGTCCCGGAGCTACTTTTTACCCCTCAGGATATAGGATTAGCACAGGCGGGTATTGCCGAGACTGTAATGCAGAGTCTTGAGGGTGTGCCGGAGAGGTACCGGAGCTTATTGCTAGCAAATATTGTTGTTATCGGCGGCAACGCAAACATTGCAGGGTTTTTGGAACGGCTGGAGATGGAGCTACGACCACTTGCTCCCGCTGAGTCTGTGGTTAGGATTGTCAAACCGGATAATCCAGTTACTTATACGTGGCAGGGTGGAGTGGCACTTGCGGGGGATAAGGCGGAAATTAAGAGGAGGCAGGTGACGAGGGCAGATTATATGGAGTATGGGAGTCTTTGGTGTGCCAAGAAAATGGCAGGAGAGATTAGCAGTGTTCCTGGAACAGGACCAACCGGAGCGGTAGAAAAGGAAAACAGGAGTCATAAGAAGAAACGTATGGAAGATTGATGATAATAAGTCTAATATTCCGGGTTACATCACTTGGGATGGAAAGGAAACGTGTGTGCTTGTGTGAACGTGAATTACAGTAGTTAGTCCCGGTGGAAACACACACCTTTATGATGTATAAAAATTAATGGCTAGATGAATCATTCTTTTACATTCTACTTTAGTCCCAGATCTCTAATTATGGCTCATCCTGTAACGCTAGTGGGTCATGTTGCATGAGTAAACTTTTTACCCCCCTTTGAAAGTGATGAGTTGTGAAACCCCTTGTACTCGGGGGGTACACTAAATAATGGAAAAATATTTCTGCAGATGCCATACAAATCTTTATGGAGACAAGGGTTATGTTTTCCGTTTTTTTAGTGATCCCTCCGAGTACAAAATGCTACGTAGGTTACGGTATCAAGCATGGACTATTCAATTGTAATTATATCATGCCGCCAGAGACCTGATCGAACATGTGACGCCCGTAAACTTTGTACAGCGAGCGGTAGAAAAAATGGGAAAACGAGGGTTTGAAGCACGGATATCGATTGGCTTGAGTCACCGCAACGCTCCAATCAGAGTTCACGAATTCTGTGTCTCATTTTCCGATATTTTCTACCAGTCGCTGTAGACAGTGTCGTGAGATCTCGCGTCAATATTGAGAAGGTGTGCATGGGTATGGGGAGAGGATGTTCCTTCCAAATAGCCACCAAGCATGGCGAACTGTAACTTCTTGAGTTGTCCACCCATACAAAAAACGGTAACACGAGATTAATAGCGAGTAAAGACGGGAGAGCCCACTGCTCAAAGAACGCAGGAGCTAAACAAGAATACGGTACAGGGCTCGGGCTTTGAGGCTTGACTGGGCAAACGATGGTCAGACAACGCCCACTACACCCAATACTTTTGGGTTGCAAAAGTGCGAGTACCTGGATGGTCGACTAGCGAGGAACACATCGATAAGACCTTTGTTCAGATTCGGAAAAGAAATAGGAATACTGTACTGTGGATACAATATTTGGTTCATCGATCTACCTGGCTGGCTTGCACTTTCTCGTATCATACATCACGATGGAAATACCGGTACCCAGCCCAGGCAGGAAAGTAATGACTTCCTGCCCACCGGTAACTAATTACCCACAAGAGCTCTCTAGACTTGGGGGTACAGGAAAGTGATTAATATTTTGTGGCGGTGCGTTTCCAGCTTAATTGCTGGATCTTGTATGGGACTGCACCGCCACAAAATATTAATCACTTTCCTGCACCCCCAAGTACTGCCGAGGACGCAATGGTGGACCGTTTTGTGGATGATTGCGACGCTGGGAAAGTGTTGGGAACTATTAAAATTCAAGAGAAATAAAAGGCTGTGGTTTTTCCCCTCGAGAAAGGGAAGAGAAGAGTAAGCGATAGCAGACCTTTATTCACAGCGTTGAGGTTGAGTTTTTCTCCAGACTTCTTTCTGAATTTCCCCAGGCAGTTGTGGGTCGGGATGTGGATACAGTACAGTACAGTACAAGCCACCCCAGCTCATCAATCCATCCGTTCATAAACCAATCAAAAACCTCCAATCAAAAAGTATTTTTTTTTACTGTAATTTCAAACTTCAAATTTCAAAACTAGCTCAAAAATAAATAAATTTCATCCCCAACCGGTTTTTTCCAAGTTCCAACCACCCATCGACGAGTTAATCTGGGTTAGAGCCCACCCCACAACCCCGCAGAGCCTCCAATCTTGGCGTTCTGAGCTTAATTTAACCACGTCCATCGGGTTTATCGATAACCTTCCCCGTCCATCCCCGGATTTTCTGACGGAGTGGGTGGCAGTTTTGGACATCTTAAATGGGAATAAGGCATGCAGGCTCAGGCAGGTTTATTAATCTCCGGCTTGATTAGTGTTTGAAATGTCTGCATCTATGTCTGCACGTGGGGGAGAGGATGTTGATTAGAGGGTTTTGTGTTTGTTTTTTTTTTACTTTTTTTACTTTTTTTTTTAGCAGGCAGGTGGGCAAGTTGTACGGTACGGTAGCGGTGGGGTAATGTTTCAACGGGGAGATAAGCTATGATAAGTTGGAACGATAAAGGCTTACAGTATGATGGATTTTTTTTTTCTTTTTTTTTGAAAGAAGGAACGAACGAAGGACGCAACAGAAAGAGCTTAGGAATGTGATTTTGTTTTCAGATGAAACAAATAAGTTAGAAGGAAGGGGAGGAAAAAGTCGGAGGCCTTCTCCGTCTACAGGCGGAACTCGCCGATTTGCCCGTTAATAGAAAACCCACCCCGTTGTAGAATGGACTGTTATGGTTAGCGCGGGAAAGTGTGAGGCAATGGAAAAGCCTGGATGGGAATGTTTTTTTTTTTTTTCCAAACCCTGACTACAGGAGTCATCAGTGTGCTTCACCCTTTTTTTTTTTTTTGCGGTCAAGCCTTACTCTTTTATTTCTGACTTTATAACAACACCTCAACCCACAACCGCAACGACTTAGACTCTCGGAATTTCAAAGTTTCTTTTTCTTTCAAGACGGTACTTGTCAAGACATCCTATAGTTCAAGATGGTTGAGAGAAAGTATATCACTTACAATCAGGTATGCTTGCTTTCTTTTATCCTCGCTTGGAGGGGGTTCGAGACGAGACGGCGGGTTTTATTGGTGGGGTTACTGAGGATGGATACTGTAGGTCCACAAACTCTGCCAGGACGCAGCGCCAAAGATCTTGGCTGAGTTTAACCCGAATCTCATGATTGCGTTTGTCTTCCTCCTTCTCTCGCATTTTTTTTTTTTCCAGCAAAAAAAGAGATCAGCAGAGCTAACAAAAATCAGCATTGGTGGCGGTGGATACGTGCCAGCTAGAATTCTCCGGTTTGTCTTTCTTCCCCTCTTCTCAGCCCTTCTGTTCCCATGTCCTGCCTGCCTTATACAGCACTTGCTAACGAGTGCGCTACCAGCTCCTTCCTCAAAACTCCCGGGAGCCCCAACATCCCCATCCAGGCAATCGGTCTCTCCCTCTACGAGAAGCTCGCTAAGGAAGGACCGGAAGAGGAGATTGGCACAAAAGTCACCCGCACCCAATGGCTCGACTTCACATCCCTCGCCAACACCGACCTCATTGGCAAGAATATTCTCATCGTCGACGAGGTTGACGATACCAGGACTACATTGCAGTATGCGGTCCAGGAGTTGAGCAAGGATGTGCAGTTGCAAGCGGAGAAGTTGGGCGGGAACCAGCCGAAGACAAATTTCTTTATTTTTGTGTTGCAGGTAAGCTTTCCTCTTACCCGAAGACAACCTCCGGTTTGAGACATGGCGTGGTGCAAAGGTTAATCTTTGATGGTGGTGGGTGTAGAATAAGGATAAGTCCAAGCGAGGAAAGTTGCCTGAAGATATGATCAAAGAGGGGAGGTACCTTGCTGCAGAGACGGTTGGGGATGTTTGGTATTGTTATCCCTGGGAGGCTATGTATGTTTCCTCCTTCCTCACGTCCGCTTCGCTTCTCAGTGTGTGTGTATGCATGATTTGGGGTGTGCTAATGTTTTGCTACCATAGCGATATTGACGAGCATGACAGACTGGCCACTGCTGGGCAGGCCACTGCTCTGAAGAATGGTACAAATGGAGTAAATCATTAGAAGGAAAAAAAAAACCCCCCTTTCGGCTAGTTTTATTCTTTTCTTTTTACCTTTCATTATTTTGTCTCCCCAAACTTTTCTTTTACGACTGTGACTTTGCAGCCCAACTCTACTTGTTTTCACCGTGTTATTTTTTTTGTGAATTAAATGTAGTGGGCCATATCCCACCGTAGACTGGAGTTAGGGTACTGTAGTGGTCATACCACTTGGGACAGCCAGCCGTCAGCTTGGGGTGTCCCGTCCCTAAAAAAAAATGACTTTTTGTCAGCGTCAGCAGGGTAGTTGTCCCAAATGTCTATACCTGTCAGCTTTTCATGAGATTTTGTTTTTCCGATAAATTTTTGTATACATACGTATTTTTTTTTCTTTTTTTCTTTTTTCATATTTCGGTTGCCTTGGCAACCAGAAATTGTTGATCAAGTTGAAATGCAATTGCGGAATTTAATTTCATTAACTTTGATGAGATGGCTACTTGTAGTCTCGTACACCCTACAACCTGAGTCTACAGACATACACATTCAGAGCTATTATATATATATATATTCAATAACCAGTATCATACCAGTAAAAAAAAAAAAAAAAAAACAGAAAGATAAAAAAAAAAAAATTCAACAAAAGTTTTGTCCCAACACATTTTTTGTGTCCGCAAGAGGTGTGTGTCCCAAACCCGTATGACCACTACAGTTACATTCTATCTTACATTTTTTTTTCTTTTTCTTTCTCACCGCCATGCCTGAGGATCCGTGTGCCCCTGGGTGCGTGAAGAAGCAGATGGCGTCAAAGCTTACCCGTGACACAACATACAATTCTCCTTCCTCCTCCTACCCCTTGCTCGAGTGATGCCAAGTGACCAGTTGATTACTTTTGAAGGATATAGCGCGAGTGATGTATCATGAATGCTATATTGAACTCTGGATGAAACGAGGGGGAAATAGACAGAGATAGAGAGGGGAAAAAAAAAAAAAAAAAAAAAAAAAAAAAAAAAAGTGGGGGTATATATATGTGCGTGCGATAGTCATGCCGAAATTAAAACCAAACCAAATCCAATCCAATCCAATCCAATCCAATCCAATCGCTAGACTACCGTTGTCAACAAAAAAGAAACGAAAGAAACACCGCTGAATATAGACCCGACCGAACCTGCCAAGTAAAAAAAAGCTACGGAAAAAAAGAAAAAAAAAATCATGATATCGTGTGGCGAAGCCCCCTAACAGCAACCAGACCTGCCCTTTTCTCCCGCGCCCACCGCGTTAGGGTCCACATTACCGTTACCATTACCACCGCCCCCCCTCCGCGCATAATCCACGCCGGCCGCGCGCTCGCGTTCGATATCCGCCCTGCGCTCAACCAACTTCCTAGCGATGACCTGAAAGACCTCATCGACGCCCTGATCGTCGCGCGCACTGATCTCGTGGCAGCAATCGCCCCACCCGCCCCACCCGCCCCCCTCGCCCAAGTGCTCCTCGGCGAAGGCGAGGCACTTTTCGAACGCTACTTCCCGCCTCGCGGGCTCGGCGTTGACGAGGTCGGCCTTGGTGCCGACGATGTGGATGATGATGTTGCCGTGCACGTTCTTCTTGAGCTCCTGCAGCCAGCTGTGCATCGCCTCGAAGGAGGCGAGGGAGGTGATGTCGTAGCAGAGGATGCCGCAGTTTGCGCTGCGGTAGTAGAGGGCTGAGATTGAGCGGTAGCGTTCCTGGCCGGCGGTGTCCCATATCTGTCTCTGGTTGTTAGTTTTTTTTTTTTTTTTTTGGGTTTTGATTGGTTGGGTTATTTTGGGGTGTCGATACATTTGTTGTGGAAGCTGGGGCGGAGTCGTAGGTGTTAGCCGCGGAGTAAGGAGCGGTTTTTTCAGTATCAGCTGCTAAGTGAGCAGGCGGAAGTTCAGGGGTGGGGGGGACGAGGAGAGGCGTTTTTTTT